>JAGIQG010000006.1:129937056-130327652 GCA_024679065.1 Sphyrna mokarran | reverse complement strand
TGCCCCACCCCACCCGTACACCGCTGTGTTTTACAACTCTCTTCTATAACCCCCTTACTCTCATCCCTCTCAGCACCCCAACTACTTAGGATCCCACCCCCCCCCCCCGAATCAGTTTAAAGCCCCCATCATAGCCTTAGCGTTATACAAGGTAAACTCACCCGGCCATTCCATCGTATCGGGTAATGGGATCCTGCGCAAGAATCTCTCCAGCTATGGTCAAGGGCATCCTGAAACCCATTGTACAAAGAAGCCCCAGCTTCTGTCGCAACACTACGGACTTCCTACAGAAACTCAGCACACATGGAGCATTGAACCAGGGACACTCCTTGTCACAATGTCTCGGCGCTCTACACCAACATCCCCCATGACGATGGCATTGCTGCAACTGTCTCAGTATTCAATGCTGACAACTGTCAGTTTCCAGATGCAATTCTATAACTCATCTGCTTCATCCTGGACCACAATGTCTTGATTTTCAACAGCCAGTTCTTCATCAGGACAGCCATCCATCCAAATTCGCAGCTCAATATCCCAAAGGCATGGCTGACAATAACAGAGCAATTCAAATCGGGAATCTGCAAGAGGCCAAAACTGGAGGAGACAGATCTCTGAGGTTTGTGGGGCTGAAGGAGGCTGCAGAAGACAGGGAAGGGGCAAGGTCATAAGAGAATTTCAAACAAGAATGTGAATTTGAAGTTGAGATGTTGCTGGTGCTGATGTTGTTCAATGAGCAAAAAGAGTGATGATACAGAGGAAGACAATAAACTCATTGTAAATCTTTAAGAGTGGGTAGAATTTTATTGAGTGATTTGGGAGATGGCAATGACATCAGCAAATAGACCCAATATCCATTCCAGGAGCAGGGTCGAAGGGTCAATGGGCCTTTTCTTGCTCTTAATTTGCATGTTCACATGCTGACTTTCATATTCACATTAAGCTTGATTTCTAATATTTTAAGAGTGCTCCCTTTAAGCAGCATTGGTTATGTTTTATACTGTCCCATGGACTCTATAATACCAATCTGTATAACCAACAGGAGCCTGGGCTGTATAATTCACAGCCCATTCTGATCCAGGCTATGGTGTCAACAGTAACAGATTGGCAGAAAATACCTTAGCAATTTTCACCTCAACGCCCTTGTATCCTGAACAGTCACAGAATCAAAACTGCCCAGATTTCTCCCTCAGTCACACCAGAACAATGATTGAAAGTCATTAAGGTGATGTCTGTGCCCTGGTTCATCTGACTGTGGAACGTAATGAACAGTAATTTATAAAGCAGACACCTGAAGCAGATATAGTTGTTATTGGTGAAGGAAAGAGGTTGTCACAAATCCAGATTAGACAGAAATGTCACAGAAACACGCATTGGTACAGAAGAGGAACATTGAGAAGCTGACTGCACTGTGAGATGTGCCGTTCTCCTCAGAAATAGAATTTACTCTGAAGTTCATCTCTACAAAAGGACAAGGCAATATGCCACTTGCTCTGTACTCTCCATGTTCTGATGGTTCTGGGAACTGTGCCTGTTTGGAAAAAGATTTATTTGGCTACCAAATACACGGCTATCAAATCAACCTGTTGGACTTTAACCTGGTATTCTGAGACTTCTTTCTGTGCCCACCCCAGTGCAATACTGGCATCTTCACATCATATTTTGAAAAACATTGATTTTGTCAAATGAGGCAACAACTATGTCCATTCACAGCTTTGCAGTAATTTTGTTAAAGGTTCCTGACCCACAGATCTCCTTATACAATCCAGAATGTGGAAAATTTTTAGACCACTTTTGTGCAAATGACTGGATATCTGGGATGGATGATACTTTAATGAGAGTGGATGGTATCACAGGCTGAACATTTCTTACATTTGACACAATGTGGAAATCAAAGATAATGAGCTCAGAGAGAATAACAAAATGCATGGAAAATTAGAGCAGATTTCTCCTTTGCACTAACAGTCCAGCTGTATGGATCCCCAGGAAAACATTCCGTTTTAAATCCAGATCTAGCTAATACTTCAATTTGATGAGTAAGCAAGGTTGCCCAATGAAGAGTGGGGGAGGCTATCTGATGAAGAATAGCTGAGAATATCCAGTGAAAAGTAAGCAAGATTTTACAGTGAAGATTAAGAGATATTATCCAGTAAAGAGTACGGGTGATTATCTCGTGCATAGCTGCATTTCAGCAGATCATTTCCACATACCCATCATAAGGGGATCAAAAGACCATGAAGATGCTTTGAAATCAGAGACAATTGGTATTGCATGAGTCTCTTCCAGGAGTTACCAAATAGTCCCTTTACGACATTCCAGAGGAGGACTGAAAATGTGGCTGTGGTTGAACTGCCACAGACTGAACACTGAATGAGAGGTTAGATATCAATAATTATTCAATCTGCCCATCAGTGATAAGAAGGCACATAGTGACAATGAATCATTCCTCCAATAGTTCATTTTATTTATAGAATAAGAGTTCATAAGAGAATGTCCTCCTTGATACCAGCTTTAATGTATTAACAATGTTTAGTAGCTGAAATAAATATTCCTTAATTATAAGACACTAACTAATGAGTTAAATGAGAAGAAGCTTGCCAAAATATTCTAAACATTGATACTCCATGTTCAAAAACAATATTTTCACTCCTTGATGAATTCCTTTGATTAAAAACACAAAGAACAGAAGCAGAAAGCGACAATGTAACCCCCCCAAACCTGCCCTGTTATTTAATAAGATCACAGCTGAACATTTATCTTAGCAGTAACTTCCTGCAGTATTCTTATACCCACTGCAGCTAAACCACTAACCTATTCACAGAATGATAACATGGTTACAGCACAGAAAGAGGCCATTTGGTCAATCATCTCTGCAGGAGCGTTCAGCTAATGCTAACTTATCATAACCCTGTAAATTCTTCATCTTCAGATAATGATCCAATTCTCCTTTGAAAGCCACGATTGAATCTGTCTCTGAAGTACATTTCAGGCCTCAAACTCTGTGCGTGAGAAAGGTTTTCTCGTGCTGCTGTTGCTTCTTTTGCCAATTTCCTTAAATCAGTATTACCTTGTTCTTAATCTTTCCACCAATGGGAATAGTTTCTTCCTATCTACTTTACACAGGCTTCTCTGCCTGGGTTGTCCCCTGCCTGTAACAAAGAGAAGCTGGTCAGGAGGATGGTGATGTTAATCTTATTTCCTTCTCCTTCACAATGCACTTGAAGCCACCAGCTCCAAGCTGGATCTGACTGCTTTGCCATTGTCATGTTTCAATAATCCAATCATAGCTCTCGACATATAACCAACAGTATTGCCAGCATTGCTTGATTTATTCCTGGAGGTGTCATGACATTGGTCACACAACATGTCCATCACCACAAAGTCCCACCGTGGTGACAGTTGATGTTGTCTGCATGGACTTTAGCAAGGCCTTTGACAAGGTACCACATGGGACTTTGTTACATAAGGTTAAATCTTATAGGATCCAGGATGAGATAAATGGATACAAAATTGGCTTCTTGACAGAAGCCAGAAAGTAGTTGTAGAGAGTTGTTTTTCAAACTGAGGAACTGACACCAGTGGTGTGCCTCAGGGATCAGTGCTGGGCCTACTGTTACTTGTCATTTATATTAGTGATTTGGATGAGAATTTAAGAGATATGGTTAGTAAGTTTGCAGGTGACACGAAGACAGTGAGGAAAGTTATCTCCAATTGCAATGGGATTTTGATCAATTGGGCCAGTGGGCTAATTAATGGCAGATAGAGTTTAATTAAATAAATGCAAGGTAATGTATTTTGGTAGATTGAACCAGGACAGGACTTACTCAGTTAATAGTAGGGGGTTGGGGAGAGTTATAGAACAAAGAGATCTAAGGGTACATGTCCATAGCTCCTTGAAAGTCAAATCACACATGGACAGAGTGGTGAAGGCGGCATTCAGCACGCTTGATTTCATTGGTCAGAACATTGAATACAGGAGTTGGGACGTCTTCTTGAAGTTGTACAAGACATTGGTAAAGGCACATTTGGAACACTGTACGGTTCTGATCACCCTATTATAGAAATGATATTATTAAACTAGAAAGAGTGCAGAAAAGATTTACTGGGATGCTACTGGGACTTGATGGATTGAGTAATAAGGAGAGGCTGGATAGACTGGGACTTTTTTCCCTGGAGGGTAGGAGGCTGAGGGATGACCTCATAGAGGTCTATAAAGTAATGAGGAGGACAAAACAGATAGATAATTAACATTTTTTCACAAAGATAGGGGAATCTAAAACTAGTGTGCGTAGGTTTAAGGTGAGAGGAGAGAGATACAACAGTGTTTAGAGGGACAATTTTCACAGAGAGGGTGGAGAGTGTCTGGAACAAGCTGCCAGAGGTAATAGTAGAGACGGGTACAATTTTGTCTTTTATAAAGCATTTAGATAATTACATGGGTACAGTGAGTATAGACAGTTATGGGACAAATGTGGGCAATTGGGATTAGATTAGGGGTTTTAAAAAAAAAAGGGCAGCATGGACAAGTTGGGCCGTAGGGCCTGTTTTTATGCTGCAAATCTCTCTGACACTATGAGCAAAACATGAGCAAAACGCTTTTTAGAGATGCACCAAAATGAGAGAAAAAGAACAACAGCTGTTTGTTCCCTCTGAGATCAGGAAGCACCATCTGTAACCATGGCAATGCTAGCCTTCTATCTGTCACTAACATCTAACGCAGCATCACTCTGTCGACCAAACAAACCCTTCAGCAGAGTCCCAGAAAAATCAAACATTTTGAAGTCAAATCTGATAAATCTAACTGTCCATCTACTTTCAGTAACGTATTTCTGACAAAACCGTAATGCTACCAACAACACAGTCACATCAATGGATGGACAGACTGCAGTCTGAGAACTAGTCAGTAAACAGTGTCTCAGCCTCATTAACCATTACGAGAATGAATTGGAGAATTGTGAATGAATGATGTCAATGCACAAACCCTTTTGATCATTGTGAAGGAGGGGTGTGTACAATCTCACCAATCACCATGCTCACACAGCCTGCACCAATGCTCAATGCAGTATAGGTTTGAACATTCCACCAGACTGAGCTGCAGCTGCTGGTGATTCATCGACCCCCCCCCCCAGGGGGAGAGTCACTGCTTTCTGCAGGTTGCTCATACTCAAACATGTGCCAGAGCATTGGAGCAACTTTCTCACACTCACCGCACGGTCACACACTCACTGTCACACTCACTGTGCTGTCACACACACTATCACACTCACCGCGCTGTCACACTCACTGCGCTGTCACACTCGGTGTTAAGCTTAAGGACAAAGTAATTTTGGTGCATTGAGCTACGTTAAGAAACTCGCTGATATTTATGTGTGAAACTTCAGACACTGTGTCTGTACGGTGTTCCTTCTTTGTTATTCATGAGAAACATTTTTGGAAACAGTGAAAACACAGACATCTCTTTTGTTAACAACAAATAAAGAATATTTAATTATGATAGAGAAAGATAATAAAACACTTCAAAGAATAATCTAAAGCTTCGGCAAATTAACACTCAGTCCCCAAAGACCAAAAATCCAAAAGTATTTGTTTCTCCCATAATCTCAAACTCTGTTGAGACTCCCATTTCCCAACCCACAACCATAAAGATTTTGGTTAAATCTAGCCAGTGATTACCATACCATGCAGCACATGTAACTAGGACTTGGGAATGGTCTTTGCTTTCATAAAGCATTTGATTATTTGCACAAACCAGCTTTTGCTTTCAACTCTTCATCTCCAGCTGAAATGTTTCCTGAGGATGGTTCCTTTTTCTGCTGCTTTCAATGCCTAATCTCTGGCTGAACTGTTTTCTGTGGATGGTTGTTCCTCTCTCTCTTGCTGCTGCTTCTTCAATACCTCATCTGGATCTAAACTGCTTCCTGCCTCACAGCACTCTGACTACTAATTGTATCAATTGCAGAGAATACCCTATTTCCCATTCTTTCCTTTCCTTTCTCTTAGTTGCTGCCCAAACATGGTTTACAAAATACATGGCAGTTTGATTTCACTTATGCAAAAAAGAACATTCATTTTAATATCATCCTAGTATTTCATGACAGCTGGGAACAAGGCAGTGTCTTTTCAGCAGCTTCTCTGCAATTTCAGAATCACTGCAGAACTGATACAGAGATTTCAATTCTTCATTCAGTGTAAACTCCTTCAAACCCTGCTGTGAACATGTAATGAATTATCGAAAAACCATTTTGACAATTTGAAGCCTGTATTTGCCAAGATCACAACAAATAAAAACGCAACATATCGAAAAAGATTCTACGCTTATCTGCTATTAGCTTGTTGCTGTTTTTGTCTTTGTCTCTCTCTGAATCGTTTGCTAACAAATTATTATTCATTGAAATCACAGCCTGGATTCAGCAGCAAAGCAATCCCCAATGTCCTGGCACTTGTACCAGCAGCTGGTGTTGTTCCAGAGATAACTGTGCAAAGATTCACATCTGTGACAAACTGGGTTCAAGTGCCTTTGCACATCTCATTGACAGCAGGTACTCTGTCAACCTGAATCAACCGGAAACACAGCTTGTGAAGGGGAGCAGTCCTGTTCGAAATTAGGGTTTCCCGAACTGCCCGACCTCCTCAGATTAGTGAAGGAATCCCTGAGAAACATCCTTATTCTTTTCATAAAATAGATACAAAAATACAAATACATAATTTATAGAAGGATTTTCTTTTCTATGTATGAAAGGACCTATCATTCAAATGTTCCCTTGTTGTAAAACATACTTAGATCTTATGTTTTTGTCACTATTATTGGAAAAACAGCTGTTGGATTCTTGTATTGGACACAGACCCTCACATAAAACCACACACACACACACACACACACACACACACACACACACACACACACACACACACACACCTCCCCTCTCCAATTCTGGAGAAGCTAGCCTCTGATTGGATGAGCTGAAAATGGTATGAAGCCTGGCCTGTTGGGGAAGCCGGTCTGGGAGCCCTCAATCTAGACCATGATAGAATGTGAGAATTAAAGAATGATTCGAATCAACCCTCTGTAAAGAACAACTCTAGTTTTATTCCCTTTCTCGTTTGCTCATAACTCCAGGAAATTCTTCACCTGCAGATGACTGTCCAATTCCTTTTAAAACAATGACAGAATCTGCCTAAACTGCAGTCACAGGCAGTGCCTTCCACTAACCACTCGCTGTGATTTCCCACACGTGCTCCTCAAGGTTAACAGGACTACCTATACTTCCTGTTAGCCTTTGAAAATGGACATTGTACTGAGAGCATGATTTCTCCTGGACCATTGCCTGCTTTGCAAATCCCTTGGGGAACTGAGATCATGCAGCTTTCGAAATGAATTCACAACATTAAGCACTCTGATAATCGGATATTATATCCCATTAGAACCCAGAACTTTAGCCCTCAATGCCCAGGTAAACATGTCAGACTTCAGTGCACAAATCCTGCTTATTGTGAGCTGGATTGCTGTAATCAGAGGAAGAATCAAAACCATTTCCAATAATTCCAGCGATTGTGGAACAGCCTCTGAAGTGGCCAAGTTGAAGTCTTGAACCAAAGCACTGTTTAAACAAAGAAAAGGACAATACAGGAACAGGTCCTTTAACCCCTCCAAGCCTGTGCCAATCGTGATGCCTTAACTTATTCAGGCCATAGCCCTCTATTCCCTTCCCATTCACGGAACCGTCCAGATGCCTCTTAAATGTTGCTAATGTGTCTGCTTCCACCACCTCTCTGGCAGTGCATTCCAGGAACCCACCACTCTCCATGTGAAAAACTTCCTCCACAAATCTCCCTTCAACTTTCTCCCTCTCACCTTGAACCTGTGCTCCTTATAATTGACACTTCTGCCCTGGGAAAAAGCTTCTGACTATCCACCCTGCCTATGCTTCTCAATTTTGTAGACCTCTATCAGGGTCTCCCCTCAGCCTCCATCTTCCCAGTGGAAATAATCCTAGTTTATTCAACCTCTCATAGTCAACACCCTCAAGACCAGGCATCATCGTGGTGAACCTTCTTTGCACTCTCTCCAAAGCTTTTCATCCTACAAGTGTTTTGGTTCACCTTGTTGTCTAACGAGGGGCATACACGCGATGGGTCGTGAGAGGGCTGCTCTTGGATTTTTTTTTCGAGAGTATCCTAGTGCTTCATATCGTTAGTGTACACTTGATCTGGACCATTTGATGAGCAACACAACAGCTCAGTGACTATCGCTGTGCTGTACAGATACATGGATTTACGCCTGTGTCTGTGGGAGTTTGCGCATTCTCCCCATGCTTGCATGGGTTTTCTCTGGGTGTTCCGGTTTCCTCCCACATCCCAAAGATGTGCTCTTAGATTAATTGGCAAAACAAATTCTCCCTAAATTGTCTCAAATTTGGTTTTTAATCCATAGATCTATAAACATGGACAGGGATCACGGGTAGAAGTGGGAACATCGGGGTGGCGGCGCGGGCTTGTTGGGCCGAAGGGCCTGTTTTCCGTGCTGTTTTGTTCTTTGTTCCACATCCTTCTGGTAGTGTTGTGATCAGAACTGAACACAATACTCCAAATATGGCCTAACCAAGGTTTTATATCGCTGCAACATGATTTACCAACTCTTGTATTCAATGCCTCAACTGATGAAGGCAAGAATGCCGTATGCCTCCTTAATCACCTTGGCCACCTGCGCTGCTGCTTTAAGGAACTGTGGACCTGCACACCCAGATCCCTCTGTATGTTAATATTCCTAAGGGTTCTGCCATTTACAGTATAATTCATAAATTTGATCATTCAAAATTCATCACCTTGCGTTTGTCCAATTAAACTCCATCTTCCATTTCTGTGTCCACATCTCCAATCTATCTCTATTCTGTTGTATCCTCTCACAGTTCTCGCCACTATCAGCAACTCTACCAATCTTCATATCATCTGCAAACTTACTAATCAGACCATCGACATTTTTCTCCAGATCATTTATATAATCTACAAACAACGGAGGTTCCCAGCACTGATCCCTGCAGAACACCACTAGCTACAGATCTCCATTCTGAAAAAAAACCCTCCCACCGCTATTCTTTGTCACCTATAACCAAACTAGTTCTGTATCCACTTAGTCAGCCCATCCTGAATCCCAGGTGATTTTAGTTTTTGCACCAGTCTGCCATGTGGAATCTTATCAAACACCTTACTAAAGTCCATATAAGCCACATCCACAGCCCTTCCCTCATCAATTTTCTTTGTCACCTCTTCAAAAAACTCAGTCAAGTTGCTGTACCTTCCCTGTACAAACTACGCTGCCTGTTATTAACCAGTCCAATTTCCTCCAAATGTGTATATTCCCTGTCCCTCAGTATCTTCTCCAAAACCTGATCACTGATGTCAGGTTCACCAGTCTATATTTGCTGAATTATCCCCGCTTCCTTTCTTAAATAAGGGAACAACATTGACTATTCTCCAGTCCACTGGAATCCTGCCTGTGGTCCAATAATAGGATGCAAAGATATCTGTTAAAACCCCAGTTATTTCTTCCCTTGTCTCTCACAGTGACCTCGGATAGTTCCCATCTGCCCCCTTAATATAATTTAGAATACTCAACACTTCTTTCTTTGATATATTGATGTTGTCTTGAGCATTCACATATCTATCCCTAACCTCAACATCCATCATGTCCTTCTCCTTGGTGAATACTCATTAAAGACCTCACCCACTCCCTGTGGCTCCATGCATACCTTCCCTTCATTGTCCTTTAGTGTACCCACTCTTCTCTCTTGTTACTAAGATATGCACAAAAAGCCTTGGGATTCTCCTTGACCCTGTTTTGCTAAAGACATCTTATGGCCCTTTGTAGCCCTCCTAATTCCACATTTAACTGCACATCTACTTTCACTGCACTTCTCAAGAGCTTTGTCAGTTTTTAGATGCCTAGACCAATTGTATGCTTCCTTTTTTACTTTTTACTAAACTTACGGTTTCCTTTGTCATCCATGGTTCCTGAATCCTGCCATTTCCATCCTTCATTTTTGCAGGGACATGCCTCTCCTGAACTTCAATCAACAAGTCTTTAAAAGCATCCTACATGCTAGATATAGATTTAGTCTCAGAAAGCCACTCCCAATCTACATTCCCCAATTCCTGTCTAATTTGGATGTAATTGGCCTTTGCTTAATTAACTACCCTCACTGAGGGCCACTCTTATCCTTTTCCATGACTACCCAAAATCTTATCGAATTATGCTCGCTAGGCCCAAAATGCTCCCCAGTGATACATCGATCACCTGGCCCAGCTCATTCTCTTCCCTCGCCTGGGGAAGGTACTGGGTTACCCACAGTAACCTGGGGTACATCCCATCTGGTCCCAGCGACTTATCTATCTTGATGCTATTCAAAATTTTCAACACATCCTCTTTCTTAATGTCCACATACCCAATCTTTTCAGTCCATTGCAAACCAGCAGTACAACCACCCAGATTCTTTTCCACTGTGAATACTAGGTAAAGTACTCATTGAGCACCTCTGCCATTTCTACCTGTTCCACACAAACTTTTCCCCTTCACCTTTTATAGGTCCTATTCCTTCACATCTCATCCTTTTACTCTTCACATATTTGTAGAACACGTAAGGGTTCTCCTTAACCTTACCTGCCAAGGCCTTCTCATGATCCCTTCTGACTCTCCTAATTTCCTTTTTAAGCTCCTTCCTACAACCTGTATACTTCTCTAGATTCTTAACATTTGCGTACCTTTCTGAACCTTCTGTACGCCTTACTTTCCTGAGAGGTAATCTCAGGTGAGAAGTTGTTTCTGTAGTTGGCGATTGTAAAAGGTGGGCCCCTCTAAGGGTCAGGGGGCCAATCATTTAAGACTGTGATGAAGAAAAATCTCTTCACTCAAAGAGTTATGAATCTTTGGAATTCTCTATTCCAGCATTGCTGATGCTCTGTCCCTCAGTCCATTTTTGCCTTGATGTGGAAATGCTAGTGTTGGACCAGAGTGGGAACAGTAAGAAGTCTCACAACACCAGGTTAAAGTCCAACAGTTTATTTGCTAGCACAAGCTTTCGGAGCGCTGCTCCTTCATTAGGGGAGTCTCTGTAAGCTCATGATACCAAATAAACCGGTTGGACTTTAATCTGTTGTTGTGAGATTTCTCACTGTGCTCATTCAGCCTGAGACAGACAGATTTCTAGACTCTCAGAGAATAAAGGGACCTGGAAAGTGGATTTGAAGCCCAAGATCACCATGATCATATTGAATGATGAAACAGGCTTGATGGGCTGAATGGTCTACACTTGCTCCTATTCATTGTGTTCTCATGAACTCACAATATATAAAACTGGGATTCCAGAAGCTTTATCAAACAAACAAAAACACAAAACCCATTATGGAAATCATGTGTATTAAGAATCATTCTGGCCAACGATATTATAAATTCTCAAATACATTGAAGAGTGAGGCCAGATGGTGATTAGCGGCAATGAGACTGGACTTGTGATTCTGAAGCGAGCTAGCTAATATTCCAGAAACAAGGATTCAAATCTCACCAGGACAGCAGATAGAATTTAATCCAATTAGTGAAATTGGAAATATAAAGTTAGTCTTACAATTGTGACAATTAAATTATCAATTGTCATAAAAACCCATCTGGTTCACTAATGTCCTTTAGGGAAAGAAATCTACTGACCTTATCCAGCCTGACCTACACGAGATTCCAGAGCAATGTGGTTGATTCTAAAATGCCCTCTGAAGCCACTCAGTTTAAGGGCAATTAGGGGCAGACAACGAATTCTGGCCTTGTCAGTGACACCCACATCATATCCAAGAAAGAAGGAAAGGATTAGATCAAAGGTTCTAATGTTTAAATATGGAGCAAAAACCCAGCTCATCATTACAAAAACACCAACCAAATACAGCAGCCACTGGAAATCCGAGCTAAAAGAAAATTCTAGAAATGCTCAGCAGATCAGGCAATGTCTGTGGAGACAAACAGATGTTTCAGCTCGATGATCATTCTTCAGAAAAACAAATTCAGCCAAAACACAGGAGTATGGAAGACATTTGAAGCAATAATGGCTCAATGCAAAAGTCTCACATTAAAACTCCTCGAGAATCATTGCAGCATTGTGGATCAACCCACAGCACCGTACACTGCAGCTCATCAAGAAGGCAGCTCCCCCATCACCTTCTCAAGGGCAAACAGGGGTGGGCA
Source organism: Sphyrna mokarran (assembly GCA_024679065.1). Classification (NCBI taxonomy): domain Eukaryota; kingdom Metazoa; phylum Chordata; class Chondrichthyes; order Carcharhiniformes; family Carcharhinidae; genus Sphyrna; species Sphyrna mokarran. The sequence continues at coordinate 130,315,435 of JAGIQG010000006.1, read as the reverse complement.
ATAAATACTGGCCAGTCAGGAACACCCATATCCCACAAATAAATTAAAGAAATCTCAGTTGACTGCATAAGATTCAAATTCAATCTGTGATTTTTGCCAATTTTTTTTGTGATTTGATTTGATTTATTATTGTCACATATATTAACATACAGTGAAAAGTATTGTTTCTTGCGCACAACACAGACAAAGTATACCATTCATAGAGAGGGAAAAGAGGAGGTGCAGAATGTAGTGTTACAGTCATTGATAGGGTATAGAGAAAGATCAACTTAATGCAAGGTAGGCTCATTCAAAAGTCTGACAGCAGCAGGGAGGAAGCTGCTCTTGAGACAATTGGGTACGTGACCAACTTTTGTATCTTTTTCCCAACAGAAGAAGGTGAAAAAAAGAATGTCTGGGGTACATGGGGTCCTTAATTATACTGGCTGCTTTGCCAAGGCAGCGGGAAGTGTAGACAGAGTCAATGGATGGGAGGCTGGTTTGTATGGTGGATTGGACTACATTTACAACCTTTTACAGTTCCTTGTGGTCTTGGGCAGAGCAGGAGCCCAGACCAAGCTGTGATACAACCAGAAAGAATGCTTTCCATGGTGCATCTGTAAAAGTTGGAGAGAGTCGTAGCTAACATGCCAAATTTCCTTAGTTTTCCGAGAATGTAGAAGCGTTGGTGGGCTTTCTTCACTATAGTGTCGGCATGGGTGGGGGTGGGGGTGGGGGTGGTGGGGGGGGGGTGAGATATTGGCAGGGTGATTGGATAGAAAGAGGGGAGGATAATGAGGGGTAAGAGGAGGGAGAAGGACAAGAGGGAAGGGGAAGTTGTTCAAACTCAGATAACCAGGGAGTGAACAATAGAACTGGAACCAAGTCTGAGAGAATTAACTGCTTTTTATTATAGAGACTTGTATATTGTTCACCTCACCCATCTCTTGTTCAGATAGAGAAAATTCATCATCATCACCTGACTAAATTAAACCCCCAATCAATCAATCATTAACAGGTGGGATGTTAGTGTCGTCACATCTTTGGAGGCAGATGTTCCAGATGTCACCTTGTCTACTTGTTAATGATTAGTGCTTAAACTAGAATCCAATAAACTGGGAGATGCCAATTGTTCAGGTGAGTGAATAGAACAGAAATATATTTTTAAAAAATGCATTAAGTATCTTTTAATTGTTTTTTTACATAAATATGCAATGAGTTTATTAACATTTCTGTTGTGATAAACTTGATTTTCAGTTCAGATGTTCCTGATTATTTTCTATCATTGACTTTCATTAACTCTTCAATTTATAATTTTATATATTTAAAGTATTTTGAATTTATAGTTTTTTTCTTAAATTAATGTTTATATATTTTCAACCTATTTTTGAAATACCACTTTTGCATTAACCTTGTTAGAGGCAGCAAGTATAAGATGATGCTCTTTAATTTCTTATTTGCTCTAATCCCTGGAGTAAGATTTTTAATGAGTGAAAAGCAGCAATTTGGAACATTTTCACTTTGACCAATCTGCAGGATTGTGCTGTTACTGCCCTCTGGTGGGAGATGTAGGACTGGTACTCAGTCTGTGTGGAGTCTGACCAGACCGATCTCTTCACATCAATACACTGAGTGAACTGTTCAACTCACAGAGATTTCATGATGTAAAAACACTCAAACAATCTTTAAAATAGCTGGAAAAGTAATTGGTAATAGAAATTCTTAGAAAGGCTAACACATCACAGGAGATTTAAACACTGCAAAATATAACAAACCGGTTAAGAGAACAAAGCCTTACCAGGTTTCTGGGTTAGTGAGTCCTTTTAGTTCTGTAGTGGGTTGTATGTGGTTATATGGACTGTCACCACATTGTGCCCCCAGTTGTGTTGTTGTTGAGATTTAACAGATGTTGTATTGGGGGGGGGGGGGGGGAGGGGGGAGGGGGGAGGGGGGGGGGAGTGGGGGGGGGGGAGGGGGGAGGGGGAGGGGGAGGGGAGGGGGAGTGGGGTGGGGGGGGAGGGGGAGTGGGGTGGGGGGGGGGAGGGGGAGGGGGAGTGGGGGGGGGAGGGGGAGTGGGGGGGGGGGGGGAGGGGGGGGGGGGAGTGGGGAGGGGAGTGGGGGGAGGGGGAGGGGGAGTGGGGGGGGGAGGGGGAGAGGGGAGGGGGGGGGGAGGGGGAGGGGGTGGGGGGGGGGGGGGGGGGGAGGGGGAGTGGGGGGGGAGGGGAGTGGGGTGGGGGGGGGAGTGGGGGTGGGGGTGGGGGGAGTGGGGGGGGGGTGGGGGGAGGGGGAGGGGTGGGGGAGTGGGGTGGGGGGGGGGGGGAGGGGAGGGGGGGGGGGAGGGGGGGGGGGGGGGGGGGGTGGGGGGGGGGGGGAGGGGGGGTGGGGGTGGGGGGGAGGGGAGTGGGGTGAGGGGGAGGGGGTGGGGGGTGGGGGGGGGGGGGAGGGGGGTGGGGTGGGGGGGAGTGGGGAGGGGGTGGGAGGGGAGGGGGAGTGGGGGGGAGGGGGAGTGGGGAGGGGGAGTGGGGTGGGGGGGTGGAGGGGGAGTGGGGGGGGGGGAGGGGGTGGGGGGAGAGGGGGAGTGGGGGGGGGGGAGGGGGGGGGGGGTGGGGGGGAGAGGGGGAGTGGGGTGGGGGGGGAGAGGGGGAGGGGGTGGGGTGGGGGGGGAGTGGGGGGGGAGGGGGGGTGGGGTGGGGGAGTGGGGGGGGGGGAGGGAGGGGGAGTGGGGTGGGGGGGGGGGGAGTGGGGGGGGGAGGGGAGTGGGGGGGGGGGTGGGGTGGGGGGGGGGAGGGGGAGGGGGGGGGGGGGGGAGGGTGGTGGGGTGGGGGGGGGGAGGGGGAGTGGGGTGGGGGGGGGGGAGGGGGAGTGGGGGGGGGGGGGGGAGGGGGAGTGGGGTGGGGGGGGGAGGGGGAGAGTGGGGTGGGGGGGGAGAGGGGGAGTGGGGGGGGGGGGAGAGGGGGAGTGGGGGGGGGGGGGGGAGGGGAGTGGGGTGGGGGGGGAGAGGGGGAGTGGGGTGGGGGGGGAGAGGGGGAGTGGGGTGGGGGGGGAGGGGGAGTGGGGTGGGGGGGGAGGGGGAGTGGGTGGGGGGGAGGGGGTGGGGTGGGGGGGAGGGGGAGTGGGGTGGGGGGGAGGGGGAGTGGGGTGGGGGTGGAGGGGGAGTGGGGGGAGGGAGGGGGGAGGGGGGAGTGGGGGGAGGAGGGTGGGAGGGGGGAGTGGGGGGGAGGGGGTGGGAGGGGGGAGGTTGGGGGGAGGAGGGTGGGGGGGGTGAGGGAGGGTGGGAGGGGGGAGGGGTGGGAAGGTTGGTGGGGGGGGGTGGGGGATTGGGGATGGTGGGGGGTGGGGGGTGGAGGTGTGTGGGGGGGTGGGGGGGTGGTTTAAACTAACTCAGCAAGGAGACGGGCATAATGAGAAAATATCAGGATGCACAAAAAACCTGGAGAGATAGGAAGCACCAATATATCCCCCACATCTTCTTTGGGTATATAAATAGTAAAAAGGGGAGTGGGCTGATTAGCCATCAATTAGAGAGATTTACATGTAGAGGCAGGGGCATGAGAAGGTTCACTTTGCATCTGTCTTTATCAAGGAAGCAGACGCCAACCAAATCATGGTGACAGGGGAAGAAACTGTGTCACCAGAAGAGATCTAAATTGATAAGGAGGAGGTATTGGATAGACTGTGGATACTGAAAGTTGACAAGGCACCGGGACTGGATAAGATGCATCCAAGGAAGTGAGAAAGAAATTGCAGGAGTGTTGGCCATAATCTCCCTGAGACTGGAGAATTGCAAATGTTACGCCCTTGTTTAAAAAGGCGTGTAACACAGCAATCTCAGACCAGTCAGTTTAACTTCAATGCTAGGGAAGCTTTTGGAAACAATTATTTGGGATACAATTAATAGTCACAGGGAAACATTTTGGTTGATTAGGAAGATGTAGAGAAGCCAGTGTTGGACTGGGGTAAGCACAGTGAGAAGTCTAAACATATAAAAGAAGTCATCCCTGCGGTCAAACCCTTCAAATACACAGGACCTGCTTAGATGAGGAGGATTGCAACAGACGCTGAAAGACTCCCTCATAAGGACAGGCTATGGCGATCGACTCATTGATCGACAGTTCCAATGCATCACAACGAAAAACCGCATCAACCTCTTCGGAAGATAAACGCAGGACATGGCAAATAGAGTACCCTTCATTGTCCAGTACTTCCCCAAAGTGGAGAAGCTATGACATCTTCTGTGGAGCCTTCAAGATGTCATCGATGAAGACGAACATCTCGCCAAAGCCACTTCCATACCTCGACTTCTTGCCTTCAAACAGCCCATCGAGTCCGTACTGATAAGGAACACCTGAATTCCCACTAATACTATCTGCCATTTAAAGTGACTTTGAGTTTACAGTTCTCAGACTGGTTGCTAGTCTGTGCTCAGTTGGTTGGAATTGGGAACTGTTGGATTTCTGCAATTATTCCGAGTGTTTGCCACGGGGGAGAGAGAACTAGGGTCTTCCTGCTCCTTATTAAACACGTGGAGAAATGGTCACTTTCCCGAGGAAATGGAGAATTTGGTGTCAGTGGAGACGGGCAAAAACTTCCCCTTTGAGAGTGGGAAACAGGGAAGATTAGTAAATAAGAATACCTAAAATAAATGATGAGAAATTATTTGGTCGAATGAATAGCTTTAATTGAGGCTCCTGCTGCCTTATAAAAGTGGTGCTATTCATCACAGCAAAAGGTTAACTGAAATTTATTTTAGGGATTATTATTTGAGCTGAACTGTTAAATGTCAGCTATAGTTCAGGGTTCACACTCTCTCCTGGGAAACTGGTTTGTGCGATTGATTCTCATTCCAGTCCTTGTATAAATTCTGAAGTGTCTTGATAGAGAAACTGGTAACTTTGCCATGGGGCAGGCGGGGTGGGGGTGGAGGGGGATCATCGGTCAGAACCAGAGGGAATAGATTGAAAAGAATCAGAGAATCACTACAGTGCACACCGAGTACTCAGAACAATCTCACCCAGGGCCTATCCCTGTAACCCTACATATTTACACTGCTAATTTTCCTCACACTAAAGGGCAATTCAATATGGCCAATCAAGTTAGCCAGCACATTTTTTGGGACTGTGAGAGAAAACTGGAGCACCCAGAGGAAACCTATATAAGCATGGAGGAAACGTACAAACTTCACACAGACTGCAACCCAAGGCCAGAATCGAACCCAGGTCCCTGCTGCTGTGAGGCAGCAGTGCTAAACACTGTGTTGCCTTTCCAGCTCTGGTATTGAAGTCATCTAATACGACTTGTGTCAGGCATTGTTTGAGAAACACCTCAGTGGAGACATTTAGAATTGCAGAGTATTTTGTAATTTACCCAGTGGTCAGAATAATTTAAAAATTGTTGATCATGATGAAGAATTGGATGTCCAGTGTTATAATATCACAAAATGCACAGTTAAAATATCATATAGTAATATACATTTAGAACATAGAACATAGAACAATACAGCACAGAACAGGCCCTTCGGCCTTCGATGTTGTGCCGACCAAAATAAAAAGCAATGCCCCTCCTAACTAAACCATTCCCTTCTCATCCATATACTTATCAACTAACCTCTTAAACGCCACCAAACTTGGCGCATCTACAACAGCTGCAGGCAGGGCATTCCACTCCCTAATCACTCTTTGAGTAAAGAACCTACCTCTGATATCCGTCCTATAACTCATACCCCTTAATTTAAAGCTGTGTCCCCTCGTGCTAGCTTTCTCCATCCTAGGAAAAAGGCTATCACTGTCCACCCTATCTAAACCTCTAATCATCTTATATGCTTCAATAAGATCCCCTCTTAGCCGCCTCCTTTCTAACGAAAACAACCTCAAATCCTTCAACCTCTCTTCATAGGACCTGCCCTCCATACCAGGCAACATCCTGGTAAACCTCCTCTGTACCCTCTCCAATGCCTCCACATCTTTCTTATAATGTGGCGACCAGAACTGCACACAATACTCCAAGTGCGGCCGCACTAGAGTTTTGTACAGCTGCAACATGATGCTGCGGCTCCTAAATTCAATCCCCCTACCAATAAAAGCTAAGACTCCATAAGCCTTCTTAACAACTTTATCCACTTGACTGCCTACTTTCAGGGATCTATTGACACATACACCAAGATCCTTCTGTTCCTCAACACTATTAAGAGCCCTACCATTAGCCCTATACTCTACACATTTATTGTTCCTGCCAAAGTGCATTACCTCACACTTTTCCACATTAAACTCCATTTGCCACCTCTCGGCCCAGCTCTGCAACTTGTCCAAGTCACTCTGTAAACTATAACACCCCTCTTCACTATCTACCACTCCACCGACTTTAGTGTCATCTGCAAATTTACTAATCCATCCTTCAATACCCTCATCCAGATCATTTATAAAAATTACAAACAGCAGGGGCCCCAAAACAGACCCCTGAGGTACACCACTTGTCACCGAACTCCACGATGAATATCTCCCATCAACCACCACCCTCTGTCTTCTATCTGCTAGCCAATTCCTAACCCAATTAGCTAAATCACCCTCTATCCCATACATCTGCATTTTCTGCAGAAGTCTTCCATGGGCCACCTTATCAAACGCCTTACTAAAGTCCATATATACCACATCAACCGCCTTACCCCCATCCACCTCTTTGGTCACTTTTTCAAAAAACTCAATGAGGTTAGTAAGGCACGACCTACCCTTCACAAAACCATGCTGACTATCCCCAATCAATTCATTTCTCTCTAAATAACTATAAATCCTATCCCTAATAATTCTCTCCAATACCTTGCCCACCACAGAAGTAAGACTCACTGGCCTATAATTCCCAGGAAGGTCTCTCTTCCCCTTCTTAAACAATGGGACCACATTCGCCATCCTCCAGTCCTCCGGAACCACACCCGTAACCAACGAGGACCATTTAATGCACCTGAATTCCTCGGAGTTTGAACTCCCACACTAGCTTCTTTCTTTATGTTTCTGGATCAAGTGTTTCAGTGAGAATTTCTTTCTGGTGGAAAGGTTGTAAGAGATTAGGAAATTACACCTGGTGGTGGGGAATGGGGAGAGTTTGAGATTCCAGTGACTTGTGTCTCACAATGTGGGAAGATTATGGGAGTTGCTTCATCATCCATAACGGCAGGCAAAGCGTAGGAATATTTAAGGTAGTATGTTTCCTCCTATCAAATCTATTCATCCTGGGTGGTATACATTTAATGAATGTTACTATGAAATCTGCTTAGCTTTGGCATTCCCTAAGGGTTGGCTTATTTCTACTTCCAATTAGCAACGATCAATTAATTTGAATTAAATATATCTTTCAAACTTGATCCCTGATGATTCATTTTTGATCATTTGTCTCCCAGAACATTACATTCCCGTGAATCCAACACTCTTCAAATCTTATTGGTAACATGCTAGCTTAAAAAATAGAACCATAAGAAAAGATCTTGCAATGACATTTTAATTAACAGCGTTTATAAATTTGAATAGTTTTTGAAATGAAAAAGTGGATTTATCGCTTCACAGTAAGAGGTCAGATATAAAAAGGAACCATAGAACTATAGAATCACTACAGTTCAGGAGGAGGCCATTCAGCCCATCAAGACTGCACTTACTCTCTGAAAGCATCTTACCCAGTTCCTCCCTTCCACTCTATCCCCATAACCCTGCACATTTACCCCATTAATCCACCTAATCTACACATTGTTGAAAACTAAGGCCCAATTTTACCATTACATTGCACCCGTTTTTGGGTGTGAAAACATGGTAAAAAGCGAGTGTGAGATCATTAACATGCTCATGCCTGCGCAGACAGCCACTTTACCAAGACCCCAGAATGGCTGCGATCCGATTTGCACCCAAAACGGGCACAACAGCTGTTTAAATGTATTTGCATGTCTTTAAATTGAATTAATGAACTGTCCACTCAGCTTTATCAGCATTTCCCTCTTCACCATCACGTTCGCCAATCCGGAACCGCACCGTAATGATCATGCTGAATAAAACTCTGTTTTGGGCTGTCTGGAGTAAGTTTAGAATTTCCAATGGCTCTTTGACTCAGATCGGTGGCAGGGAAGGGAGGTAGACCAGGTCATTCTCTGGTGGGAGGAGGGAGGAGGGAGGCAGGCAGGATGTATCTCTGGGGGTGGGGGGGGGGGAACGGCAGGGGTGTCTGCTGCCACTCTGTGGGCGATTGGTGTTGGAGGAGGGAAGTGTGGGTGGATAAGGGGGATAGTGATGTCTGTAGGGGCCATTGCTCACGCACCACTTTATCCGCTTTCTGTTTCTTGGGAGTGATCTGACACGGGCGCAGTTTTTCAAATGTTTTTCTAACTGCTCATACACAGCTCAAAGCTCCGATCATTTCAAGTACAATAAGCCGCACCCACAGTGTGATTCAGGCCCGTGATTTTATTGTCAGGCTGAGTGTGTATGGAGACACCTGAGGACTGGGTTTCCAAATCGGATCTGAATTACACCCAGATTCAGCTCATAGGGCCAGATTTTACCATGTTCATTCCGAGAGGCAATTTAATCATAGCCAATCCACCTAATCTTTCGGACTGTGGGAGGAAACTGGAGCACCCAGAAGAAACCCACACAGACACAGGGCGAACGTACAGACTCCACACAGACAGTGACCCGAGGCTGGAATTGAACCCAGGTCCCTGGTCCCGTGAGGCAGCAGTGCTAACCGCTGTGTCACCCTTGTTGTTAATGTGAGCATTAGGTTTATGAAGTATCTGAACTGACCTCAGAGAGAGACACCAAACACGCTTTGAATATCTTTAATTCTCCCTTTACCTGATGTTATAGTTACGTAAGCAATGTCAGTGAATTTGAGGGTAGTTTGGTGTTGAAAAGCTGTGTTTGCTGACAGCTATATTAAGATTAAAGAGTTCAATTATAGAAAAGAAACAGTCATTGCTTCATCGAACCATTCATGCAAATTCCCTAAGACTGATCTGTAGAACACTCAGTCCTGTTTCAGGACTTACAAAGCATTTGCTTCAGGATGTGAAAGATTTCCATCTCTCTCTGCTTCATTTGCCTTGCTGCATTTATACAGCATCACTTCCCCCCCATTACAATCAGATACCTGTGCACAACCACTCGCAAATTTCCACTGGACAGAAGCCAGGCTAATAAATCCTAATGAGTGAATAATGAAAACTGGCTCCAGTGAACCCGAGGCCGCACCAGCTCTGCCATTTTACCAGCAGTTAATAAACCATTCTATTAAAATGGGTTGTGGGTTAGTGAATGGTACTGAGTCACTTTCCACTCTTTCCAACTTTCTTCCCATGTCTTCTCTTGCTGTCTCAAGCTTAATCTTGCATTTATGAGTAACTATATTGAAATCATCATAACTTTAGCCTCCTGTGCTGGTCCTATGCAGACAAAAGTTTTATTCCCAAAACAATGTCAGGATTACTAAAGAATTACGGTCTCTGTTGTTGGGACTCTGGGAATTAAGAAGATTACAAATATCAAATATCCTGCACTTGAAACAAGACTTCTCTTTACATAAATCCAGGAATATTTTACTGTGCAAGAATAGAAGACTGAAATTAAAATGAAAGGAGACCCAGAATCAAAGAAGAAATTAAGATAAAGAGAAACTCTTAAAGGACAACAAGAAGACAAAGCAAGAAGTATAAAAATGTTGATTAAACTCCTGTAAAACACATTGAGATTGTTTCGTAACTGAAAGGTGCTATGTCAACTCACACTGCTGTTGTTGATATTGGGAAGTGGGGGCAAGGGGAGTGGGGGCAAGGGGAGTGGGGGCAAGGGGAGTGGGGGCAAGGGGAGTGGGGGCAGGGGGAAATGGGGACAGGGGGAGTGCGGGCAGGGGGAATGGGGATATGGGAAGTGGGGGCAGGGGGCGTGTGACAGGAGAGTGTGGACAAGATGATCTTAGCCTTCATAGGAAGGGATATAGAATACAAGAGTAGGAGTTTGATGTTGCAAGTGTATAGAACGTTGGTTAGGCCTCACTTGGAGTACTGCGTCCAGTTCTGGTCGCCGTACTACCGGAAGGATGTGGAGTCCCTGGAGAGAGTGCAGAGGAGATTTACCAGGATGCTGCCTGGTGTGGAAGGGCTGTCTTACGAGGAAAGGTTGAACGCACTGGGGTTGTTTTCCCTTGAAAGACGTCGGCTGAGAGGGGATCTATTAGAGGTATATAAGATTATGAGGGGTATAGATAGAGTAAATGGTGGTAAGCTTTTTCCACCATTAGATTCGGATAGAACGAGGGGTCATGGCCTTAGGGTGAGGGGGGCAATGTATAAGACTAATATTAGAGGGCATTTTTTCACACAAAGGGTAGTGGGGGTGTGGAATGCACTACCGAGTAAGGTGTGGGAGCAGGCACGCTAGGGTTGTTTAAGGGTCTCTTGGACAGCCACATGAGCGGTCTGCAGATAGAGGATATAGTAGGACTGTTTAAATTACTTTAATGTTTCCACAGGCTTTTCGGTCCACCTTGTTGACCAACAAGGTGCATGCATTCGGCAGGTCGTGCGAGGGCTGCTCCTGGATGTTACTTCAGGAGTGGCCTAGTACTTCACGTCGTTAGGTATGCTTAAACTGGACCATCAGATGGGCACCATGACAGCTCAGGGACTATCGCTGTTGCTGTGCAGACACATGATTTGGGCCTGTGTCTGCGGGAGTTTGCACGTTCTCCCCATGGTTGCGGGGTTTTCTCCGGGTGCTCGGTTTCTCCCACATCCCAAAAATGTGCTTTAGGCTGATTGGGTAACAAATTGTCCCTATATTGGTCTCTATATGTCATTAAGACGTTAGGACGGCGGCGTGGGCTCGTTGGGCCGAAGGGCCTGTTTCCCGTGCTGTGTTGTTCTTTGTTCTTTGTTCTTTGTATGATTAAGCTCAACGTTCAGATTATTAAGGAGCGGAAAGGAATTGGAAGAGGGTGGGCAAATGAAAGCAATTAATTTCTTTGAAGTGCAAATATATTTAAATGAAGCTCTGTGGAGGTGAATATTATTTTAGATTTTATGAACAGGGATAATGCAGTAATGATAAATGTATGTTAAGGATAAATCTGCAGTTAAAGGGACTGTGCCCAGTTTTGATCGCCATGTGCTGTTCAGGACATTGAAACTATCAAGAACAGAATGTTAAAGTCCGATAGCATGAGAAAGTGTAAACTGGATCAAGTTAATCTGAAAGCGATGTTGTTGATGTTTTCAGGGTGTGTAGGAAAGATCGTCCAATTATCTTCACCAACTAATCCTGAAAATTCAGAGAAATGTCTGGATTGAATCTGTGAATTGTGCAGAGGGTCAGTTTGGGATCTGCCGTGGAAGATATGTTTAACTAACTGAGTAATCACTGATTCACCAGAAAGAGTTGAGAGTTATTCAAATCTGCTTCAGAAATGACCTGAAGCAGCTTCACATTGGTGAATACTGAATGTCATTATCCAGAATAATGTTCCTGAATCTGCATCACAAGAATTCCAGTAAATTGGTTCCTGACATGGGAATGAGTTGGGTGTGCTGTAGGTTTCATTGGAATTGTCATTCATTCCAAATTCTAAATATCCTGGCTGTGGAGTCTGCCACACCAACATCACAGAGTTGAAGTCTCCCATTTGGAGAACAGATTCTGGAACATGCTGTCTCTGGAAGGGTGCTAGAAGCAGATCGAGAAACAAGTTCCAGAACAGAATTGAAAAGACACTCTAAGCGGTGGAAGTTTGTAGAGTTATAGGACAGTGGAATTACTGAATAATTCATTCAAAGAGCTGGCATGGGCATGATGGACTGAATCGCCTCCTTCTGTGCTGTTTGATTCCACAGTAATCCTCTTTCTAAAAACAAATTCTTTTGAAAGTCTGGGCTCCGGAGAGGAGAGCTTCTCGCAAACTGCTGTGAAGTGGATGAAGGTTAGCCTCCAGTCAGGGACTTCCTCCCTCTCTGAGGATGGCACAGGGCACAGTCCTGAAACAGTGAGTGAAATCCAAGACACTGAGAGATCATTGCCTCCCAGGCCGAGGGGCTGAATAGGTAGGAGCACAGTTTCAGATTAATGGGACGATCATCTCAGACTGAGAAAAAATTTCCTCATCAAAGGCTTCTGAATCTTTAGAAATCTTTACCCCAGAGGGTTGTGGATGCTTCATCACTGAATATAAATAGGACTGGGACAGACAGACCTTTGGTCTCTCTGGAATTTAGGGATTTGGGGAGCAGCTTAAAGATGGAGTTCAAGCCCAAGGTCAACCATGATTGGATTGAACAAGGGAGCAGGCTCGATGGGCTGAACGATCTACGCCTTCTCCAATTTCTTGTATTCTAGAATGAAGAAACCCATTGCTGTTGCTTTGCAGGGTGGAGATTGGATTCAAATCTCACCAAATTGGTAAATTCTGTTAATTTAATTCAATGACTATTTCCTTTGAGACTGTCGTCAAACCTATTGTTCATTCAGGAAATGTGCCAAAGCAGCCCAATCCCATCACAGGAAATACTTGATGCAGGAAACCAAGAGACAAATGATTAAAAAATAACTTTCAACAACTTCCAACGCCTGTGCCACTGTGCTGCCCAGCCCCAAGGCTTGTAAGATTGTGCCCGAGGCTAACAGAGAGTGCCGTTCGGTAAAACCAGGGTCAGTAAGAATGGATAGATTGAGATGATCTTCCACATTCCTAATTAAAATTGGATTTCCCTCCTGCTCTGAGGCACTGTTGCAATTTCATCCACAACATTCTGTGCGGAAATTTCAACTTGAACGAGAGAAACATCTTTAAACGCATTACTGACACTGATCAAACTTGGCAAAATAGTTCAACCTTACTCCAGCGAGATTTCAATGAAGTATCTATTGAGAAATCCGCAGATTATCAGTGTCAAAGTGATTAAAAATACCTGCTTCAGAATTGTACATTTATCTAGAGAAAGGAATGTGAATTTCATTCGCTGGGTCAAAATCCCAGAACCCCTTCTAACAGCACTGAGGTGTACCTACATCACCTGGACTGCAGCGGTTCCAGGCAGATGTTCACCACCACCTTCTCAAGGGGCAATTAGGGATAGGCAATGAATGCCGGTGGAGACAGAAATATCCAGATCCTGGAAAATAAACTTTAAAATTAGATTTCGATAAGTAATTGAGTAAGCACCACCTGCTGGACAAGTAACTGTATTGCACAGGGTCACAAATCCAGCTCCAAACATTTACCATCACTAATCCTGTTTTATTTGATTTATTCTTGGGATTTGGGCATCAGAGAAAAAGCTGCCATTGAAATTATGGTGCTGAGCATTCTTCTTAAACAGCTATAGTCTGCGCAGCTGTACAGCTCCCTGAATTCTGACCCAGCCACAGTGAAGGTGTATTAATAGATTTCCCAGGTCAGGATGGTGAGTGGCTTGAAGGGGAGTTTGCAACTGGTGGTGTTCCCATGTATCTGCTGCCCTTACCAGTGGGTATTGAAGGGGTCAAAAATTTGTCAAAAATAGGAAAGTGCATTGCTTTGAACCAGTATTGAGAATTACTGCAACAACTAGCTCAGATCTTCCCTTCTTGTTTCTGGGGCTATGACTTCTTTTCAATCCGTCCCTCTGCAGTATAAATATCTCCCACTTTCTATACCTTTTAGCTTTGACAAAGGGTCATCTGAACTTGAAATGTCAGCTCTTTTCTCTCCTTACTGACACTGCCAGGTCAGCTGAGATTTTCCAGCATTTTCTCTTTTGGTTAAGGATCTAATCAAGTTTTGTTGACACTTGGGTAGGCAGTGGAGGGATAGTAGACAGAGACTGGAAAATGCACCCAAAGAGTGGACAGTGAACGAGTGGAGGATGAGTGACTGAGTGGAGCACAAATGAGTGAAGGGTGAGTGGAATTCTCCCATTTTGAATCTAAGTGCGGTGGTGAGTGTCTCTAACAGCCACTGCCCCCTAATCATAATGATGTGAAGATGCCAGCGTTGGACTGGGGTAAGCACAGCAAGAAGTCTCATAACACCAGATTAAAGTCCAACAGGTTTATTTGGTAGCACAAGCTTTTGGAGTGTCACTCCTTCTTCAGGCAAATGAGGAGTTGTGTTCCCAAACGGGGCATATAAAGACACAAACTCAATTTACAAGATAATGGTTGGAATGCAGGTCTTTACAGGTAATCAAGTCTTAAAGGTACAGACAATGTGAGTGGAGAGAGGGTTAAGCACAGGTTAAAGAGATGCATATTGTCTCCAGACAGGACAGTTAGTAAGATTTTGCAAGCCCAAGGTTACAGACAGTGTGACATGAACCCAAGATCCCAGTTGAGGCCATTCTCATGTGTGTGAAATTTACTTGAAAATCAGAAGCTGAATGCCCATGACTGCAGAGGTGTTCCCTGATAGCAAGAGAACACTCCTGCCGGGTGATTGTCAAGTGGTGTTCATTCATCCCTTGCGACAGTGCCTGCATCGTCTCCCCAATGTACCAGGCCTTGGGACATCCTTTCCTGCAGCGTATTAGGGAGACAACATTGGCCGAGTTGCAAGAGTATGTACCGTGTACCTAGTGGATGGTGTTCTTATGTGAAATGATGACATCCGTGTCTGGCATGTCTTAAAGAGGTTACTGTGGCAGAGTGTATGGTGTGGTGGTCACTGTTCCCCTGAAGGCTGGGGAGTTTGCTGCAGACAATGGTCTGTCTGAGGTTGTATGGTTGTTAAAGGCAAGAAGTGAAAGTGTGGGGATGACCTTTGCAAGATATTCATCTTCATCTACCAATCTCCAGATGCAATTCTGCAACTCATCTGCTTCATCTTGGACCACAACTTCTTCACTTTCAACAACCAGTTCTTCATTGAGACACATGGAACAGCCATGGGGACCAAATTCACACCTCAATATGCCAATACCTTTATGCACAGGTTCAAACAAAACTTCTTCACTGCACAGGACCTTTAACTGATGCTACACTAGATACATCTATTACATTTTCCTCCTTTAGACTCATGGTGAACAATCACTGAAACAACTATATGAGGACATCAACAAGTTCCATCCCACTATCAGACTCACCATGGACTACTCTCTGGAATTACGTTCTTGGACATGCGCATCTTCATTAAGTAGAATCACCTCAGCACCTCACAGTACCACAACTCATGGATAACCACAAAGTTCCACTCCTCCAGCTTCCACCCTAAACATGTTAAAGAAACCATTCCCTTATGGACAAACCTTCCTCATAAACAGGATCTGCTCAGATGACAACAGGCACCTTCAGATGCTAAAAGATGCTCCCATAAGAACAGGATATGGTACTTGACTCATCGTTCGACAGTTCTGACGCACCACAGCGAAAAAATGTACCAACCTCTTCAGAAAACAAACATGGACCATGCCCAACAGGGTACCTTTCATTGTCCAGTATTTCCCTGGAGTGGAGAAGCTATGACATCTTCTCTGGAGTCTTCAATGTCATTGATGAAGACGAACATCTCACTAAGGCCATCACCACACCTTCACTTCTTGCTTTCAAACAATCGCACAACCTCAAACAGATCATTGTCTGCAGCAAATTACCCAGCCTTCAGGAGAACAGTGACCATGACACCACACAACCCTGCCACAGCAACCTCTGTAAGACATGCTGGATCATTGACACGGATGCCATTGTCTCATATGAGAACACCATCCACCAGGTACACGGTACATACTCTTGCAACTCGCCAATGTTGTCTACCTGATATACTGCAGGAAAGGATGTCCCGAGGCATGGTACATAGATCATAGAACATTACAGTGCAGAACAGGCCCTTTGGCCTTCGATGTTGCGCCGACCAATTAGGAACAAGCAGTGACCCTCTAACCTAAACCATTCCCCTTTCATCATAAACTTATCTACTAACCTCTTAAACGCCACCAAACTTGGCGCATCTACAACTGACGCAGGCAAGGCATTCCATACCCTTACCACCCTCTGGGTAAAGAACCTACCTCTGACATCTGTCCTAAAACCAACACCCCTTAATTTAAAGCTATGTCCCCTCGTGCTAGCTTTCTCCATCCTAGGAAAAAGGCTATCACTGTCCACCCTATCTAAACCTCTAATCATCTTATATGTTTCAATAAGGTCTCCTCATTGGGGAGATAATGCAGATGCTATGACAACGGATGAATGAACACCACTCGACAATCACCAGGCAAGACTGTTCCCTTCCTGTTAGGGAATACTTCAACAGTCACGGGCATTCAGCCTGTCATCTTTGGGTAAACGTTCTCCAAGGCTGCCTTCAAGACACACGACAGCGCAGAATCGCGGAGCAGAGACTGATAGCCAAGTTCCGCACACATGAGGATGGCCTCACCAGGATCTTGGGCTCACGTCACACTATCTGTAACCCTCACGACTTGCCTGGATTTGTAAAATCTCACTAACTGTCCTGGCTGGTGATAATACACATCTCTTTAACCGGTGCTTAACCTTCTCTCCACTCACATAGTCTGTACCTTTGAGACTTGATTTCCTGTAAAGACTCACATTCCAACTATTATGTTGTAAATTGAGTTTGTGTTTTTATATACCCTGTTTGTGAACAGAACTCCTCACTCATCTGATAAAGAAGCAGTGCTCCAAAAGCTCATGCTACCAAATGAATCTGTTGGGCTTTAACTTGATATTATGAGACTTCTTACTGTTCCTAATCAGAATGTCAGGATCCTGCACCAGATTCTGTGCTTGGAACCTCATTAATTTTGCACAGGTTAGTTCCCTCTGCCTCTCCTGGGGGGCCGGCAGTTGATTCGTCCTCTTGTCCTCAGCTGGTGGGTTTGAAGGTCTTGGTGCCATATTTAAATCTCAGTCCAGCGCACTCACATCACTCTCTCCAACCCAGTGTCTACACTAGACTGTACAGGATGGCAACAACCCAGAGAGAAAAGGCTAACATACTTCAGGAGGAAGTCTGTTCCTCAATTCAACCCCCTCCCCCTCGAGCTTGTCGCCCTGTGAGGTGCCCAGGCCCAAATCAGACCTCTCCCACTGGTCCTGGAGTCTCCATTTATCTCCTTTCAGTGAACTCAAATATCTCTTTGACCCCTTAGTGTGTGAGCTCTCCATGAAGCTGTGTCCACATCCAGCCCCCCTCCCTCTGCCTTCCATTTTCATCTTCTGCATCACCTCCTTGTCCCTCTGCCTGCCAGTGTGGTTCCTCACCTTTCCTCTTGCTTCCTTGCACAGTCCTTCTCCCACATTGTCCCCTATCTTCACCCTCACCCCTCACTGAATTACAGACTGTTGGGAGAGGAGGGTCACTGAGTCCCACAGCACAGTGCTTTCCATAAAGACCAGCTCGGCACGGAGCTGGACAGCACGAACAGGTCTGCCCCAGCAGAGTGTTGTTTCAGTACAGCAGATGTGGCGAGGGGCTATAGCAGCTAGGATACGTTACACTCACCTCAAAGCCTCTAGTTGTCAGGATGCTGTTTTAATAAACATTCACTAACTGCAAATCAGTGTTAACATCACCAGCCAGTGGAAACGAGCCCACCATTAACCCATTATTAACCCAATCTTAATCCACTATTAACTGTTTGATTTACAGTCAGAAACAGGAGAATTCATATTTGCTATTGAGAGAGTTCAGAGAAGATTTACAAGGATGCTGCCTGGATTGGGAGGCAGGCCTTAGGTTGCGGGAGCTGGGACTCTTCTCACTGGAGAGACATAGGTTGAGAGGCGACCTGATAGAGGTTTATAAAATGTTGAGAGGAATAGATAGGGTGGACTCTCAGAGATTATTTCCCCGAGCGGAAATGGTCAATACGAGAGGACACAGATTTAAGGTGCAGGGAAGCAAATACAAAGGAGATGTCAGGGTAGGTTTTTCACTCAGAGGGTGGTGAGTGAATGGAACCGACTGCCGTCGGATGTTGTTGAGGCAAACTCACTGGGGTCTTTTAAGAGACTTCTGGATGAGTATATGAAAAAGAATAGGATAGGGGGTTATAGATAGGTCTGTGGATTGGTAGATGTGATCGGCGCAACTCGTGGGCCGAAGGGCCTGTTTGTGCTGTTTTGTTCTATGTTCTATAACAGGAACAAAGAAATGGCTGAGGAATTAAATTTGTACTTTGTTTCAGTTTTCACAAAAGAAGATATAAAAAATGTGCCAGAAATGCTGGAACATGTTTTTGTGAGGAGCTGAAAGAAATCAGCATTAGGAGAGAAATGGTTTTGGGGAAATTGATGGGATTGAAGATAGATAAATCTCCAGGTTCTGATAATCTTCATCCCAGAGTACGTAAAGAAGTGGCCCTGGAAATAATAGATTCATTAGTGGTTATTTTCCAAAATTCTTTGGACTCTGGGATAGTTCCTACATATTGGAGAATAGCTAATGTAAGCCCACTATCTGAAAAGGGAGGTAGAGAGAAAACAGGGAACTAGCGATCAGTGAGCCTAATGTCAGTATTGGGCAAGTTGCTAGAGTCCATTATCAAGGATTTCATGTTTCAGCATTTGGAAGCATTGGGATAATCAGCCAAAGTCAGCATGGATTTACAAAAGGGAAATCATGTTTGACGAATCTATTGGAATTTTTTGAGAATGTAACTAGTAGAGTTGACCAAGGAGAACCAGTGGATGTGATTTATTCAGAAGGCTTTCAGCAAGGTTTCACATAACAGACTACATAACTACAAATAACTTTCTATAACTGTAAAGTTAAAGCAAAATGATTGCAAGTAATATCTTGAGATGGATAGAAAACTGGTTAGTAGGTAAGAAGCAAACAGTTGGCATAAATTGGTCTTTTTCTGATTGGGGTTCCGCAGGTATGTGTCCTAGAATCTAACTGTATAATGATTTAGAAGAAGGACCTGAATGTATTATCTCCAAATTTGCAGATGTTACAAAGTTGGGTGGGAGGGTGAGTGTGAGGAGGATGCAGAGATGCTTCAGCATAACTTGGACAGGTTGAGTGTGTGGGTATCTGCATGGTAGATGCAGTATAATGTAGAGAAATGTGAGATTTCCACTTTGGTAGCAATAATAGGAAGGAAGATTATTACTTGAACGGATGGATTGAGTAAGGTTGATACCCAATGAGACCTTTGAGTCCTCATGCATCAGGTGCTGAAAATAATCGCACAGGTACAGCAAGAAGTAAAGAAAGCAAATGTTATATTGGCCTTCATAGCAAGAGGATTTGTGTTTAGGGATAGGGATGCTTTGCTGCAATTGTATAGAGCATTGGTGAGGCCACACCTGGAGTACTGGGTGCAGTTTTGGTGTCGTTATCTGAGGAAGGATGTCCTTGCTATAATAGGAGTGCAGTGAAGATTTACCAAGCTGAGTCTTGGGATGGCAGGTCTGTCTAAATCAGTTCAGATTATATCGAGGGCTGAAGGGCCTGTACTGCGCTGTAATGTTCTATATTCTATATTCACTGGAATTTAGACGAGTGAGAGGGGATCTCCTAGAAACTTATAAAATTCTAACAGAGTCAGACAGTAGATTCAGAAAGAACGTTCCTGATGGTGGGGGGAGTCCAGAACTAGGGGTCAGAGTTTGAGGATAAGGGGTAAATTTTTAGAACTGAGGTGAGGAGAAATTTCTTCACCCAGAAGGTGAAGAATGTGTGGAATTCACTCCCACAGAAAGTAGTTGAAGCCAAAATGTTGTGTGATTTCAAGAAGAAATCAGATATAGCTCCTGGGGCTAAAGTGATCAAGGAATTTAGGGTGAAGAAGAGAATTGGGATATTGAATTCGATGATCAAAATGAATGGCAGAGCAGGCACAAGGGGTTGAACTCCTGCTTCTAGTTTCTATGTAACCCGTCATTAACCCACTGTTAATCTATCATTAAGAGAATTTCAATCATGTTTTGCCAATGGGTTTCACACATTTTGGCTTTTGCTGGATTCTCCATTCCGGCGAGCAAACCCGCTGCAGGTCAAAGGGGAAATATTCTATCCAGTGAGTGATTAGATAATCAATCTGTACGATGTATTATGGACTCATCTTCTTTGGCCATCAAGTCTTGGGTGGGATTCAAACCTGGGCCTTCTGGATCAGAGGCCGGGACACTATCCACAGAGCCACAAGACCTCCTCCCACCTGTTAGTATGAAAATGGCAATGCTATACTTTAAATATTGCAATCGTCCTATTGTACAGAACTGCCTATAGTATAGAACTACAGTACTGACCCTCAGACAGTGCGGCACTCCCTCAGCACTGACCCACAGACAGTGCGGCACTCCCTCAGCACTGACCCTCAGACAGTGCGGCACTCCCTCAGCACTGACCCTCAGACAGTGCGGCACTCCCTCAGGTGACCCTCTGACAGTCCCTCAGCACTGACCCTCTGACAGGTGGCGCTCCCTCAGCACTGACCCTCAGACAGTGCGGCAGTCCTCAACTCCTGCGGCACTGCCCTCAGCACTGACCTCTGACAGTGCGGCACTCCCTCAGCACTGGACCCTATGACAGTGCGGCACTCCCGTTCAGCACTGACCCTCTGACAGTGCGGCACTCCCTCAGCACTGACCCTCTGACAGTGCGGCACTCCCTCAGCACTGACCCTCTGACAGTGCGGCACTCCCTTAGCACTGACCTTCCCACAGTGCCATACTGTAACCTCCTTTAGTCCACAATCCTCTGAGATTTGTTATAATTCAGACATACCTCTGCCTCAAAAATCATTCCTCAGCCAGTCACAACCAGCAAATAACCTCACCACTACCATGACTGGTGGCTACAGCAACTTGGCACGAAACGGCAACACCAAAAACAGCAACTCACAACAGTACTCGGTGTGGCACAACCTCGAGGATTGGCCTCTTTAACCATGAGCAAAGCAGCGAACCCACCATCTGAAATGAATTTGTTCGATATGTCTCCATCATCTTTCACATATAGAACTTTGCTTACGGTGATAGTTTCTGGATAAGCAGTCAAATATTTGTTGAAGTATTTACTTTGACCTACCTGTAATGAATTGGAAAAGGATTGTTCCTTTTAGAGAGATCAAACTAATGGATAAATGTGAGAAATCAGGAAAATAAGCCTGAGTGAAGTGGATTCAGGTGATGTAAGTTCATGAATGGTTCCTTCCTGCGTTGTTTCATTTCTAATTGCTCTGTCTTCACTGATGTTCCAATTGGCACTGCAAATCTTTGAATAGAATTAGAATGGCTTAATTAATAGCACTGAATTAATTTAATGATATCGTGAAGCAGAGAGATCTGTCAGCTAAAACCTCAAACTTCAGATTACGGAAGTGGTCAGATTGCAAAGAAAAAAATAACCTGGAGTGTGGTAGGACAATGATTGTGTTTTTCCCCAGCACCACCTCCAGGCAACGTTTAAGAATCAGAACACACACAAACGTGCAATGGCTTAGTGTTAATTCTTGTCGGGTACAAGGTTCAACTTTTTTAACACAAAACAGAGAATGTGGCAGATTGAAATGGAGGAAAAACACAGGAGGCGGAATTTTCGCATCTCCCCTCCACCTCTACGGGAATTGGTGTAGGCGGAAGTGGACTGTGTAAAGGGCTGTGATCTCAGTTGGAATTTTCTGGTCTTCAGGCGAGCATGGCTGCAAAATCCCGCCCAACATGACGTGACTTAGGTCTATCTGGTCTGTCCCAGTCAATAACGATGTCTTATCTATCAAACTATATACTCTCCACCAACCCAAAAACTGGGTGACCAGCTGGGAGGGGGAAGTCAGACCAACTTGAGAATTAAAATTTTGGCAATTCCTCTCCAACTTTGTTTATTAATAAGAACTCATCCAGGAGGTCAAATTGCCCTTGAATTCCTCAGTACTGACCCTCTATACAAGGTAAAGTCCATTCCAACCAGAAACAGGTTCAACTCTGGTGGATAATTCAGTGGCCACCACAATGATTGTTCCAGAGAGTCAGCACTCTGTTTTCTCAGAGAACAATCAGCTGCTGACATCTATAAAACTTCCGATGAAAAGTCATTAACCCGAAAGCTGGAACAGGGTTTTCCTGTGAGCCCCAGGGCCTTGCTGGCAAGCTCAAACAGAGGTCAGAAACAGGCAATGTGTGAGGACCGTGTCACTCACTCATAGTTGCCGCCCATTGACCAACAAATGGACAGAGGACAGCTCCATGTTCGATTAAAGATAGTGGGCAGACTCTCAAAACTGGGGAGCCAATAGGAAGCCCACTAAAATGAAAAAGGCCTCTGCATTGGGGAGGCAGGAAGGGTCTAAGCTCACCTGGAGTGCTGGGATACCAGGTAAATACTGTCTAATTCACTGCCTCTGGAAAAATCCAAGCTAATCTCTGGATAATAGAGTGCTGTTTCATTTCTGCTAACCACTCATTTCAATTCAGAGCCACAGGGAGCCAGAGTTTATCCCAATAGACAATAGGCATTGGAGAGGAGGTATCCGTAGGATAGGGCACTAGTCCATCATTCATACTAATTCATAAACTGTGTAGGTTAGCCAATCCACTAACCTACTCATCTCTGGACTGTGGGAGGAAACCAGATCACCCAGAGGAAACCCATGCAGACAATGTGCAAATGCCACACAGAAAGCCAAGGCCGGAATCAAACTGGGGTCCCTGGTGGTGTGAGGCAGCAGAGCTAATCACTGTGCTGCCCTTCAATAGTTTCACTCACCTTAATTGCCTGCCATGTCTTGGGTCACTGTCTGTGTGGAGTCTGTACATTCTCTCTATGTTTGCATGGGTTTCCTCCAGGTGTTCTGGTTTCCTCCCACACTCCAACAATGTGTAGGTTAGATGGATGAGCTTTGGTAAACATGTGCAGGGTTAAGGGGATAGGGCAGAGGGGTAGTGCTGGGTAAGATGTTCCTTCAGAAAGTTAATGAAGATGTGATGGACCAAATGGCCTCCTTCTGCATTGTAAAGATTGTATGGTTCAACATCTGGGGCAGAGTCGTGAATCATTGCTGCGGTCTGAATACCTTTCTTTCTTTTTTGAACTCAGTTATAGAAGATAAGTAAATGAGTGAACTGTGCTGGAATTGCACTGCTGGTGTTTCCAACATCAAATTATTAAACACTCTCATCTGTTTAAATCCATTTAAAATTTACCACCAAATTTACCCGCTCAGTAAAGGCCAAATAGACTTGTGATGCAATGCACCGGTCTAACATTTGGAGGAAAAGGTGGGAAGAGGTATAGAAAAACCAAGTTGTCCTTCCCTCACTGCTTTACTGCTTAAGTTTGTGAAAAGGTTATTGCTGAATTTTAATACCAATTAATTTAGTTTTGTCAAAAATATCTCCAGCTCCTGGTTCCTCATCTTGCCATTTTCAGCTTTTTATGTCTTAATTTCATATTTTAAACACTCTGTTTGTTTGCACACCCCTTCCCTCCACCTCCCCCCCCTACTCCACCCTCACCTTTTCTCCCTCCATAACACAGCCTCAAATATTCTGGTTCTGCTTTCAGCTTTTCTTTTTTGTCCTCTTGGTAACACAGGCCAGAAAGTAGGAATGGTGATGGAGGAAAGTTCACACCAGTAAACAAAAGAAATCTGCAGCTGCACATGGACACCATCAGTAATGCTGGGATTGGAGAAGGTTGTGTTGCCTATCGCAACCAAATAGCTGGCTTAACAGATTACAAGTAAAGAATTACCAGAGCAGTAGGTTAACACCAAAAGCATGACCTCAAAATCCTTCTGGAAGAGAAAAATGAAGCAAAAAGAAGAGAGACAAGTGAGGTGAGTTTTAAAAGCTGATTTGAAAAGAGCTTCCAACATTTTTTGACTCTGCTCGTCACAGACTGCAGGAATTCTGACAGAAATAGCCACTTAATATTTCAGAGATAACATTTTAAAAAAAAGTCTAGAAGAAACCTTATCAACATTTAGGTAATGAGCTCCAGCAATTTTTCATTATCTGGTAAAAATTATTCCCATTCCGTTGATAGACATTCCCGTTTACAAGTCACTCAAGACTTCATTATTTTGAAGCAGTACAGTTGTCTAGGAAGTGTCTATCTCAGTCAGTAGGGAGCACACGTTTCTCCCCCCTCCCTTCCTCCCACTTAATCAGCCTGCCTCCACACTCAGTGAGCAAGAGCAGAGATACATGCTGTCATTCAATCACAAGGATTAGCATCTTACATCAGGGATTAAATACACCAACAAAATTTACAACCATCTCTACTAAGCTGAGCAAATACTCATTCAAATAAATCTACAAACACTCTGGCACAAACTTGTCATGCCATTCCTGGCATAGTTTTTTTAAAGTTTATTTATTAGTCACAAATAGGTTTACATTCACACTGCAATGAAGTTATTGTGAAAATCTCCTCTGTGCCACACTCTGGCGTCTGTTTGGGTACACTGATGTAGAGATGTCAGCATTGGACTGGGGTGGGCACAGTAAGCAATCTCACAACACCAGGTTAAAATCCAACAGTTTATTTGGAATCACGAGCTTTCGGAGCACTGTTCCAAGTTTACCTGATGAAGGGAAAGTACTCCAAAAACTTGTGATACCAAATAAACCTGTTGAACTTTAATCTGGTGTTGTGAGACTTCTTACTGTCGGTACACTGAGAGAGCATTTAGCATGGCCAATGCACCTAACCAGCACAACTTTCAGACTGTAGGAGAAAACTGGAGCACCTGGAGGAAACCCACACAGACACAGGAAGAATGTGCAAACTCACACAGACAGCGACTTAAGCTGGGAATTGAACCAAGGTCCCTGTCACTGTGAGGCAGCAATGCTAATCACTGAGCCATTGTATTGCCATGTAATTAAAATTCCAATATAATAAATTCATAAAAAATTTCCAAGTCTTATTTAACATCATTAAAAATAACAAAAATCCATGGAATAAAAGCAAAATGCTGCAGATGCTGGAATCTGAAACAAAATCAGAAAATGCTGGAAAATCTCAGTGGGTCTGAGAGCCTCTGTGGGGAGAGAACAGGGCCAATATTTTGAGTCTGGATGACCCTTTATCAGCTGTGACGAAGGGTCTTCTCAACTTAAAGAGAAATCTATGGGATACAATGCATTAAACTTGGAGAAAAACCCCATAGTTTTACAGATTATACACAACATTTACTCATTTCAAACTGGATTATAAGAAAGGGATCGACTTCATACACCGATTTGAAAAACTCTGGGAAATTCAGCAAACTCAAGAAATCTTAGTCTTTAAAAAAAAAAGCAGCTTCCATTTCAAGCCGGTCTCTATTAAGCTGCAGAAGAGATTGTTGCATTTGTGAACATTCCAGGGTGTTAGCATAATTCCCCCATGTGATATTTTAATGAATTTGTAAGGAAGGTTGATTGGACTCATTCTTCATTTCTGCACAGGGTGCAAAATTAAGCTTTTAGGCTTCCTTTCTATGTGGCTTCATGGACTTGCTTCCATCAGTTGCCTGTTTTGAGACGTATTTAACCTGTTCATCATATAACCGTATACAGGGAACAGGTTAATTAAACCTCGGGGATTCAGAGCAAGATTTGAATGCATCTTGTCACACACACAGCAGCGTGTCAGCATCTTGCAGAAACCTGCAAGGCATATTGACTAGACCACACCTCAGTGACAAAAAATATTAGATTTGAATTACTGACTCCATCACCACTTGCCATTCACTCCACTTGTAAAACAGGGAAGTTTTGAAATGTTTATATACTTCCAGTCACAAACATACTTAAAGCGTAATGTTTAGATTCGAAAAAAAGACAGAGGAATTTGTTCACTTGCATATTTATAATAGAATGTTGATCTGGGAAAAAGATGGAGACCATGTTAATTAATGTTAATTAACCACTTGGGGGAACTTGCTCGATCCTGGGCAAATTAGTCCCTGAGCTGTGAGAGCCTTGAAATCTCAGCTAATCCTTTATTACAGTAAAGAAAGAAAAAAAGGTGACATCATTAACATAAAACTGATGAAAGGCAAATCTGTGTCATTTTTGCTGCAACATCACAGATTAGTTCATTATTGTGAATCTGATTATATATAAAAATGCTTTTTAAAAAAGAATGGAATTTGTTAAATCAGATCACTGTTTTACCACAAATCTTAAATACATTTTTCAAACAATATAATAGAAATCAGTGTTAACTGAAAATCCTCCCTCAGCATTGAACCTCTGACAGTGCAGCACTCTCTCAGCACTGACCCTTTGACATTGCGGCACTTCCTCAGCACTGACCCTCTGACAGTGCTGCACTCCCTCAGCACTGACCCTCTGACAGTGTGGCACTCCCTCAGCACTGACCCTCTGACAGTGTGGCACTTCCTCAGCACTGACCCTCTGACATTGCGGCACTCCCTCAGCACTGACCCTCTGACAGTGCGGCACTCCCTCAGCATTGATCCTCTGACAGTGTGGCATTCCCTCAGTATGACCCTCTGACAGTGCTGCACTCCCTCAGCACTGACCCTCTGACAGTGCTGCACTCCCTCAGCACTGACCCTCTGACAGTGCGGCACTCCCTCAGCACTGACCCTCTGACAGTGCGGCACTCCCTCAGCACTGACCCTCTGACAGTGCAGCACTCCCTCAGCACAGACCCTCTGACAGTGCAGCACTCCCTCAGCACAGACCCTCCGACAGTGCGGCACTCCTTCAGCACTGACCCTCTGACAGTGCGGCACTCCCTCAGCACTGACCCTCTGACAGTGCGGCACTCCCTCAGCACTGACCCTCTGACAGTGCGGCACTCCCTCAGCACTGACCCTTTGATGGTGCGGCATTCTGTCAGGACTGACCCTCTGATGGTGCGGCACTCCCTCAGCACTGACCCGCTGATGGTGCGGCACTCCCTCAGCACTGACCCTCTGACAGTGTCCGTCAATACCGACACTTGCATGTCAGCCCTAGATTTTGGGATTAACTCAAAACTTTGGACTGAGAAATGAAAATTTTACCAATCAAGCCTTAGGTAAGAAGCATATCCTATTTTCATTTGCTAAACACAAGATGTTTCTTAAAATGTAATGAACCTCTAAGAATGCAAATAGTTATTGTGCATTTCCCATGCTACTTTCTCCTTATTCATATCTCTTAAGACTATAGCCAGGATATTCCTTTCAGCAATGAGGAGAAACCAATGATCCAGCGAGCTCTGTGGCATGGATTCTACTTTACTCAATGTTAATTTCATTCTGGCTTCAGCTAAAGATTTCTGATGTCCAGCAGCAGTGATGTCATGATGGCTAAGCAGCCAATCAGAATGAAACATTCCCACAAACATCAAACCAGAAAATAACTAGCAGATTTCACATTTGCTTTTCATAATTTTACAAGAAGTTAAGACAGATTCGAGTTTGCAAATGGGATTGAGGTGCAAGCTGATAATCAAATTTAAAAATTATTTCACCTTTTTAAAAATCCATGGAATTGGTAGCATGGAATAGAGAAATTTTATATTCCACAAATATAAAGAATAGCTTTTCATGGTCAGTGATTTTGTTCAGAATTATGCAGTTTGTAAATCATTAAAGAAAAAAACTCACTTAACAAGATGTAACTTTTTCAAGCATTCTTACAGCAGGAATAATCATGTAAAAAGTGGAGGTTCACATCAGATTAGTGATTTCTAATTGATTTAACCTGCATGGAGTCTAACATTGCCCCATGTAAAGAAGTTACTTTAATTATTGGTAGCGGTGAGTTTGAGGTTTTATGTTATTGCTTTACATCCCATTGCAGGGGAATATAGCCATATGTAACTGCTTTTGGTTGACCTCTTCCTTCCCAATCACTGATTAATGGAAATATGTGATACAGATACAATTAAATAAATATGGAAACTAATACTTGAAGTTAAATTCTTTTAGCACTTTAACTAACACAATTGATATATTAAAAGTTTTGCATGAAAAAATTGATTAGAAAAGACAAAAAAGATTTAACCTAAAACTTTATTAAATAATGCAAAACATAACAAACTTGTTTTCCTATAGCAAACTCAGGATCAAAATAATTTGTCAATAAAATCTTAAACATTCCTTGTCAAATGTACATATAGCCATTGCACAAATGTTAACTGTAATTAAAATCTAAAGTAAAATATTTGTAAACCACAACTTGATTTCTACAAAAATGATGTTGCATAGAATTTATCTATAAAACCCATTCATTGAACAACTTAGTTTTGCAGGTCATTGCTAAACTCCAAGCAACAATAAATCAAACAAGACATTTTTAAAGTTTATCAAAAGAGATACTCAAAAAGCTTTGAATATTTCTTGTTGATGCCATAATGATAAATAATTTCAGCTATGATTTGTGAGCATATGAGATTATGTTATATAGTTTATTGTATTCTCTGAAGTTTAAAAGAAAAAATACATAGTCCAATGAAAAATGTTTCAATTACTTTTCTGTTTATTTTATATAGTCACATGATGAAATAATATAGAACATTGGAAAGCCTATGTGAGTTCTAATGATACATTGGTTCTGTTTGTACCTATCAGCCATGGATAGAACGATGAAAGGGTGTCAGCTTATTTCTTTTGTGAGCAAGGCACATTCTGCAGCTAGTTTCTCTTTCTCGGCTAGCTTTTCCAAAACCGCTTCGATTAAACGTGAAGCACAAGGAAACTGCAAAATTAAAGAGAATGCAATGAAGCAACACATTTTGCAAACCACTTAATTTAATCAAATGTAACAGCCTGTCTCAGGATAATAATCAGACAATGACAGAGGAACATGGCAAGGGTATTTTCTGTACCATCAACAATGCTAACACCCTGTATAACAGCAGGAATAACTAAATGCAGAACTAAAAATATTTGTTCCAAATCAGCCTATATTATACTTACTTAAATCTATACAACCACGTCATCTTTCACAAACTTCCCGAAGGATTTCAGTTTCCAAATATTTGCACTGAGTCAGTTATTAAAGCCAGTAGCCAGCCACTGAGGCATACTTCATTTCTACAGCCAAATTTTAGCACATTTTAAATGCTACAACTATATCCCTTTGCAAGTTATCTAAACGCTTTATCTAATTACTTTTTAAAAAATGGTCTCAATTGCATGAGCTGTTCAATACTTCCAAGAGTTCTACTAAAATTTAATCAAATGAAGTAATAGCCCCAAAAACCATCCACATTAATTTTACCTGCATGTAAAAATTACGTTAGAACATATCAGAATTTTGTTCCACATTAACTTTTGCAGAATGGCATCTCTATCATTCATTAAGTTCTGCTGCTAACACTTTGTCAAACTGTGACTTAATACAAGTCACTAAATTGATTTATTTCATCGTGAATGAACATACAAAGCAAATGTTATGATCAGGTTCATTTAATTCGACCACTACAACTCATTTCTGCATTGTGATATAAAGGACACAACATGTTTCCCACATCATTCTTATGTTTTCTTTCCAAAAAGAACTTGATTCATAAAATATCTGAATGAACATTACAAACATTTATAAATGGACATCACACACACACTGCAATAATATTCAGGTTCTCTCCATACATCGTGTCACACTCTCAGGTGCTTCAGTGCAGCCAAAGAAACATTATAGACATTTCAAAGTGGTCATTACAAATGGTACAAAGCCATAGATCAAGTTGCACTTTGACGTGCTTCCCTACAATTATGATATCTGTAATATTCACTGTAGACATTCAGTGAGTCATTCAGCCTGAGGGAGTTCCGCTCCCTTCAGTTCACTGTGGCTGAAAGGCCTTGGATAGCTGCCCCAGGCTTTACTGCATTTCTCAGTAAGGAGTCCTGGGTTTTGGAATTTGTCAGTCTGCAACACTTGGTCAGGGACAACCTCGCACTGGAAAACCAAGTTTCAGGCAGAACAAAAAGCATTTTTTGCCGAGCTGATAACTCTCCAGCAGCAGCTGGTGTTTGTGTTTGAGTGCGAACCTGGGAACAGCCCGTGGAGCACAGAGTCCCCATCCCTGGGAATAGCCAATGGAACACAGAATTCTGTGACCCTGGGAGCAGCCCATGGAGCACAGAGTCCCTGTTCTCAGCAACAGCCCGTACAGCACAAATTTCTGTATCCTTGGAAACAACCCATGGAAGACAGAGTCCTGTATTCCTGACAACAGCTTGTAGACCACAGAGTCCTGCGTCTCGCAGCTGCTCAGGATGAACCACGACAAAAACTACCTCATTTCACTCCAGATTGATTTTGCATGCACATTCCACCAGGAGGTGGATGATGGTCCCTTACTCACCACAGTATCTTGAGCACAATGTGTAGACAGGGTGTGACTTCAGGCAGATAGGATAGATCTGATTGGAAGGACCCTTCTCAGCAAGCCAGGTCTTTGTGCTCGTTTTAAAGTTTTGGTAATGATGCTTTCTGACAAATGACATTGATAGTCTGCTCAGGGAACCATCTGACAAGTTCCACCATCTTCTTTTCCTATAGGGCCTTTAGGGTATTCTGTGCGTACTACTGTCTGATGGACTTGTAAGATGTTTTTCTACGTTAGTGGGTACTCTAGCTTGAGTTGAGTAACATACCTTCAAACAATATGCTCTCGAATTTCAAATCTCTTTACCCAAAGGAAGGATCTTAAAGTTTTCCCCTTAACAATGCATGACATTCAGTGTGCATCATAGGAGCATAGAAACCTGCTGTGCAGGAGGAGCCATTCAGCCCATCGAGTCTGCACAGACCACAATCCCACCCAGGCCCAATCCCCACAATCACATGCAAAGACCAATTTTGGTGGCCAACAGCCTGAACCACAAGACCCCGAGAAATGCTGGATTTGAAACTGGGCCGAACCATTTTTCATTTGTTTCTGAAAGTTGCCCGAAACAGGTATTAGGCACCTGATGTAAAAGAGGGATTTAATAGCTGCATCAGGACATTTTTGTTAAATCAGCCAGCAATAAACAGGCTGATGATGGGTCTATCTCAGTCTTGATTCTCAGTCAGCAGCTCCAGCGAAGCTAATTTTATATAAAAGGCTCGCAGAGTAAATTCATAACTCACTTTACAACCAGATGCTCTATTTAATTTTGGCAATACTCTGATTTTATATTACTTACAGTTAAATAACAAAGCATGCAGGAGTTTGGGAAGCCCTGAAGTTAAGTTGGACCATGGGAATTTGGTCACAGCAGAGCCTCAGGAGCAGGAAAAGGAATACTGAAGAGCAACAGTGCCACTACTGGGACGAGGATGTAATTACAGCATGACATGTTTACACAGGAAGATTCCATTCTAAATGTGGATATTAGAATTTATAACAAGAAATGCTGACCAGAAACACAAGTTGCATAATAGTGATATATATCTGGTTAGTATCGCAGTCTTGCATATCAATGTATTAAAGCTGAATTCTCTACTTCTCATTAGCAAGTTTACAATTTAAATTTGAGTTTAACTGGTGTGTCTTTCATATGAATGCTGAAGGACGTTCTACAATTACAAAATGAGTGGTGCTTTTGTGAAATCAGAATTGCTTCTATGTAAGATTCAGTCTTTTATTGTTTGCCTGAAGTGATGTATCTGCTGATATTTAAAGGATGTCATGTGATTAAAGGACAGACTGCATCTTTTCAAACAGCAAAGTGTTTCCTTGTATATAAATTATCCAAATTTCCACGCTAAGAGGTCATTCAGCTTCAGACTATGGTAGTTACAAAATGAAGGCAACTGTGTAGATTCTCACATATTCAAACCTGTGCACCATGTGGCTTCAAGTATATTTATTTACCATGTACAGACAGAGCTTCATCTTTCATGGAATGCTACAAACTTCAACAACTTTAAATCTTCACTTTCTGAAAGATGACTTATCCTGTTTTCCTGAACAGTTCTTGGACTGTAAATAGCACAGTATCAAGGCCTGGGGAAGTGCTGATGGAAGAGAGGAACAATGTGAAACTGGTCCAGGAAAGGAAAACTAAATCCCTAATGTTGTAGTTTCATTGAACACTCAGATGGAAAAAAAGTGTAATGCCAAACTTTATCAATTAACCTTCTGAACTGAGGTTAGGGGTCCGATATGAATCATTAGATTAGCATTTGCTACATGATCTGCAGGATATGAATAAATAGTGTACTGGATTCAGAATGGATTGGCTGTTTTCAATAAGGATCTGGGATATGTTCCAGGATATCAGCATAAGCTATAACCAGAAAACGTTAGCTTCCATCTTCAACTGGCATATTAAAACAACAGACATATGGGTTTATAATACACATATGGAATCCGAACATAAAAAATATTTTGTTTATTACAAGATAGCTATATATGAAATAGGAGAAGCCATTCAGCCCTTTGAACCTGTTCTGCTACTCACTTAGATTGTGATTGATCTGCAGCTGCTGCTTGTAAAATCCCTCGGCTGGCCTTCCCGCCACCTTCCTGCCCATCCCCAACCTGGTCCACAATCGTACAGGA
The DNA here is from genome assembly GCA_024679065.1 of Sphyrna mokarran. Taxonomy (NCBI): domain Eukaryota; kingdom Metazoa; phylum Chordata; class Chondrichthyes; order Carcharhiniformes; family Carcharhinidae; genus Sphyrna; species Sphyrna mokarran. Next base: position 130,283,038 of record JAGIQG010000006.1, on the reverse strand, counting down.
AGCAGGCCCCAACTGAGCTCTTAACGATACCCTTTCTGCCAGCCGCTCTTGCCCAGCTGACGAGAGGGGATCAGGAACAAGGAAATGTTTGGCAGATTACCTTAGAATCATAGAATCCCTATAATGCAGAAGGAGATTATTTGGCTCAATGAGCCTGCACTGGCCACAATTCCACCTAGGCCCGAACCCCATAACCCCTCATATTTAACCTGCTAGTCCTCCGACACTAAGGGTTAATTTAGCATGGCCAATCAACCTAACCTCCACATCTTTAGACTGTGGGAGGAAACCGGAGTACCCGGAAAAAACCCATGCAGACACAGGGAGAATGTGCAAACTTCATGCAATCAACACCCAGAGCCAGAATTGACCCCATGTTTCTGGCATTGTGAGACAGCAGTACTAACTACTGTGCTGCATGGTGGAATTTCCCCCCAGGAGTAACAGCTTCTTTGCAACTTCCTCAGAGAAACATTTCCTCATTTAGTGATGAGGATATTGTGATTCTACAATGGGATAGAGATAGATCGGATGACGGGGCGAAAACCTGGCGAGTGGAGTTTAATATGGAGAAGTGTGAGGTCACACACTTTGGTTTTCTTTTAATTGATCATGAAAATTATGCAATGCTTAGAATCAAAAGGTTTACTATCTAAATGGAGAGAGACTGCAGGTGAATGAAGTACACAGGGATCTAAATTTTCTAGTGCATAAATCACAAAAAGTGAGCAGGTCCAACAAGTAGTTAAGAAGACCAACATCATTTTAGAACATAGAACATTACAGCGCAGTACAGGCCCTTCGGCCCTCGATGTTGCGCCGGCCAGCGGACCCTCTAACCTAAACTATTCCAATATCATCCATATGCCTATCCACCGAACATTTGAATGCCCCCAAAGTAGGCGAGTCCACAACTGCTGCAGGCAGGGCATTCCACGCCCTCACCACCCTCTGTGTAAAGAACCTGCCTCTGACATCCGTCCTATAACTACCACCTCTTAATTTAAAGTTATGTCCCCTCGTGTTGGTCATCACCATCCGAGGAAAAAGGCTCTCACTATCCACCTATCCAGTCCTTTGATCATCTTATACGCCTCAATTAGGTCACCGCGTAACCTTCTTCTCTCTAATGAAAATAACCTCAGGTCCCTCAGCCTTTCCTCATAAGGCCTTCCCACCATACCAGGCAACATCCTGGTAAACCTCCTCTGCACCCTTTCCAATGCTTCCACATCTTTCTTATAATGCGGCGACCAGAACTGTACGCAATACTCCAAGTGCGGCCGCACCAGAGTTTTGTACAGTTGTAACATAACCTCACGGCTCCTAAATTCAATCCCTCTACCAATAAAAGCTAACACACTGTACGCCTTCTTAACAACTTTATCAACCTGGGTGCCAACTTTCAAAGAGCTATGTACTTGTACCCCAAGATCCCTTGCTCGACAACACTATTAAGGGTCCTTCCATTAGCCCTATATTTCATATGCCTGTTATTCCTACCAAAGTGAATCACCTCACACTTATCCGTATTGAATTCATTTGCCACCTCACGGCCCAGCTCTGCAACCTATCTATGTCCCTCTGCAAACTGTAACATCCATCCTCGCTATCTACAACTCCCCCCACTTTGGTATCGTCAGCAAATTTACTAATCCAACCTTCTACACCCTCATCTAGGTCATTTATAAAAATGACAAACAGCAGTGGCCCCAAAACAGATCCTTGAGGTACACCACTTGTAACTGCACTCCAGGTTGAATATTTCCCATCAACCACCACCCTCTGTCTTCTATCAGCTAGCCAATTCCTAATCCAAACTGCTAAATCACCTTCAATCCCATGCATCTGCACTTTCTACAGTAGCCTACCATGGGGAACCTTATCAAATGCTTTGCTAAAATCCATATACACTACATCAACTGCCTTACCCTTATCTACCTCTTTGGTCACCTCCTCAAAAAACTCAAAAAGGTTTGTGAGGCACGACCTACCCTTCACAAAACCGTGCTGACTATCCCTAATCAATTTATTTCTCTCTAGATGCTTATAAATCCTATCCCTTATAATTCTTTCCAAGACTTTGCCCACAACAGAAGTCAGGCTCACTGGTCTATAATTTCCAGGATGGTCCCTACTCCCCTTTTTGAACAAAGGGACAACATTTGCCATCCTCCAATCTTCCGGCAATATACTGTAGCCAACGACGACATGAAGATCAAAGCCAAAGGCTCTGCAATCTCCTCTCTAGCCTCCCAGAGAATCCTAGGGTAAATCTCATCTGGCCCAGGGGACTTATCAATTTTCGTACCCTCAAGATTCACCAACACCTCCTCCTTATGAACCTCAATCCTGCCCAGTCTACAACCTGGTATCGCAGTATTCTCCCCGACAACATTGTCTTTCTCCTGCGTGAATACTGACGAAAAATACTCATTCAGTGTCTCTCCTATCTCCTCAGGCTCCACGCACAACTTCTCACTGCTATCTCTGACTGGCCCTAATCTTGCCCTAACCAATCTTTTATTATTTATATACCTGTAAAAAGCTTTAGGATTCTCCTTAATCCTATCCGCCAAAGTCTTCTTGTGTCCTCTTCTAGCTCTTCTCACCTCCCTCTTTAGCTCCTTCCTGGCTGATTTATAGCTCTCTATTGCCCTAACTGAGCCTTCACGTCTCATCATTATATAAGCCTCCTTCTTCCTCTTCACCAGAGATTCAACTTCCCTAGTACACCGTGGTTCCCTCACTCGACCACTTCCTCCCTGCCTGGCAGGTACATATTCATTAAGGACGTGCAGAAGCTGTTCCTTAAATGTGCTCCACATTTCAGATGTCCCCAGCCCCTGCAATTTCCTGCTCCACCCTATGCATCCTAAATCTCTCCTAATAGCCTCATAATTACCTTTCCCCCAGCTATAACTACTGTTATTCGGTACGTGCCCATCCTTTTCCATCACTAAGGTAAACGTAACCGAATTGTGGTCACTATCACCAAAGTGCTCACCCACCTCCAAGTCTAACACCTGGTCTGGTTCATTACCCAGTACCAAATCCAATTTTGTCCTTTATTGCAAAGGGACTGGAGTTTAAACATGGGCAGGTTTTGTTACAATTGTACAGGTGTTGGTGAGGCCTCACCTGGAATACTGGGTATAGTTTTGGTCCCCTTACCTAAAATAGGATCTAGTAACATTGGAGACAGTCTAAAGAGATTCACCAGGCTAATTCCTAGGTTGATAAGGTTGTCCTTTCAAGAGAAACTAAATAGTCTGGGTCTGTATTCCTTGGAGTTTAAAAGAGTGAGGGGTGACCTTATTCAAACATATATGATCCTGAAGGGGTTTGACAGGATAGATGGTGAGATGTTTTCACTAGTGGGAGAGTCTTGAACAAGGGCACACAGCTAGAAGATAAAAGGACAGGTCAGTTAAAACTGAGATGTGTAGACATTTCTTTTCGCAGAGGATGGTGAATCTCTGGAATTCTCCATCCCAAAGGGAGGTTGTGGGTGGATCATTAGAAGTATTTAAAGTGGAGGTGGGTAAATATTTGATAGATTGAGGAATGGGGGATGACGGGGAAATGGCACAGAGAAGGAGCTGAGGCTGTGATAGATCAGCCATGATGGTATTCAATGGTGGGGCAGCTTGAAGGCTCTGATGGCCTCCTCCTGCTTCTATTTCTTGTATTCTTTTAAAACCTCAATTAAATTATCTCTTCAACATTCAAAATTTTGCCTTGTCTGTAACTCCAAATTGGAAAGAAAAATTTCACTTCTACTAAACGAATAAATTTTTTACAGAAATCTTAAAACAAAGTTAGAAGTTAAATGTAATACAATCACTTACATAGGGTAGTACGAAGCAAGGAGATATTGAGTCAAAATTCTATTCCTTGAATCACCTCCAGAGGGCAATAGTCTTAAGTAAATAAGATCAGAAAGCAGCAGTTCCACGTTTATAATCCACAATGTGACTAATTCCATGTGACACTCTGTCTGGGGGTTACATTCCATTTCTAATACCCTTCACAACACTCACTCCTGCTAACGACTTATAGATGGAGAAAGGAATTTCATTAAGTCTCAATGCTCATCATTAACATGACCACAATTGCTGATATACCCTGTCCCTCTCCTGATATCAGTTCACAAATAACACTCATCAGCTCTTAGTAAAAGGCATCTGTGCAGTGAAAAGCGACAGCACCACCCTGACACGGTCTCTGTCATAGAATCAAAAAAAAAACAAAGAAAAAGTGAATGGATATAAGTCCATTTTTCTGTTGGGCATACTGTGCATATCTTATTGAACTATTTCTGGTTTAATCATCTTCTTAATGACGTGATTTGCAATAACACTTCATCTTTCAACTGCTATTCATCCTTAGTTGCCAGATCAATAAAGTATGTTACTGCTGTCTCCAGGGCACATCCACATTACAGTAATTTGCTCTTTGTTCCTGAAAATAATGTGTTAACAAGATTTTTTCCACATAGGTTGTGCTATTTATATTTATATTCTTGACGCTGTTTGCAATTATCATTGACTGGTTAAGTAGTACAACAGCTGTAAGAAGGCTATCATATTATTCTGGTTTTCTTTTAATTGATCATGAAAATTATGCAATGCTTAGAAGCAAAATGCCCTGAGGAAAATATCTTTGATTTGCTTTTAATTCAAAAAAAGTTGTCTTCCTAATCGGACTGGATTGCACTGTGTGTGTTTATGTGCAAATGGACTGGGGTGCAGTGAGGGAAATTTAAAAATGTAGTAAAGGAGACTTTACTCCAACATATTTTCACTCTGGCCACTGGTAAGAATTCAGGTCACTTTATCAAGTTATTTTAAAACATAAAACATACTTAACTTGAGAAGATTTATTTGATATGTAGTTGCCAATGTTGCAGTTGAAGTATGTAGAATGGATGCAGCGTATAAGACACACCAACAAACTGAGAGCTGGGACTGGACACTTGTTCCAGAGTATTTTCCGGCACATGAACTCCCCGCAAATTCACAAGGGGAATGAAACAGGATAGAGAAGGAGAGAGGGAGGGAGAGGGAGGGGGGAGGAGAAGGACGGGAGGGAGGAGGGAAGAAGAGGGCGGGGAGGGAGAGGAAGGAGGAAGGAAGGGAAGAGAGGGAGGGCGGCGGGAGGGACGAAGGGAAGGGCGGCGGGAGGGAGAGGGAGGAGGGGAAGGGAGAGGAGAGGGGAAGGGTGAGAGGGAGGAGGGGAGTGAAGTAACAGAGGGGGGAGGGGGGAGGGAGGGAGGAGGGAGAGGGAGGGAAGGGGGAGGGCGGGCTGGAGGAGGGGGAGGCGGGGCGGGAGGAGGGGAGGGGCGGGGCTGGGAGGAGGGGGAGGCGCGGGGCGGGGAGGAGGGGAGGTGCGGGGCGGCGCGCGGGGAGGGCGGGGCGGAGGAGGGGGAGGGCGGAGGGCGGAGGGCTGGAGGCGGGGGGGGGGGGGAGGGCGGGGGGGCGGGGGGGGGGGGGGGAGGGCGGGGGGCGGGGGGAGGGCGGGGGGGGGGAGGAGTGGGGAGGGAAGGGCCGGAGAGGAGTGGCGGGGCGGGAGGAGGGGGGGAGGGAGGGACGGAGAGGGTGGCAGGGGGGCGGGAGGGGATGGCAGGGGGGCGGGAGGGAGGGAGGGGGGAGGGAAAGGGGGGAGGGAGGGAGAGGGATGGAATGGTGGAGGAAGGGAGAGGGATGGAAGGGGGAGGAGAGGGAGGGGATGCAGAGGGGAGGGAGGGGGAGGGAGGGGGAGGGAGGGGAGGAGGGGAGGGAGGGGGAGGAGGGAGGGAGGGGGAGGGAGGGGGAGGGAGGGGGCAGGGAGGGGGAGGGAAGGGGGAGGGAGGGGGAAAGGGAGGAGCAGGGGGGGCAGGGGGGCAGGAGGAGAGGGATGGCAGGGCGGCGCGGGAGGGTGGGCAGGGGTGAGGGAGCCTCATCCTTCGGGAGGGTTATCTCACTCTGTCGTGAAGCTTGTTGTAAGAGTCTCTGGACGGAGAAGTTGAGGTCAGAGAGGATGGGTCGAAGCGAGAGGGAGGAAGGGGGGGCGGGAGAGGGAGGAAGGGTCGTGGAGATCGGGAGGGTTAGGCCAGGCAGGAGAGGGATGGGAATGGGGGATGGAGGGGGAGGGAGGGAGAGGGAGGAAGGGGGAGAGGGAGGGAGGAGGAGAGGGATGGAAGGGGGAGGGAGGAGAGGGATGGAAGGGGGGTAGGCAGGGAGGAGGGATGGAAGGGGGTGAGGGAGGGTAGAGGGAGGGAAGGGGGGAGGGTAGGAGAGGAGGGAAGGGGGGGGACGGGGAGGGAGAGGAGGGATGGGGGGAGGGAGGGGGAGGTCAGTGAGGAAGGAGGGAGGGGTCCTTTAGGAGGGAGGGAGAGGAGGAGGGGGTTGGAGAGAGGGAGGAGAGGGAGGCAGGGGGGAGGGAGAGGGAGGAAGGGGGGAGGAGGGGAGGAGGGAGGGAGGGAGTAGGGAGGAGGGGAGGGAGGGGGGATGAGGGAGAGGGAGGAGGGAGGGAGGAGAGGGAGAGGGAGGAGGGAGGAGAGGGAGAGGAGGAGGAGGAGGGAGTGAAGGGGAGGGGTGGAGAGGGAGGAGGGAATGATGGGGACAGGAGGGAGGGATTGGAGGGGAGGAGGGAGGGAGGGACGGGAGGGGGAGGAGGGAGGGAGGGATGAGGGAGGAGGGAGGACGGGGAGGTAGGAGGGAGGGTGGGAAGGGAGATAGAGGGAGGGAGGAGGAGGGGAGGAGAGGGAGGAGGGGGGAGGGATGGGAGAGGGAGGAGGTGGGAGGTAGGAGAGGGAGGAGGGGGGAGGGAGGGAGAGGGAGAGGGGGGAGGGAGGAGAGGGTGGGGGGGGGAGGGAAGGGAGAGGGAGGGAGGGGGAAAAGAGGGAGAATAGGGGAGCGGGAGAAACGGGGAGGGGGAGAGGGCGGAAGGGGAGGGGAGGAGGAGAGAGGAGGAAGGGGGAAAAGGGGGAAGATGGGGGAGAGGAGGAAAGGAGAGAGAGGGGAGAAGGGGAGGAGGGAGAGAAGGGGTGAGAGGGGAGGGAGAAGGGGGAGAGGGAGGGAGGGGAAGGGCGGGGAGAGCGGAAGGGGGAGGGAGAGGAAGGAGGGAGGGAGATGGAAGGAAGGGAGGGAGAGGGAAGGAGGAGGGGAGGGAAGAGGGAGGGAGAGGGAAGGAGGGAGGGAGAGGGAAGGAGGGAGGGAGGGGAAGGGAGGAGGTGAGAGAGAGAGGGAAAGTTAGAGAGGGCCGCTAGAGAGGGAAGTTAGAGAGGAGTAGAGAGGGAAGGGAGAGAGGGAGGGAGCGAGGAAGGGAGAGAGGGAAGGGATGAGAGGGAAGGAGAGAGGGAAGGGAGAGAGGAAGGGAGAGAGGGAAGGGAGAGGGGAGAGAGGGAGAGAGGGGATGGAGGGGGAGCAGAGGGGAGGGAGGGAGAGAGGGGAGGGAGGGCGAGAGGGTGAGGGTAGGAGAGAGGGGAGGGAGGGAGAGAGGGGGAGGGAGGGAGAGAGGGGAGGGAGGGAGGGACGAGAGGGGGATGGGAGGGAGGGAGAGAGGGGGGGAGGGAGGGAGGGCGAGGGAGGGAGAGAGGGGAGGAGGGACGAGAGGGGAGGAGGAGAGAGGGGAGGGAGGGATGAGAGGGAGGGAGGAGGGAGGAGAGGGATGGGAGGAGAGAGGGGAGGGAGGGAGGGAGGGAGAGAGGGAGGTGAGGAGGGAGAGAGAGAAGGGGGCAGGGAGGGAGAGAGAGAGGGGAGGGAGGGGAGAGAGAGAGAGGGGAGGGAGGGGGGGAGGGGAGGGAGGGGAGGAGGGAGAGAGGGGAGGGAGGGAGGAGAGAGAGAGGGAGAGATGGGAGGGCGGGGAGAAGAGAGGGGAGGGAGGGGAGGGAGGGGGGAGGGGACGGAGGACGGAGAGGGTTGTAGGGAGGGAGAGAGGGGGAGAGAGGGGAGAGAGGGAGAGAGGGGAGGGATGGAGAGAGGGGAGGGAGGGGAAGGGAGGATGGAGAGAGAGAGGGAGTAGAGGGGAAGTTAGAGAGGGAAGTTAGAGAGGAAGGGAGAGAGGGAAGCGGAGAGAGGGAAGGGAGAGAGGGAGAAGGGAGTGAGAGGGAAGGGAGCAGAGGGACGGAGAGGGGAAGGGAAGGAGAGGGAAGCGGAGGCGGAGAGGGAGGGGAGCGGAAGGGAGAGAGGGAAGGGAGGAGAGGAGAGGGAGAGAGGGCGAGAGCGGGGAGGGAGGGAGAGAGGGGAGGAGGAGAGCGGGGAGGGAGGGAGATAGAAGTAGAGGGGAGGCGAGGGAGCCTGAGAGAGGGGAGGCGGGAGAGCGGGCGGGAGTGAGAGAGGGGAGGATGGAGAGAGGGAGGGAGGGAGCGAGGGGAGGGATGGGAGAGAGGCGGAGGGAGGGAGAGAGGGGGAGGGAGGGAGGGAGGGGAGGGAGGAGGGAGGGAGGGGAGGGGGGAGGGAGGGAGGGGAGGAGGGACGGAGGGAGGGGAGGGTAGGAGGGAGGGAGAGAGGGGAGGGAGGGAGGAGGGAGGGAGGGAGGAGGGAGGGGAGGGGAGGGAGGAGGGAGGGGTTGCGAGGAGGAGAGAGGGAGGGAGGGAGAGAGGGAGGGAGGGAGAGAGGGGAGGAGGGAGAGAGGGGAGGAGGGAGGAGAGAGGGTGAGGGAGGGAGAGAGGGGAGGAGGGGAGGGCAGAGAGGGGAGGGAGGTAGGGAGGAGAGGAGAGAGGGGAGGGAGGGGAGAGAGAGAGAGGGAGGAGGGGAGGTGAGGGGAGGTAGGGGAGGGAGGGGAGGGAGGGAGAGAGGGCGGAACGGGAGGAAGAGAAGAGAGGGAGAGAGGGAGGGACGGGGAGGAGGGGGCGGGAGGGGAGGAGAGGGGAGGGAGGGGGGAGGGGAGGGAGGGGACGGGAGGGAGAGGAGGGAGGAGGGAGAGAGGGGAGAGAGGAGGGAGGGAGAGAGGGGAGGGAGGGAGAGAGGGGAGGGAGGGAGAGAGGGGAGGGAGGGAGAGGCGGGAGAAGAGGGAGGGGGAAGAGAAGGGGAGGGAGTTGAGGGAGAGAGAGAGGGGAGGGAGGGGAGGGAGGATGGAGAGAGAGAGGGGAGGGCGGGAGGGAGGAGAGGGGAAGAGAGGGAGGGAAGAAGGAGGGAGGGATAGGAGGGGGGAGGGGGGGGAGGGAGGGCGGGGGGGAGGAGGGCGGGGGGGGAGGGAGGGGTGGGGGAGGTGGGAGGAATAGGGAGGGAGGGGGAAGGGAGGGAGGGGGGGAGGGAGGGAGGGAGAGGAGGGAGGGTGGCGGAGGGAGGAGGAGGGAGGCGGGGGGGAAGGAAGGGAGGGAGGAGGGGGGGCAGGGAGGGAGTGCTGAGGTGGGAAGGGAGGGGGGAGGGGGGAGGGGAAGGGAGGGAGGGGGGAGGGAGGGAGGGAGGGGGGGAAGGGTAGGGAGGGGGAGGGAAGGGAGGGAGGGGGGGAGGGGAGGAGGGAGGGGGGAGGGAAGGAGGGAGTGGGGAAAGAGAAGGTAAGAGAGGGGAGGAGAGGAGGGGAGAGGGAGAGAAAATAGGGAGAGGAGAGGGAGGGAGGGGCGGGGAGGGAGGGAGAGTGAGGGAGGGAGGGAAGGGAGGGAGGGGGGAGAGGGGAGGGAGGGAGGGAGGGAGAGGGGGAGGGAGGGAGGGAGAGGGGAGGGAGGGAGGGAGAGGGGAGGGAGGCGAGGAGGGGGGAGGGAGGGAGGGCGGGATGGAGAGGGGAGAGATAGGAGGGAGAGGGAGGGAGGGAGGGAGGGTGGTAGGGAGGGAGGGAGGGGGGAGGGAGGGAGGAGGGAAGGCGGAAGGACAGAGAGGGGAGGGAGAGGGGATAGAGAGAGGGAGCGGGGAGGGGAATGTGAGGGAGGGGAGTGGAGGCAGATAAGAGTTATTTGCACAGTGCAGCACAGAATGCTCTGTTCTATCTTGTGTTTGATAGCTCAGGGCATCGGTTGCATAGGTTTTTGGTAACTATATTTTGCACTTCCTCGAAACTACCTGATACTGGGATCCCGGTTAATGTGTCCTACACAGGGAGGGTGTTGCGCTTTGAAATTCACTGCCTGGAATGGTGGTAGAGCCAAAACCTTGAGAAAAAATATTTTGAAATGCACTTGAGGCGCTGCTGGTTACAGGGAGAGTTGGACAGTGAGAAATGGCCAGATAGATGTTTCTCAGATACAATGTGCTGTAAAGTTCTGATTTTTAACTAGGTCTAAAGAAAATGGATTCTCATCTTGAGTTCTTCTCTTGGAACGAAAGGGCAGCATTGCAATACCCATGAGGTTATATTGGTGCTGAGATTTTTTAATTTTACTATCAATATTTTCTTTCACAGAGACAGAGTAATTTGGTCAAATACACATATTGCTATGCGGCATTGCTAAGCTATCACACCAACATTTCAGTGTGTCACTGACGCTACTTTCACTGGAAGGTTAAAAAATATTTACTCAGTCTGCTGCTTTTTGCCATTCCGAATATTTATTCTGCAGTGGGCTTACGCTGTCTAAGGTGGTGTTAAAGAAGCTTCTTTTCTGATTTTATCTCCTATTAAGAGACCACACTGGAGCTGAATTGTTCACATATCAACTCCTAAAACACAATATGTTGAAGATGAATGAACTGATGATGAACCTCAAATGACACCAACCAGTTGAGTCAGAAGGGACATAGTGGACACATTCATCACATGCAATGTCTGTTGCTGATGTTTTATTTTTAAACTCTTGCAGTTGCATTCATGTTAAGAGTAAAATGTGAACTTAGAAAGACCATATGGGTTGTTTAGGATATCCTGAAAATCAGTGAAAGCTTCACTATAATTTTCTTATACTAGCATTGTAAATAGTGAAGACATGTTTGGTCACTGTTGGAGGCTACATTTATCTAGCTAGATAATTTAACATTTTAAAAAAGTACAAGACAGATGAAATCACCAGCTCATGATAACATTAAGTTGGCACCCTGAGTAACTATCATCTCCCATCATCAGGACAGCACTCCTGGAATGGTATTTTCTTAAAACAACGAGAAAAGCAAAGGATTTGCTCCCTTGGTTCTGATGATTTCAGTTGGCTAACTTTAATTTTTACGCACTAGAGATAGTGGGGTTAGCTGGGAAATATATTTCAGTGTACAGTTTTCAGGGAAAGTTAAACAGAGTGAAGCTACGAATTGCACTGGTATCCTGACACACGGATACACACAAGTTCTGTGAAAATAGAATTCCTAGATGTTAGTCAATTCATATAAATTGCATAATTTAAGTAAAGCAAACAGTGCTTACTTTAAACTTTATTTTCTATCCTCCAACTCTTGCTTTGAAAATAATCTGCCACAGATGGCTTTATTTTACAAAGAATGGAATATGAATGGGCAATTGTTGGATAGTTAGGGCTCAGGTTCAGATTTGTGTTAGGAATAGGGATAGGGATAAGGATAGGGTTCAGGTTAGTCGTTACCTGATTCTTGGTCATATTATTAAAAATTAAGCAATTCATTCACGGGATGGGACAATGATGGCTAAGCCAGCATTTATTGCCCATCCCTAAGTTTCTTTTGAGAAGGTGGTGGTAAGCTGCCTTCTTGAACTGCTGCAGCCATGTGGTGTAGGCACACCCAGAGTGCTATTAGGGAGCAAGATCCATGATTTTGACCCAGCAATAGTGAAGGAACAGTGATATAATTCCAAGTAAAGATGTTGTGTGGCTTGGAGAGGAATTTGCCTTCATTCTTCTAGGTAATGGGGTTGCAGGTTTGTGGTTGAAGAAACCTTGGTGAGTTGTTGCAATGCATCTTATATATTGTACACATTGCTCCCAATATGCATTGGTGGTTGAGATATTGAGTATTGAAAGTGGTAGATGGGGTGTCTATCAAGTGGGCTGCTTTGTCCTGGAAGGTGTTGAGTCCCTTGTGTGTTGTTGGAGCTGCACCCATCCAGGCAAGTACAGAGTTTTCTAATTCACTCCTGATTTATACCTTGGAGATTGTTTTGGAAAGTTAGGAGATGAAATAGATGCTGTAGAATGCCTTGTGCTGAATTTTGGTTACCAAAGGCGTATAATTGCGAGTGGGAGATTTCCTGACTCTTGGCCCCATCTCAGTAAAAAGAACTCCATAACCTTTGATTTTTGTTCTGGATGTAGAATGAAGATGGGTCTGTTGACCCCAGAAACAGAAGCTAGGAGTGCACAGGGCTGGGCTGGTTCAAAAGCCCATCTCAGCTCTTAGAACAAAGTCATAGTTATTTGTGAAGATTATAGGCCCTTGAGCCCCATCCCTCCTCATCAATCCTCTCCATGCCCCAGGCTCCTTGTATTTTTCCCAACAATATAATGCTAACTTATTCTATACACCCCTAGCAACCCCCACCGCACTCTCTCCTCCCCTTGGTTCCCCATACCTCTTCCCCATTGCCAACTTACCCAATATTCATCATGGGCTTACATTAGGGATCATGTGAAATGAAAATCTAACTTTGAAAAATATAGCTTTCACTATACAGATTTGATTTTAAAGAAAAGTCTAATTCATGAAAACCTCATCAAATCTTTCAAATCTCAGGTGGTTAATCTATTATAAAAACAAACATGTTCCTCATTCTTTATTGGCCTCTTTAAACTGTCAATCAGACATGAACAGAGAAACCTACATTGGGATAATTGTTGTTTTTGCAACTCAGCCAGACTTAGAAATGTCAACAAATCATAGGATTCTAGTCCAGAAGGAGGTAATTTGAACACAATACCAAACACAATCCCACCCAAGCCCTATCCCCATAACCCCATACAGCTAATTCCCCTGACACTAAGGGACAATTTACCATGACCAATCCACCTAAACTTTTGTCCTGGATAGCGTCGAGTTTCTTGTGTGTTATTGGAGCTGTACTTCGGACTGCAGGAGGAAACACACGCAGACATGGGGAAAATATGAAAACTCCACACAGACAATATCCCAAGCTGGGAATCAATCCTGGATCCCTGGCATTGAGACAACTGTACTAACCACTGAGCCACTATTCCACCTAAGTAGCTTAAACAGATAATAAATCAGCTGGCTTATCAACCAAAACAGCCCTGCAGAGTTTTTTTTTAAATAATCACTGAAGCTGCAGCTATTTTTTATTTGCACTTTAAAAGAACAGGAAATTTATATTAAAAAAATTGAATCACGAGTTAAACAGCTCTCATCTTCCCTTCAAAAGCATTTACAGTTACTCTGTCCACTCGTGACTTCCACAGTGTGTATTTAGACTCTTGCAAAAGCCAAAATTGGGTCTGGTTGATTCAGCACAGTTCAAGCGACCCTGCTGAGTTCAGTTTCCTTCCTGTGTGAATCACACCATGATCTCTTTCCCTGAATGGCAAAAACAAGATCTGTTAGAAATGAGGGCAGGAATTCTGAAACTTTTAAAAATGGATGGAGTCTTTCTAGATCTACCAAAAGTCCTGATCCTTGGCCGCTGACTTCATTATGCAGCCACAGTATTTATATGGTTGATGTAGTTAACTTTCTGCTCAATGATACAGCTACTTCCCCGTGGTATTGATGGTGGGAGTGATGGCCAGATTTTCTCCTATCAGATATGGTCATTATTTGGCACTTGTGTGGCACAAATGTTAGTTGCCATTCAGCAACCCAAGTCTGAAAACTGACTAGATTTTGCTACATATGGACAAAGATTACTTCATTTGGCTTAACAACCATGCCGGGTGAGTTGTATATAATCACTGCAACAGATATTTTAAAATTCTGAATAATGCAGTACAGAAATATTCTGAAGCTTGATTAGTACAGGCTTTATCTATATTCCAATTAAATAATTTAATCACAGGAATATATTTTGAACAAAGGATAAATTAACACAATCTTCAATATATAGTTTAGCAATAAGTTACAAGCACATTTAAAGCTCCTGATATAGCTAATAGGTTATAATTATTTGTGCATTGCACCATAATGGCTGATAGGATTCCCAGGGTTTACTTAATGCGTTTTTAAAATAGTGCCAGCTTAAAAAAAATCAACCTAATTAATCATAATTGGGAAATGCGCATGACACATTGAAAAACCTGTCCCTTTCTAAATCCTTGCGATGTCACAAGGGAGTTTCACACTGCTTTCAAAAGAATGTATTAGTTTTCCAAATTCATTCCAAAATCCCAAGTGAAATTATTTTAATCGATAAATTACGTTTAATTTTAAAAAGCAACAGAATGATTTCCAAGATTTTCCTTTCTGAACAAAATGTTCCTGTAAAAATGTCCAAAAGAATTTAGTACTTTAATATTTTTGACTAATTAATCTATAAATTCCAGTTAAATATTGGGACCACAATTATAGAAAAACATAATAAAACCAGGTACATAATACACTTTCATTGATCTCTATCTTAAAGAAATATCAATATTTAAAAACAGAGTTATCACCAATTTTTAAAAATAAGAGTGGATAATTTTTGGTTTAGCAGTGACTGATGGAATTTCTCATGTAACAATTTTAAGCTCATACAAGCCCCTCTAGTCATTGAGTTAAACCTTTGTTCACATGTGCTGTTGAATGACCTCCATTTACTGAACTGTACACTTTGCAAAAAGCCCAGATTAAATATTCTTACATCAAATAATTTAATACATTTACTTGTACTACTGCAGTAAAAAAAATAAAGTTTCCATAATCTCAAATCACCACACCTCAGGCAACAGGCAAGGTTGAAGAAGGCAGGATCTTCGTGAATAATGTCAGCTGGTGCAGGAGTTGAACTGGAGCTGTTGATGTCACCTTGCATCACCGCAGTAAAAGCAATGCATTAAAACTTTATTCTCTTAAAATATACCGTATATTTTAAATTGACTATTGCATAGCATTGAGTTCCAAAAGGAGTGTTACTTTAACAACTCCAGGATAGAATGGCATTTAAGTACTTAAGTAAGAGCAAAAGACCTGGAAAGTTCTGGCTAATTCAGAGAACACCGTAAACAGTTTTATAATGCTGTTGAAAGACATTCATTAGAAGAAACCCATAAGTTGAAGAATTCCAACTATATGTGATCACATTTTCAATATTTCCTGAGTATTTCTAAATCCCTAGGATAAACCGCACTTGATAGAGATATTTGTTTTAGACTCATACTGATGTAAGATCTCTTTTTTGCTTTGTGCTGGTCTTTTATGTATGTACGTATCAAAGTGTTTCAACATTTTCTGATTATCAGTTTGTGAAATAATTCCTGAAATGATGAGCTGTGAAAGCAAGTGGTGCAGCCTGACAGCAGACCAATCAGCAGCGTCCATCAGCCTGACAGCAGACCAATCAGCAGTGTCCATCAGCCTGACAGCAGACCAATCAGCAGCGTCCATCAGCCGGACAGCAGACCAATCAGCAGCGTCCACCAGCCTGACAGCAGACCAATCAGCAGCGTCCATCAGCCTGACAGCAGCCCAATCAGCAGCATCCATCAGCCTGACAGCAGCCCAATCAGCAGCATCCATCAGCCTGACAGCAGCCCAATCAGCAGCGTCCATCTTTAACAATTACTGTTATCCATCAGCAAACAAGAACAGCAAACAGCACCAACCCACAGAATGTTTTTATTTTAAATGCTGCAGCCATTATTTAATAATCTACAATTTAAGCTAGAAAGTCAGCATAAAAATGAAGAAACCACAAAAGAAAACGCTGGAAATATAGAATGTGAAAAGAGTAAGTCTTGAGGGGAATACTTTTTGTTAGAACTCGGTTCAATTCTTGTTGGCCACATGTGAGAGTAATAATCATGAAAATATTTTAGGAATTACAATTCTGTAGTTGAAATAATATGAAGATTTTCTCCCTTCATCAGAAACATTCTACTACAGATAACATTATGGATTTCATCATTTTTTCAAACAATCAAAATAGTGGATCACTAGGACAGGGATTTCGGAACAAAATTACCTGCTTGTAAAGACAACATTGTGGGTTAGACAAGGAATTCAAGTTGTCAAGAAGTATATTTAATATTGTTTCAGTAATGTTCACCATCCCAAAACATAAAATAAATAAATTGTGTTCGTGTATTATATTCATTTCCTTAGGATGCCTCAGACGAACTTCACAACCAATCCAGTTCTTCTGAAGTGTAGTCACTATTTTGGAAGTGTGGCATTCAATTTGCACACAGCAAGATCCCACAGCTCGCTTGCTCCCTCTGTGACTGAATCCTGAACTTCTTAACCCACACACCACAATCAGTAAGGATAAACAACAACACTTCCTCCACGATCATCCTCAACACTGATGCCCCACAAGACTGTGTTTGTTCTCAGCTTCTTACTGTACCCCTGATTCACCAATGACTATCTGGCCAAATCCTTCGCCAACTCAATTTTCAAGTTTGCTGATGACACAACTGTTGTGGGTTGGATCTCAAACAATAATGAAACAGAGTACAGGAATGAGATAGAGAATCCAGTGAACTGGTGTGACAACAATAATCTCTCCCTCAATGCCAATAAAACAAAGGAGATTGTCATCGACTTCAGGAAGCGTAAAGGAGAACATGCCCCTGTCTACATCAATGGAAATAGACAGCTTCAAACTTTTAGGTGTTCAAATCACTAACAACCTGTCCTGGTCCCCCCATGTCAGCACTATAGTTAAGAAAATGCCTCTACTTTCTCAGAAGACTAAGGAAATTTGGCATGTCCGCTAGGACTCTCACCAAGCTTTACAGATGCACCATAGAAAGCATTACTCCTTGTTATATCACAGCTTGGTACGGCTCCTGCTCTGCTCAAGACCACAAGAAAATACGAAGTGAAGAAATCCCAGTCCATCACACAAACCAGTCTCCCATCCATTGACACTGTCTACACTTCCCGCTACCTTGAAAAAGCAGCCAGCATACTTAAGGACGCCACATTCCCTGGACATTCTGTCTTCCACCTTTTTCCTTTGGGAAAAAGATACAGAAATCTGAGGTCACATACCAACCAACTCAAGAACAGTGTCTTCCCTGCTGCCATCAGACTTTTGAATGGACTTGCCTCACATTAAGTTGATCTATCTCTGCACCCTACCTATGACTGTAACACTACATTCTGCACTCTCTCCTTTCCTTCTCTATGAACGGTATGTTTGTCTGTATAGTGTGTAAGGAACAATACTTTTCATTATATGCTAATACATGTGACAATAATAAATCAAATCACAGTCCAGTAATGTGAATGTGACCAGATGGTTTGTGATGAAAACTGAGAGACGAACATTGGCCATGAATACTCCCAGAAAGCACAAAATAACCCGAGAGGTGCTCATCTTGTGGCTCTTTAAGATGTTACATTTAGCTCTGACGTCAGTTCCTTCAGGGCCATGACCTGTGGCAAAATTCTGGAAAGTTTTATTTCTTCACCATAACCAAGTTGACACTTATTTTGTACAGAACTCCCACACATCTCAAGTCACGCTATGGCTTTCCTCTCATTCATTCATTCAGCTAGCTGGTGCCTCAAAGTTATTGTGGCATCAAATAGCCTAATTTCTATTGACCTCCTTCTTGTGATCAAATTCTGGAGGTAGGCATCAGTGAGTCTGAATTTCAAAAATACTCAAATCATGACACGACGCAAATGGTTCCAATCCCTCTTTTTCCATACAAATCAGTAAGATAGGATAGAAACATAGAAAATAGGAGTAGGCCATTTGGCCCTTTAAGGCTGCTCCGTTATTCATTTTGATCATGGTGGATCATCAAATTCAAGATTCTGATCCTGCCTTCCTCCCATGTCTCTCGATGCCTTTAGCTCCAAGAGGCATATCTAATGACTTCTTGAAATCAGACAAAGATTTGGCTTCAACTACATTGTGTGGTATTTTGTATTTAATGTGCAAAAACAAGAAGACAGATTACTACCTGAATAGCTGTAAATTGGGAGAGGGGCGTGTGCAGCAGGACCTGGATGTCCTTGTGCATACATCACTGAAATTAAGCATGCAGATGCAGCAAGCGGTAAAGAGGGGAAAAACAGTATGCTGGCTTTATTGCGAGCGGTTTTGGGTACAGGAGCAGGGATGTGTTATTGCAATTAAATGGAGCCTTGGTGAGGCCGCACTTGGAGTATTGCATACAGTTCTTGTTGCCGCATTATAAGAAGGATGTGGAGGCATTGGAGGGTGCAGAGGAGGTTTACCAGGATGTTGCCTGGTATGGTGGGAAGGTCTTATGAGGAAAGATTGAAGGACTTGAGGTTATTTTCATTAGAGAGATGAAGATTGCAAGGTGACCTAATTGAGGCATTTAAGATGATCAGAGGGTTAGATAGGGTGGACAGTGAGAGTCTTTTTCCTTGGATGACGATGGCTAACATGAGGGGACATAGATTTAGGTTAAGGGGTGATAATTATAGGATGGATGTTAGAAGTGGGTTCTTTACTCAGAAGATATTAAGAGCATGGAATGCCCTGCCTGCAGCAGTTGTGTACTCGCCAACTTTAAGGGCATTCAAATGGTCAGTGGATAGGCATATGGATAGCATTGGAATAGTTTAGGTTAGAGGGTCATTAGATTGGTTCCACTAGTTGGCGCAACATCGAGGGCCAAAGGGCCTGTACTGCACTGTAATGTTCTATGTTCTAGATTATTACGTGTAGTTTTGTTGTCTTTTCTAAGGAAGGATGTTCCTGCTGTCGAGGGTTTACCAGGCTGATTCTAAGGATGGCGGGACTGATCTATGATGAGAAATTGAATAGGTTAGGATTATTTTTGCTGGAATTCAGATGAATGGAGGGGATTTAATTGAGATTTATAAAATGCTAATAGGACTAGATAGGGTAAATGCAGGGAGGATGTTCCCAATGGTGGTGGAGTCCCGAACCAGGGGACACAGTCTGAGAATTCAGGGTAGACCATTTAGGATGGAGGTGAGAAGATATTTCTTCATGCAGAGAGTGGTGAGCCTGTGGAATTCATTACCATAGGAACTGGTTGATGCCAAAACATTGAATGTATTCAAGAGGCAGCTGGAATTGGCACTTGAGGCAAATGGGATCAAAGTTATGGGAAAAAGCAGGATTAGACTATTGAGTTGGATGATCAGCCATGATCGTGATGAATGCTGGAGCAGGCTCAAAGGGCCGAATGGCCTTCCCCTGCTCCTATCTTCGATATTTCTATCTAACAAGCCAGATGTGTGGAGAAAATAAATTATACTTTATCCATTATTTAATAGCAGTTAACATCCTCTGATGTAGTATACCTATGAATCTAGCATTAGGAACCTGGTTGGTTACCTATGTTAAGGTGCTAGTCAACCAACAAAAACATTGAGGCAAACGGCTGAGAAACTTCACTTAATGTCATTTTGGTCTAGACATGATTGATGCAGTGTTCTGACCAGGAATGGCCAGCATGTTGTATGAGGAAAGGTTGGAGAGATTAGATTTATAACTTATATAGAGTTTACAAGGCTGAGAGGTGAGTTGATTAAAACATATAAGGTCCTGAGGTGATACTGATAGGGTGGATGTGAAAAGGATGTTTCCTATTGTCGGAGAATCTACAACTAGGGGTCACTGTCTAAAAATAAGGGGTCAACCATTTAAGAAAGATGAGAAATATTTTTACTTCGAGGGTCATGATACTCTGAAAACAGAATCTTTGTATATTTTTAATGGTGAGCAAGATAGATTCTGGAATAACAAGGGGACAAAAAGTTATCAGGGTAGATAGGAATGTGGGTTGGAGGTTACTGTCAAATCAGCCATGACCTTATCAAATAGGGGCAGCCTTGAGGGGCTGATTGGTCTAATCCTGCTCCTAATTCATATGTTAGTAGATTTGACTAGTTACCAGTGGTAGCATACTCAATTATTACTAGTTCTAAAACATGGCCCTGGATTTTAGGAATAGTAGCGTGGTTATCGATGCTCGTCCTTGGAGTAAACTGAACAACTTCTGGAGGTTATAGCAAATTCCTACAGATACTGGAATCTGAAATAGAAACAAAAAATGCTGAAAAATCTCTGCAGTCTGACAGCATCTGTGGAGACAGAACTGAACAAACATTTTGAGTCTGGATGACTGGTTGTCAGAACTACTTTCTGGAGTCTGCAAATGGGCAATTAAACATGGTTAGATCTCCACTCTTTCTTCATATTCTTGCAGTTTATCCACCTTTAATTATTTGTCCAATTCCGTTTTGAAGGCTACTCTTGATTCTGTACCTACCCACCCTCAGGCTGTGAATTTCCTCAAATTGCCTTTGGTTCTCTTGAGAATTATTCAAATCTGTGCCCCCTGCTGTCAGCTTTCAGCTACTGGGAACAGTTGCTCTTCATTTATTCAAGAAAAAGTCCTTTCATAATTGTAAACACCTCATTCAAATCTCCTCTTATCTTTTCTGTAAGGAAAACAAGCCCACTTTTTCCAGTCTATCCATGTAACTGTCATCCCTCATTGTTGGAACCATCATAATAAACCTTCTGTATCCTCTCCAAAGCCTTCAATCATGGGTCTGATACAACATGTGCCTGCTATCTAGGACCTACTTGAGCTAGGCAATCCGAGTACCTTCAATCAATCAGCCAGGTATACCAGACCCCAGTGACACTAATTTCCAATGCAAAGTAGTGTAATGAACAGCAAGCTGGCTACAAAATCCGAGCCATGGCGTTTTTTACCTCTCTTTTTACATTGACAGAATAAGGAATAGAAACATAGAAGATGGGAACAAGAGAAGGCCATTTGGTTGGTTGAGCTTGCTCCGCTATTCACCATGATCATGGCTAATTGTCCAACTCAATAACCTAATCCTGCTTTCTCCCCACAACCTTTGATCCTATTCGGCCCAAGTGCTATATCCGGCCACCTCCTGAATACATTCAATGTTTTGGCATCAACAACTTCCTATGGTAATGAATTCCACAGACTCACCACTTTTTGGGTGAAGGAATGTCTCTTTATCTCTGTCCTAAATGGTCTACCCTATATCTTCAGATTGTGATCCTGCTTCTGGACACCTCCACCATCATGAATGATGACAAAGTTTGTGATCTCTAACCTTTCGTTCTGATTGTTGACATGTAGCTGCTTTCCAGAACACAAACAAGTTTTCAAACAAGTTAAATAGTTTTTCAAGCTCCAACATAATTGTCTTGAGTATGAGTCCAGTTTAACTTAGATATTACTGCAGAAATGCACAACTGACTTTACCATAGTTTTGAAATGATGCTAAAGATGCCAATACAGTTCTCAGAAGTATAATTCCTATTTGTAATAAAGCATGGGGTGGACATCTTGTTCAGATTTTCCCCGTGTGCAATCGTGTGTAAATGTTTAAGCGTGCAACTGGTGCTGTGCTACCTTCCAACTTGCCAGTAAAGAAAGATAGATCAGCGATTAGAAAATAAGGAGCATGACTTTTTACATGTTATTGTGTTGTCATAGTGAAATAAGGTAGAAAATGATGGTGCAAAATGATCCAAAGGGACGCGATGCAGTACATTATGTCCAATAGCAGGAGCGTCAGTTCCCAATCTTCATAAAGACTGCTCCATTAAATTTCCTCCAGTCAATAATTAGGGTTCCACAAATAAACCAAGGCAATTAAATCAATACTGTTGGGCAATTACCTCAGAGATTTTGAACTCAGTGGCACAGAAAGACACTATATCTTAGACTGCATAATCAAACATACGAATGCAATTTCTATCAAGGTCTTGATTTACTTAAAATAATTGGAGAGGTAAAAGGAGATTGTTTTTCCTCAGAAGAGAGTGCTATTATGAGCTCAACAATGGATTATGCATTTTGGTTTCTGCCTTCTGAATTTCTCACGCTGCCTTTGCTGTTCTAACTACTTGAGAATAAATTTATTCTAATATAGAGATTATTTAAATAAAAAACACTCGTTATCAATATCTGTTAAAGGGCCATGGCAATCAGACTTGAATCTTTATTATACCACATGTACTGTAAAATGAAAGAGCAATCTATTTCGGATCACTTTCTGAATCTCAACAAGTTGCCCAGAGCCACGCAAAGATTTCAGTTTAAATAGTGTAAAATAATTTTTCACTAGGCTCATGAATAAACATGCGCTGATTTTTATCATACTATGAAGCCCACATTTATTAACATCCTATATTAGAACATCTAATTTATTACGTTTCTCCTCTAGTCAATGTGTTAATTTGTTCAAATACGTCAAGGTTAAAATGAACACATTTTTAGTTAATTTGCACACAGATGGTTGTTTTCACTACATTTCAGGCAAGACAGTCCTCTACAAAATACCTGGAAACAAAATGTATGCTGACTCTCGTTCAAACCACACTGCTTGATAACACTGCCCACTCTCACACTCAGGACCCCAAAAAAAGGTTACTGAAAACTAAAGGAATGCAATCAAGAACTCCATATTTTATTATCTTGATTAATACAAGGATTGAGAAAATTTCAACAAATACCTAAAGCAAGGTGTTTTTCTGGATTCTTGAATTTGCACCATTTGCACCCACTTAATGAAAAGATTAGACTATATTAGATGGGCCTGTTTTTCCTGGATTTAAAGATCTCCAGTTCAGATGCTGCTCATGTACTGTTCAGCTTTGTTTATATGTTATCTGACAAAATCTCATTGACAAATAACTATCCTCTAATCTAGACCAATATTGCTAACTTACACTAAGCACATCAGGATTGATTTTAATGGTGAATGCCTATTGCAATTTTAACCACCTGGCCTCATTAACATGCTAACTGAGCGAGCAAGGAATGGCTGTTCTTGTGAAAATGAACAGGATTTTCTTTGGGGCACAGAAAAACATTCCCAATCTATCTGAGCCCATAAAGAAAAGTAAAATGATATCCCTTTTGATGCCTCATTACATTCCAGTCCTCTTGCAAAGCAGCTAACAGCATAAAAACAGGGCATTCAGCTCAAAGTGTCCATGCTGACGTTTATGCTCAATTAGCTCTTCCTCCCATCCCCTCTTCATCACTCCTTAACAGCATAACTTTCTATTCCTTTTTGCCCGATGCGTTTATCTAGTTTCTCCTTGGATGAATTTATGCTATTCACCCCCACCATCCCTTGTGGTTGAGAATTCCACATTTTTACTGCTTATTCGTTAACACATTTTTCTTGAATTCCTTTTTTTTTTAATTATAACATTCAAATAAGAAACATTTAATATGGATCAATGGGCTGATAGTCAACTCATAATTCCTTCCACCACC
This sequence comes from Sphyrna mokarran, assembly GCA_024679065.1. Lineage (NCBI taxonomy): Eukaryota > Metazoa > Chordata > Chondrichthyes > Carcharhiniformes > Carcharhinidae > Sphyrna > Sphyrna mokarran. Next base: position 130,259,826 of record JAGIQG010000006.1, on the reverse strand, counting down.
TTCCCTTACTCTTCCTCAAAGGATAATAAAATAAGATGGGTGTGAAGATGCGCTAATGACAAATGATAACCTTATATTAATACCTCCTAGTTTTGGTCTTGCCCACAAGTGCAAACATTTTTTCTATGTCTTTAGAATTTGTTCTGCTGAGTGGGAAAAGACAGCAGCTCTGTCACTTTGACCGTGTTAAAATGCCACTGGGATTCAAGTGACATCATCAGGCCCCGATTAACTCAATTCAGGAACCCTGTTGGCTCTAGGTAGATGTCGCTGTCACTCACTCAGAAGAGCAGGTTGAAATTGGATCCAGGTGACTACTGGTATTGGGGCAATTATCCAACCCTAAGGCATTTTAATTGCCCACTACCCCAGTTTCTACGAACGTGTAGGGGTGAAAATACCTTGCTGTGTTCACAACATGATTTCCCGTTCATCATATGCGAGGTTTTAGGGATCGTCTTTTGGCTTATGCTTACAAAGTGCGCTTGGTTTAGATCAAAATTAAAATCAGCGTGTGATGCTCCACCCAAAACAGGCTTTTGTACCCTTTCTACTCAAAACAGGCCCTATATGAGCTCCTAGGCTGAAGCCTCCTAAATATTTTATTGGAAAGCAGAAATACATTCATAAATCTTGGAATATATACATATATGTCATATTAACTTCCATTTCTTCAACAATAACTTGCACCACCTTTAACATAATTAAATGTCTTAAGTAATGTTGCTGTAGGCTGCATTTATCTGAGTTTCCTGACGTAGCACACACACAAGTTGGCCCTTTTAAGTTAGAGCTCATGTGCAGATATGCAAAATAAATTAATAGTTTAAAATTTATTCATCAGTGTCACAAATAGGCTTACATTTACACTGCAATGAAGTTACTGTGAAAATTTCCTAGTCACCACAATCCAGCACCTGTTCAGGTTCACTGAAAGAGAATTTAGCACTGCCATTGCACCTAACCAGCATGCCTTTTGGACTGCAGCAGGAAACTGGAGCATCCAAAGGAAACTCACGCAGACAAAAAGAGAAAGTGCAGACTCTGCATGGACAGTGACCCAAGCTGGGAATCGAACACAGGTCCCTGGTGCTGAGAGGCAGCAGCGCTAACCACTGTGTCTCCATGCCACCCAGCAATTTAAGTGTGTGCACTTAAATAAATTAACCACACCCAAAAAACATTGAGGGAAAGCACATCACAGGCATGTCACTGGCATCAATGGAAACATGTAAGGAAGGTATCACAGCAGCTGTCCAATAGCTTTGCAAAGTGGTGAGTTTCCAAAAGAGTCTTAAAAGAGGAAAGATTCAGGGAGGGAATTCACAATCTTAGGGCTCAGGCAGTTGGAGGCACAGCCACCAAGGATGGAGTGATTAAAATGAGTGATGCTTCAGAGGAGGAACAAAAGAGTCTTGGGGGTCGTCAAGCTGAAGATTACTTAAATAGGGAGGTGATGGTAAGATTTGAAAACAAGGATGAGAATTATATAATTGGCAATTGGGTTATTTTTAGGAAAGGGATAGTTTGGACACAAACAAGTATGTTGCCATACAATGAAAAGGCAGGGAAAACAAATCCAGAGCTTCCGGGATGAAGAGAGACAGAAAGGTTAAGATGAAGAAGAAAAAGTGCATGTGTGTCAGGTGGAGAATACATTTGAGAAACAGACCGAATACACAGAGTTCAAAGGGGAAGTGATAAAAATATGAAGCAGAAAGAACATAGAACAATACAGCACAAACAGGCCTTTCGGCCCACGAGTTGCGCCGATCACATCTACCAATCCACAGACCTATCTATAACCCCCTATCCTATTCTTTTCCATATACTCATCCAGAAGTCTCTTAAAAGACCCCAGTGAGTTTGCCTCAACAACCTCCGACGGCAGTCGGTTCCATTCACTCACTACCCTCTGAGTGAAAAACCTACCCCTGACATCTCCTTTGTATTTGCTTCCCTGCACCTTAAATCTGTGTCCTCTCGTATTGACCATTTCCGCTCGGGGAAATAGTCTCTGAGAGTCCACCCTATCTATTCCTCTCAACATTTTATAAACCTCTATCAGGTCGCCTCTCAACCTACGTCTCTCCAGTGAGAAGAGTCCCAGCTCCCTCAACCTATCTTCATAAGGCCTGCCTCCCAATCCAGGCAGCATCCTTGTAAATCTCCTCTGAACTCTCTCAATAGCCCCTACATCCTTCCTATAATGAGGCGACCAGAAGAAAGAAGAGAGAATATGAAAAATGATTCCCAGCTCCAGCTACAGAATCTTAAAACCAGCAAGCTTGGCACTGGGTCCATGCCAACTTTGGACCTTCCTGATTTTCATATCAGATCAAGGGTCAGTTGGACTACCTGGCAGCGAAGGAAAAGTCAGACACACAGAGAACTTGTTGCCGTGTCAGTGCAGCACCCTAGTTTAGTAAGCTGGTAAGTAAATTTACTCCTACAACAATAATAAAAATTCATGTATGGCAGCTTGGAAAAGACGTCCAGTTTTTGGGCGTTGCCTGTTTCTAGTGAATCAAATTTGAGACACTACAGCTGTAATGTCAAAGGGAATCCGAAAGTTCTCTGCAGGCTTATATATAGTAAAAGGCAAATAATACATGGAGGCAGAGGGCATGACTGAGATAGGAAATGAATACTTTGCATCTATCTTTGTCAAGAAAGAAGCTGTTGTGCAGTACGTGGTGAAACTCGGCACTCAAAGGTTTTAAAATTGACAAGGAGGAGATATTGGATAGCTGTTTATACTTAAAGTTGACAAGGCATCAGGAACAGATGAGATGCAACTGAGAGAAGTGAGAATGGAAATTACTGAGGAAGTGGCTATAATTTTCCAATCTTCCTTCGACTCAGAGGTGGTGCCAGAGGATTGGAGAATCACAAAAATTATACCCTTATTTAAAAAAAGGTGTAAAGACAAGCACAGCAAACACAGGCCAGTCAGTTCAACTTCAGAGCAGAAAGCTTCTGAAAATGATAATTCAGGGACAAAAAATACTCATCATTTGGGCTAATGTGGGTCAATGAAGGAAAACCAACATGGATCTTTTAATGGCAAATTGTGACTAATGAATTTACTGGAATTTTTTTGATGAGGAAACACAGATGCTCAATGAGGACAACGTCCTTAACAAGGACTTAGACATAGACTTCCATTTGGCATTTGATAAAATCGCTGAACAACTAAGGGGAGGCGATGGCCTAATGGTATTATCACTAGACTATTGATCTAGGAAGTCAGCTAACGTTCTGGGGACCCAAGTTCGAATCCTGCCACGGCAGATGGTGGAATCTGAATTCAATAAAATATACTGGAATTAAGATGAGCTATGAAATGGAGATGTCAGTGTTGGACTGGGATAAGCACAGTAAGAAGTCTCACAACACCACCAGGTTAAAGTTCAACAGGTTTATTTGGTAGTACAAGCCACAATCATTTAGAGCGCTGCTCCTTCATCAGGTGAGTGGGAGATTGCAACTGGCACTACTGGAAAAGATGTCCCGAGGCATGGTACACTGGGGAGATGATGCAAATGTCATGACAATGGATGAGTGAACACTGCTTGAGAATCACCAGGCAAGACTGTTCTCTTCTGCTGGGGAACACTTCAGGCCTCTGATCTTCAGGTAAACATTCTCCAAGGCTACCTTCAAGACACACAATGCACAAGTGCTGAGCACAAACTGATAGCCAAGTTCTGCACACACAAGGACGGCCTCATCTGGGGTCTTGGGTTCATGTCACACTATCTGTAACCCATATGACTTGCCTGGGCTTGCAAAATCTCACTAACTATCCTGGGTGGAGACAATACACATCTCTTTAACCTGTGCTTAACCCTCTCTCCACTCACATTGATTACCTATAAAGACTCACGTTCCAACCATTATTTTGAAAGTTGAGTTTGTATCTTTACATGCCCTGTTTGTGAACTCACTTGATGAAGGAGCAGCAAGCGCTGCTAAAACTAGTGGCTTTTGCTACCAAATAAACCTGTTGGACTTTAACCTGGTGTTGTGAGACTTCTTACACTGATTAAAATAACTTGCCAATAGTTAGTAGTAGAGGCAGGTACAATTTTGCCTTTTAAAAAGCATTTAGATAATAACATGGGTAGGATGGGCCATTTGTGGGCAACTGGAATTAGCTTAATGGTTTAGACATATTGGGCCATAGGGCTTATTTCCATACTGTAAACCTCTATGATTCTATGAATCCTGATGACCATGAAACCATTGCCGATTGTCGGAAAAACCCATCTGGTTCATTAATATCCTTTAGGGAGGGAAATCTGGAATTTTGGTTAAAGAAGGTGAGCATAGATGTAGATAAAAGCAAATTCCTGCGGTTGCTGGAATCTGAAACCAAAAGAGAAAATGCTGGAAAATCTCAGCAGATCTGGCAGCATCTGTAAGGGGAGAAAAGAGCAGACGTTTCGAATCCGGATGATCCTTTGTCAGAGCACAGATTTGGAAACTGATACCATATTCAAGGACATGGGAGATGGGGCAGTTCTTCATATTTAGGCAGGAAACAATGGAGGAGGGGTGTGTGTGTGTGTATGTGTGTGTGTGTACATGTGTGTGTGTGTGTGTGTGTGTGTATATGGTGTTGTGTGTGTGTATATGTGTGTGTGTGTGTGTATATGTGTGGTGTGTGTGTATATGTGTGTGTGTGTATGTGTGTATATTGTGTGTGTGTATATGTGGTTTTGTGTGTGTATATATGTGTGTGTGTGTGTGTGTATATGTGTGTGTGTGTGTATATGTGTGTGTGTGTATATGTGTGTGTGTGTGGTGGAATTCTCTGGCTTCCACACAGTGTGTTTCTGGTGGTGGGAGGCAGTGCACCACCTTCCAGCAGCACAATGTTTTGGTCACAAGGCTGTGAATGGGATTTCTCAGTGACTGCTGGGAAATCCACGGTGGGGATGTATCATCAATTCCACCAAGAAACAGCCAGAGAACTCCGAAAAATATATTATTTAAAATACAATGCAAAATAATCAGGATTGCAAGTATGTGTTTGAAAAGCTTTATGGAAATGCACCACCACATTCCATAGACAATTTGAGTTTGGAGTTCTGACATAATAAATCAAGGTTAGAGTTCAAGCCATGAATTTCAGCCAGTGGTGGAATTGGAATAAAATTTAAAAACACTGACAAGGTTCAATATATATCGTGTCCTCTACTGGATTCCACATTCATAGTCTGTGGCGAGTTTGTACAAAAATGTGGAGTGCACACACAGCTCTACTGTTACCTAGATAATGCTATACCAATGTGTTTTTAGTAATTGTGAAGATAATCTCATGTTATAAAACACTAAAACAGCAATGTGCTGAAATGCATAAAGACAAACTTCAGTCATCTCATTGATAATGTCCCTCTCAAAACCCCAGAAAGTCAACATTTGATAAAAGAAATCTTGCACTGTTTCAGCTCAATCCAACTTCAGACCTTATTCACATCAAGAGACTAATACGATGGACAAATTGGAATAACCAAATGTCAATTGATTGTCCTTAATCACTTGTGACAGACCCAGTATTCCTGAAGACTGTATGTTAATAAAGAAAAAGAACTTGGAAACTGATAAGAGAAAAGAAACGCAGAGGTCACACCAGGATCCTCTGTGGATTTGCCTGTGATTCAAGATAGTCTCAGTCTTGTCATCAAGTGTGCAGCTTTCCACCCAGCACGGAAATATCAATAGGAATATGTTTGAGAGGTCTCTAGTGGACATTTTTTCATTCTTTCTGCATCGACAGGATTCCAAATCAATATTCAGTTCCCACTAACAAGCCGTGCACAGTCTCTGTAGAAAATATTGCGCAGAATACAGGAAGACATGGTAATAAACAGCTGTCCAGCTGTGAGGAAAACATGAATTGACTGCAAGTGAATCCCTTAGAAAAGGTCACAAAGCTATGAACCACTCTTCAGGTGTTCTAATTTATTGCAGAATATAAACAACTAATAATATTGTGATACTGCAGCTATCTCATTACCGAACATATTTTATATTGGCTTGCTAGAGGGGCAGCCATTTTTATTGATAAAATTATGATGCTGAGAACAGCCACCTCTTACCCTTCCCTGTTTAAAACTTATATTTAAGAATGCATTAGAAAGAATGATACTTGCACACGAGATAATTGCAGCATTATTCTATAACACAAGCAGCAACTTGCATTCATGTAGCACGTTGACATTGCTGACGCCTCAACAAAAGAAATAGGCTAAATATGGAATGGACGAGATTGTGGAAGAACTGATCATGCAATTATACACGTCGATTTCAGAGAACTTGCTAAAGGATGGCATAATGGATTTTTGAGATTGTTCAACAAAACTCTAAATAGCGATTCAGAATAACAGCAGAGAGAGAACGAGGAGTGATGCAGATACCCTGGGGAGGCAATGAGGAAAAATGTAATGGATGATGAAAAACTCAAGCCAAAACATTTTGATGAACTAAGATTGGGAATGGGTGGACAAGGGAAGGTACAGGGTGAAGGGAGATGGGGGAATTGTCACAATTTCCCAATAGACTGTTAGTATTTAGAAACAAAACTGAAACTTCCAGTTGATGGCTTAAAGCATGACAAGATTTTATGGTTTAAGACTCTTGCTGTGACAAACAGAATAAAACCCTATTTCATAAACAATTATTTTTATAAACAACTTGTACTTTAAACTTTTCAACTTTATGGTTATACTTCATATTGTCTCTTAAGTTCATAGAATCCTACAGTGCAGCAAGAGGCCATTCAGCCCATTGAGTCTGCACTGATCACAATCCCACCTAGACTCTACCCCCATATCGCTACATAGTTTACCCACTAATCCCTGTAACCTAAGCATCTTAGGACACTAAGGGGCAACTTTACAATGGCCAATCAACCCAACCTGCACATCTTTGGACTGTGGGAGGAAACCGGAGCACCTGGAGGAAACCCACGCGGATACGAGGAGAATGTGCAAACTCTATGAATGGTATGCTTTGTCCGTATCACATGCAAGAAACAACACTTTTCATCAAATACTAATACATTTGACAATAATAAATCAAATCAAAATCAATTTTCCCAAACTCAGTCGAAAACAATCCTCAGCTTCCAAGTGTTTACTTCTATTATTTTCCTTTGGCAGCCTCGTAACTTTTAATCGAGAATTATCTTACTAAATGCATGTTTTTCCTGGTGGTTCCCCCTGCAGAGCACAGAACATAGAACATTACAGTGCAGTACAGGTCCCTCAGCCCTTGATGTTGCGCCAACCTGTGAAAACCAATCTAAAGCCCAGCTAACCAACAGTATTCCAATATCATCCATATGTTTATCCAATGATATTTAAATGCCCTTAATATCGGTGAATCCACTACTGTTGCAGGCAGGGCATTCCACACTCTTACTACTGAGTAAAGAACCTACCTCTAACATCTGTCCTATATCTATTACCCCTCAATTTAAAGCTACATTCCCTCATGCCAGCCATCACTGTACGAGGAAAAAGGTTCTCACTGTCCACCCTATCTAATCCTCTAATCGTCTTGTAGGACTTTATTATGTCACCTCTTAACCTTCTCTCTAATGAAAACAGCCTCAAGTCCCTCAGCCTTTCCTCATAAAACCTTCCCACCATTCCAACAATATACTGGTAAATCTCCTCTGCACCCCTTCCAATACTTCCATATCCTTCCTATAATGCGGCGATTAGAACCGTACACAATATTCCAAGTGCAGTAGCACCAGAGATTTGTACAGCTGCAACATGATCTCATGGCTCCGAAACTCAATCCCTCTACTAATAAAAGCAAACACACATTACGCCTTCTTAACAACCCTATCAACCTGGGGGCTAACTTTCAGGGATCTATGTATATGGACACCGAGATCTCTCTGCTCATCCACACTACCAAGTATCTTACCATTAGCCCGGTACTCTGTTTTCTTATTACTCCTTCCAAAGTGAATCACTTCACATTAAACTCCATTTGCCATTTCTCAGCCCAGCTCTGCAGCTTATCTATGGCCCTCTATAACCTGCAACATCCTTCCATGCTGTCCACAACTCCACTGACTTTAGTGTCATCCGCAAATTTACTAACCCATTCTTCACCCAGGACATTTATGGAAATGACAAATAACAGTGACCCAAAACAGATCCTTGTGATACACCACTAGTAACTGAACTCCAGGATGAACATTTTCCATCAACCACCTCTGTCTTTTTGCAGCTAGCCAATTTCTGATCCAAACCACTAAATTACCCTCAATCCCATGCCTCTGTATCTTCTGCAATAGCTTACCATGAGGAGTTATCAAACGCTTTACTGAAATCCATGTACACCACCTCAACTGCTTTACCATCGTCCACCTCTTTGGTCACCTTTTCAAAGAACTCAATAATTTGTGAGGCACGACCTACCCTTCACAAAACCGAGCAAGTTTGACAAAGCCTCTTGTCAAATCTTCACAAATTTGGTCTTATGAATCTGAGCGTGAGCTCACATCCACATTCCTGTACATTGAACCATAAAGATTAATGGCCCCTAGAACTCCGTCTCTTCCAGATCCTGATAGACTGCTTGGGCGAGGTTCTCCGATCTCTGGGTTGTTTTATATGAGAAAGTTGTACAGACTGGGCTTGTTTCTCTTGGAGTTTAGAAGACCGAGGGATAATTTGATTGAGGTTATGAAATCTTGAATGGTTTCAACAAGGTGGACATAAAAAGGATGTTTCCTCTTGTAAGTCCAGAGGCCAGGAGATACCATTTTAAAATTAGAATCACCTTTTTTGGAGAGACAATGAGGAGAATTCTTTTCTCTCAGGGCTGTGCGACTTTAGAACTTTCTACTTTAGAAGGTGGTGGAGGTAGGGGTCACTGAATATTTTTTAAAGTGGAGCAAGATAGATAGAGGTCATCAAGGATAGATGGGCATGCGGAATTTGAAAACAAATTTAAATTCAGATTCAGTCATGATCTTACAGGAAGCTAAGGAGCTGAATGGCCTACTTTTGCTCCTATTTTGTATTTTCATATGTACGTGGGCCGTGTATCCAGGTAAAAATACTGATTCATTATCCTTGAGACCCAACTCTATTTCATCTTCAAAGTAAGCAGGCAGTTTAAAACATAACTGCATACAAACCAACATTCTCAACAACTTGCTGGGACCCTGCAGGCTAGCAGTCTAACTACTGTAAACACAGATGGTTCTGCCAGTGATGCCATGTGCAAACATATTACACCATCTTTACAGAAATCAATCTGGGTTTGTTGTCAGGTGGATCTCAGAACAGATCACATGACTTCCTTTGTTAGTCCAAAACGTAATTTCATAAACTTCATATTTATGATAGGATGGAGATCATTTGGAAAATTAACAGTTAAGGTCATGTTTGGTGGATAGGGAACTATTCTACAGTGAAGTAAAATGACTGTTTTGGTGACAGATTAGATCTTGAGTAAGGTCAGCTCAGATTCAAGTTAATCTTAAAGACTACACACTATTTGGTCAATTCGTACAGCAGAAGGGAGGTTGATGGGATTGGAGCAGTAGCTGTAAAGACCATACAGTTAGAACAATGAATCATAAAAATACAAATATTAGTTTCCAAAGATTCCCTGGAGGTGGCTAATAAAGCAAAAACAATTTCAATAGCTATTTCATTCACTAATTGCCAGCGTCAAGGTCTGGACTCTTAGCTTCCTTCAATATGTCCATCAGCTCCTTATTAATTTATCTTTCTCTTAGAATCTCTTATATTTCTGCTGGAAATTACATCTCAATACTCAAATTTGTTGAAAGATTTCTCTATGAACAGAAACATAAGGGGCAGAATTCACCCCAAAAAATTTTAAGCATCAAATTTGCGTGAAAACTGGAGTAATTCATGTTGATTTTCTCAGTGGGAGATTAAAGAATCTCCTAAGCTCTGTGCATTGCACACGCTATGAATGTGGATATCATTACACTTCAGCAGGTGGGGCCTACCCTACTGGAGAGGCTGAAATCAGCTCGCTGAATGGGTCACTGTGAACGTGTTGATCTGTGCTGAGATCAGTGCACACGCAGTGGCCTGTGCTGATGGCCTCCCAGTTGCTGGCAAGCTCGATCGTGGGCAAACCCCGTGACCCCCAAAACACTGCCTTTCTGATCCCCATGGCCTGATTACTGGTCCCTGACCATTTCCAGGCCCAGTCCCTAAGCCACCCTCCCTCCGCAGTGCTGACCCTTCAGCAGGCTGCCTCCCTCCTTCTCTGACCAATTTTAACTGCAGGGTGGCAGCAGGACCCCTCCATCCTCACCAATTGCCTTACCAGGACTTGCCCCATCAGGCCCCATGCCCAAGCCCCACCTCTTTGGCACTGTCTCATGCTCGATGGAGAGTGCCAAGATGCCACTGGCCATTGGTATTTTGCCCTTTGGATAGTGCTACAGGGCCCAGTCTGGCTGTGCCAGGATCCAGTGTCCAGGAGGTACCCGCTGCTGCCCGGTGCCTCCAGGGCTAGTGCCCTGTTAGTGGAGGGCTAGTGTAATCCCCACTGGAGTGAAACTTTCTGGCAGAATGGAAGAGGTCAGCAGACCCAAAACTATATTTTATTTAGATCTTTTCTGCATCTCCCTGCCGATTTCCAGTGTGGAGCAGATGCCGCTGGAAATCTGGCACTGGGAGACGCAAGTGGGGCACAAACACTCATGCAAATGGCAGCCGGGGGATTCTCCCAAATCAGAATCGTAGCCAGGATATTCATTTAAAGCATTTACTATTCCACGATCACCAGACCTTCCTGACCCCCAATGTTGGTCTGATTATTCAAATATATTTATATTTACAGTCTGTTTTATAAATCTCTGATCACTCCATCTCACTGATGTCTTTGTTTAAATCCTCTCCATGCTGGATTTATTCTTAGCAGGGGAAGGAGAGGGAAAGAAAATAAAAGAGAGGGAGAGATGTAAAAACCAAAAGGCTGTTGTAATCTGAATGGTACCACAGATGCTGTTATATTTCACATATAATTGTCTCCAGTGTTGTACATGCATCTTCACAGTATTACTGTCTCTAATAGCCAAGCACTTCTATATCTCCCCATTGCCTGAAGAAATGAATAAAATGACCTCTGCAATGTTGCACTGAAATTGCTGGGCCACTTCTGAAGTGATTCTGCATTTGTGCATCAGGATCTCATGTGCTGTGGAATGGAACAAAAACAGCAGCACAAACACAAGGTTTCAAAAGCACATCATTCACAACTTGCATTTCTAGTTGCCTTCCTATCCCCGATGGCAGGGAAAGATCTGTACAGATCAATGAATGTAAAACCACTTGGCTAGCCTGTGGTGAGCTGTGCTGCTCTGAAACACATGACTACCTTTGCCTCTGCATTCAGTTCTCTATCTATTGCCACTGGGGATAAGCCTGCTTCTAGAGCTTTCTGCGTAGACCACTGTTTTTGATGCAATAGACCTTTTGGAAGTAACAGACTTGCCTTGTTAATTTACCTTGCCACTGCACAGATCCATTATTTTATTCTTATTCCCATGCAGATTTGGCATTCTGAGAGCAAGTACCAATGATGAAATCTATGTTATAATGTCATAAAATGTGGTTTTAATTTAGATAAATAATTCACACCTTCTCCAGCTTCGAATTGGTTACATCAGTGAAATGATCACTGTGTTAAAGTATTAGTTTAAGTAAATATGGCATGAAAGCTATTTTATGTTAAAACAATAAAACTCTGCAGATCGGTAAATTCAAAAGCTGAACTGAGAAATGGAACTAAAGTAATTTTCCAAGTAAAGTAAAAGCATAATTTATAAATACTTTTACGCGTAAATAATTGCCAATAATTTAACATTTGAATTTCTACAATAACTATTTTAATATATTTGCTTTTTTGTATAACGAACCTGTGAGGCTTAGTTGCTACTTACTATTTTTAGGCTACACTAAACTACAAAATATTAACAACACACAAGATATCTCAATACCTGGTCTTCCAGAATCCTCTGTATTTCTGCCAGCCAGTTCTGATCTTTCTGTAAATCCTTATTAGTCTTTTCTGATTCCTACAGGTGAATAAAAGATGACATGATGTTAAGATGCTCCTTGTACTTTATTAAGATTAGTCTTATTCGCTTAATTCATAGTTAAACAGAATTACATAATCAACATTACAAAAATAAGTAATTTAGCTCAGTGGGTTTATACTGCACAAGTCCCCTGCCATTCCATCTACCCAATTTCAACCCTGTCTCCCGCATACTCAGCTACCTTCCATTTGAATCTAAGCTATTTGCCTCAACCACTCCCTGCGGAAGCAAGCTCTACATTCTTACCACTCTTAGTAAAGAAATTTCTCCTTAATTCCCGACTGGATTTATTAGTAACTATCTTGAATTTATCTTGTGCAAGGCTGCAGTGCAGGTCAGGTAGGTCCAGCGCTATCTCACTTGCAGGATTCTTTCCGAGGCCTTGGAAACCTGCTGACATGAATTTAGAATTTGGCACCTCTTAAAAATAAAGGTAGATATCTTTGTTATGATAATAAATAACCAAACTGCTTCTTGTGAGCAGATTGGTGCCTGCTCCCTATCTTGCCTCCATTCATTCTGGAAAATAGTGAATTGCGTTCTCATTTCAGATTATTGCAGTTTAACACAGAACCATAGAAACGAGAAGCAGGAGTAGGCTATTTGGCCCTCTGCCCTGCCATTCATTATGATCATGGATAATCATTAAATTCAATATCCTGATTCCCATTCTCCCCATTTCCCTTGATCCCTTTAGCCCCAAGAGCTATGTATAATTTCTTCTTGAAAACAAGGCAACGTTTTGGCCTCAATTACTTTCTATGGGAGTGAATTCTACACGTTCACCACTCTCTGGGTGAAGAAATTTCTGCTCACCTCAGTCCTCAAAATCCTCAAATGATGACCCCCTAGTTCTGGACTCCTCCAGTACTGGGAACATTCTGAATCTACCCTGTCTAATCCTGCTGGAATTTAATAAGTTTCTATGAGATTCCATCCCACTCTTCTAAATTCCAATAAATACAATCCTAACTGACTTTGTCTCTCCTCATAAGACAGACTAGCCATGCCAGGCTGTTTAACCTTCACTGCACTTCCTCTTGGGAGGGCACAGTGGCTCAGTAATCACTGCTGCCTCACAATGCCAGGGATCCGCGCTCGATTTTCAGTTTGGGTCACTATCTATATGGTGTCTGCATGTTCTCCCTGTTTCTGCATGGGTTTCCTCCGGGTGCTCCAGTTTCCTCCCACAGACTGAAAGATGTGCTGTTTATGTGCATTGCCCATACTCAGTGTGCCCAAACAGGTGCCGGAGTGTGGCAACGAGGGGATCGTCACAGTAACTTCATTGCAGTGCTAATGTAAGCCTATTTGTGACACAAAAATATAAAAAAATTCTACAGTGTGCTTCCTCAGATAAGGACACCAAAACTAACAACACTCCAGGTGTGACCTCACAACACCCTATACAATTGCAGCAAAACATCCCTATCCCTTTACTTAAGTTCTCTCGCTATGAAGGCCAATATTTGCCCGTTTTGCTGCCTGTTGTATCTGTGTGCTTATTTTCAGTGACTGATGCACAAGGACACCAGGTCTCACTTCAGTATCCACCTCTCTCAATTTACACCCATTCAAATAATGATCTGCTTTCCTATTTTTGCTACCAAAGTGAATAATCTCATGTTTATCTCCATTATACTACCTCTGCCATGTGTATGCCCACTCACCCAGCCTGTTCTAATAATGCTGAAGCATCTCTGCATCCTCTGCTTATATAACGCTAACATTCCTGCTATTGGGAGTCAAGATTCAGACCCTACTCTCCACATCTCCCCTGTCCAACCCATTCCTAATTTTCAAGATCTCTATCAGGTCACTTCTAAATCTTCTCTTTTCTAAAGGAAATGCCACAACATTTTCAATCTTTCCTAATACAGTAGCTGTAATATCTCAATTCTGATATCATCTTGTCAAGGATTTTATGTAGAAAATATTGAAAGATGAATTACTCACTTGAAAACCTGAAATTATATTACAATAAAAAAGTCACAACAGGAAATGAAAACGTGCTCACATTAAGCAGACTGCTGCACGATCAAGATTATTTCCAAAGTGTAAAAGGTTTGGTGTGCCATTTTATAGATGACTGGGTAAAAAAAAGGATTTTTTTCTCTTTTCCTGTCTTAGATCTCACTGTGGGACAGATGGTCAGGAAAGCTTATGCATTCATAATGCTCCATCTGCTTTTCACAGAGCAAAGGGAACCCAGAGCTCTACCAGGTACACCTCAAAAACACTACTTACCACAGCACAAACATGATCAGCATTGCAGTCAAGTACAATTAGATAAACACGCTCTTGAAGAAAAACCCTACAAGATTGAGGAAAGGAATCAGCTGAGACATAAAGCCTTATTGATGAGGAAGTGGCTATTGATGAAGAGCCTGTGAGTAACCAGACAAAGGAACAATGGGCTTCATTTTTGGGTGCATATGTAATAGTGGAAGGTGGTAAAGTTAGAAAGAAGTTCAAACTGCCATCCGGCACATAACAATACTCGGAGAATTGTTATAACCAGGTGAGGACTGGCTCTCCTCTATTCAATACCCACAGTTGATCACAACAAAGTTTTAAGTTTCTTTATCACAAGGATATGCCTTTACCAAATCAGACTGTATTTAATTATTTACACCATGACCAACAAGAAGCCTATCAGGCAAGATTTCAGATGCCGATGGCCATACCAAACTCTTTACAGGTGTGATAGCGACTGTTCATTTGTGACTGAAAATGTTCCTCAGTGAGAAATGCTGATGTGGCATTGTCAGTGCAGAATACTCTCTGATGAGGACTTATTTCTATTCAGTGCTGGCTAGACCAGCACTTATTGCCTGTCCATAGTTGACCTTGAAAAAGTGCTGGTGAGCTGCCTTCTTGAACTACTACAATCCCTTGAGTGTAGATGTACAGAACACATTTTTACAGTGGATCTCAGATAAGTGAGGCAGAACAGTTCTGTCAGTTCCAGTATGTAAATAAAAACTGTCTATAGATGGCCTAAAGGCAAATGACAGCAGTGGAGAAGAAGATGCCAAAGAGTGTCGGTGCCAGACACAACCTTGTTTGACCCCACTGTGGGTATCAAAGAATTCTGATGTTGCCCCAGCTAAACTGACCTTACCAATCATGCTATCATGGGAAGAGGCAATCATTGAAACAGTTTTGGTGGGCAGTCAATTTTCTCCAGCAACTTAAACAAACTGTCATTGCTCATGTGATCAAATGCCTTGGTCAGACTGAGGAACGCAATACAAAATGGTGTCCATTGTTCACGACATTTCTCCTGTCAATGCCAGACTGTGAAGATCATGTCAATTGTCGATCTTTCAGTTCAGAACTCGCACTGAATTCGGGGTAGGTGTGTTCAGCCAGGATCTGCAGTCCAACAGGGGCAGCACAGGCAAATACTTTTGCCACAATGTTCTGCAGAGAGATAACTCAATAATTGCTGCAATCACTGCAGTCTCCCTTGTTCTTGCACAGAGTCACAATCTTTGCATCACTCATTTCTAAGGGTACAGCCCCCTCTCTCCTGCAGAGACTGAGAAGCTTGTGCAAATGCTGTGGGAGTGCCAATGTCCAATGCTTGATGAGTTCAGATGGTATAGCATCAGCACCTGCTGCTCTGCCCATGCCAAATGAGTCAACAGCTTTGTTAAGCTCTTCCACTGTGGGTTCAACATCCAACTCCTCCAGGATAGGCAGCTCTCTATGGTGTCTGGAACTTCCTTGAGAGTGCAACTCAAGGTAGTCTTTCACACATCACTTCATCGTTTATCGCAGTTAGTGATAACTTTTGCTGCCTTTATTTTCAATGGAGCTTTTTACTTTGCTGATGAACTTTGTTGCCTTTGTGATCCCTTCATGCATGCCCCCATCATTCTGTGTCAAAGGACATCTGAATACTCTAGCCAAGTTGTAAGCAGTTGTGTTTGGCTCATGGCCTAGTAGTCTGTTAGAAAGTCTGTGCTGTTCAGAGAACCACATCTGGTGTTGATCGGATCCACTTGGTGCCATTGCCTTGAACTTAAGATACCTTGTGGAGTGGTTTGTTCTGAAAGAAGGTGTTACGTACATGAAGCCCATGATGGCAGCATAGCTCAAGGGGTTTCTGTCCTTGCTTATTCATCTGTGTCAGGCCATGATGTCTGAGACAGAAGGGCCGTGCCTCGTGATCAGTGCACACTCTTATGTTGAAATATCTCAAAAGGTAAAGATATTCTGACTTGGGGATTCTGCTGATAAGAGTGTAAAACCACTCACAGGACTGCTCTTTCAATTCTGTAATGATGCAGTGTTGGAGCACAGACCTATGCTGATATGTGTGCTTTTGGAGACCAGAACACCTCATTCGCCTGACAAAGGCACTAACGCTGAAAGCTAGCAGGTTTACTATCAAATACATCAGTTGGATTTAAAATTGGTGTTGCCAGACCTCTTACTGAGTTTACCCCAGTCCAACACCAGCATCTCTACATCATGACTCTATCTACAAAGACATGGAAGTGGAGGTGATCAATGAATTCAAAAGAATTGGGCACATAGGATAGAATGGGGGAATGGGACTGATTAGATTGCTCTGTAGACTCAATGGGCTGAACAGTCTTATTTTGTGCCATTTTGACTCTAGCTGTATGGGCAGGAGAAATCCCCCCAGTGCCTTGAACAACATTTATCACTCAACAAATATGTTTAATATAGCTGATCAAGTCATTGTCATGCTGTAAAGTGTAGGATCTTGCTGTGTCTAAAATTGCTGCATTTTCTACATTACAGTGATGACACTTTAAAAGGACTTAATTGGCTGCAAAGCTCTTTGGGCTTCTTGAGGTTGAGAAAGTTGCTCTAGCAATGCATGTATTTTTTCATTTATATTCTCGTATACATAACCCTCTCAGGAATATCTCATTGTTCGGTAACTCAAAGTGAAAGATCACAAGCAGATTAGCTGTGATCTTACTGAACGGTAATGCTATACCATCTGAACTCATCAAGCATGGGACATCGGCACTCCCACAGCATCTGCAAAAGCTTCTCTGTCTCTGCAGGAGAGAGGGGCTGTACCCTTAGGAATGCAAAGATTGTGACTCTGTGCAAGAACAAGGGAAACTGCAGTGATTGCAGCAATTATTGAGTTATCTCTCTGCAGAACATTGTGGCAAAAGTATTTGCCTGTGCTGCCCCTGTTGGACTGCAGATCCTGGCTGAACACACCTACCCCGAATTCAGTGCGAGTTCTGAACTGAAACAATTGATGGATTCTTCACAGTCTGACAGCGAGTATAGAGCACATACATTCTCATAAATTATAATAGTTGCTAGTAATTGATGAATCCTCATCTTCCATGATGGAGGACAGCACTTGGGGATAATGAAATAAAGACATTTATGAAAAGACAATGGCAGCTACTATTTTGCAAGATCTCAACGCTGCTGACAGAGAAGGATATGGAAACTGATTGGGAACGGTTGTTCGAGGGTAAGTCCACGCTAGGCACGTGGGACTCTTTCAAGGGAATACTGAAAATGTTGCAAGATAAGCGGGAGACAGCGGGAACTGGGAGTGGGAGAGAGAGGGATGATAGGGTAACACCAGTAGGTAGAAAGGAATATCCGAGAGCTGAGGGTCTTCAGTGCATGTGTTTTAATGCGAGGAGTGTGACTGGCAAAACAGATGAACGGAAGGCAATAATGTTCACGAGGAGTTTAGAAGTGGTGGCGGTGACCGAGACGTGGTTGAAGGAGGGGCAAGACTGGCAATTGAATATTCCAGGGTATAAGTGTTTTAGGCGTGACAGAGTTGGTGGGAGGAGAGGCGGGGGAGTGGCTTTATTAGTTAAGGACAACGTCATAGCAGTGCAGAGGGAGGGAGGTATGGATGATTTAGGAATTGAGTCTCTATGGGTGGAGTTGAGGAATAGCAAGGGAGTGGTTACTCTGTTGGGTGTTTACTACAGACCGCCCAACAGCCCGCGGGCCGTGGAAGAAGGGATATGCAGGGACATTTTAGATAAGTGTAGGAAAAATAGGGTGGTAGTAGTGGGACATTTCAATTTTCCTGGAGTAGATTGGAGTGTGCCCAGGGCTGTAGGAGTGGATGGGGAGGAATTTGTACAGTGTGTTTTGGAAGGGTCCTTGGAGCAGTATGTGGATGGCCCGACTAGAGAGGGGGCTATACTGGATTTGGTTCTGGGGAATGAGCCAGGCCAGGTGGGTGACGTCGAGGTAGGAGAGCAGGTGTCAAATAGTGATCACAACTCTGTCTGCTTTAGGATATTAATGGAAAAGGACGAGACTGGCCCAAAAGGGAAGGTATTTAACTGGGGGAGGGCTAGATACGGCAGATTAGGCAAGATCTTAAAGATACCGACTGGGATAAGCTTTTTGAGGGCAGGTCGACGAGGTACATGTGGGAGTCTTTCAAGGGAAAACTAAACTCTCTGCAGGAAAGATACGTGCCGGCAAGGAGGAAGGATGGAAAAGGTAGGATTAGAGAACCTTGGCTTACCAGGGAGATTGAGAACTTGATCAAGAAAAAGCGAGAGGCTTACATTAGATCTAGGCAACTAGGGACTGAGACAGCGCTGGAAGCTTACAGAGAGTGTAGACGGGATCTTAAAAGGGGTATTAGAAAGGCAAAAAGGGGCCACGAGGTGGCTCTGGCAGGTAGGATAAAGGAAAATCCAAAGGCCTTTTACACCTATGTAAGGAGCAAAAGGATGGTTAGAGGCAAGATTGGACCTCTTAGGGACAGAGGAGGGGATCTATGCTTAGAGCCTGAGGGAATGGGGGAGATCCTGAATGAATACTTTGCGTCGGTATTCACGCAGGAGACTGGACAGATGTCTGTTGCTGATGTTGACAAAGTTGAGGATCGGTTGAGGGAAATAAGGATTACGAGGAAAGAGGTGTGGGGGCTGTTAGGCAGCTTAAAGACATATAAAGCTCCGGGGCCTGATGGCATTTACCCCAGGCTGCTAAGGGAGTTGAGGGAAGACTTGGCTGGGCCTCTGACGCAAATCTTTGTCTCTTCCGTGGACACAGGTGAGGTCCCAGAGGACTGGAGGATAGCAAACGTAGTACCGTTGTTTAAAAAAGGTCAGAGGGATCACCCAGGGAACTATAGGCCGGTGAGCTTGACTTCAGTTATAGGTCAGCTAATGGAGAGGATCCTTAGGGACAGGATGTATGAGCATCTGGAGCGCTGCGATCTGATCAGGGATACGCAGCATGGCTTCGTCAAGGGGAAGTCTTGTCTTACAAATCTAGGGGAATTTTTTGAAGAAGTGACAAAAACAGTTGATGAAGGACAGGCTGTTGATGTCGTCTACATGGATTTCAGTAAGGCGTTTGACAAGGTTCCTCATGGTAGACTGATAGAGAGGTGAAGGCGCATGGGATACAGGGTCAGGTATGTAGATGGGTCGAGAACTGGCTCGGGAGGAGGAGACAGAGGGTAGTAGTGGAAGGCTCTTTTTCCGGCTGGAAGCCTGTCACTAGTGGAGTGCCACAAGGCTCCGTACTAGGTCCTCTTCTATTTGTGGTCTACATAAACGACTTGGAAGTAGGGGTAGGTGGTGAGATCAGCAAATTTGCTGATGACACCAAGATGCTTGGATTGGCGGGTACAGAAGAGCAGTGTCAGGCAATACAACAGGACATAGACAGGTTGGTAGCCTGGGCAGATAGATGGCAAATGGAATTTAATCCGGATAAATGCGAGGTGATGCATTTTGGCCGGAAAAATGTAGAAGAGAGTCATAGGATAAAAGGTAAAACTATACGGAGCATAGAGACGCAGAGAGACTTGGGGGTGCAGGTTCACAAGTCTCTGAAGGTGTCCTCGCAGGTGGAGAAGGTGACAAAGAAGGCGTATAGTATGTTAGCTTTCATAGAAAAGGGTATAGAATATAAGAGTAGGAGTTTGATGTTGCAGTTGTGTACAACTTTGGTTAGGCCTCACTTGGAATACTGCGCCCAGTTCTGGTCTCCGTACTATCGGAAGGATGTGGAATCCTTGGAGAGAGTGCAGAGGAGGTTTACCAGGATGCTGCCTGGTATGGAAGAACTGTCTTATGAGGAACGATTATATAGACTGGGGTTGTTTTCCCTTGAAAGACGTCGGCTTAGAGGGGATCTCATAGAGGTGTATAAGATTATAAGGGGTATAGATAGAGTAAATGGAGGTAAACTTTTTCCACTTTCAGAAATGGATAGGACGAGGGGTCATGGCCTTAGGGTGAGGGGGGCTATGTATAGGACGAATATTAGAGGGCAGTTTTTCACACAACGGGTAGTGGGGGTGTGGAATGCACTGCCGAGTAAGGTGGTGGGAGCAGGCACGCTGGGGCTGTTTAAGGGTCTCTTGGACAGCCACATGAGCGGTATGCAGATAGAGGGATATATTAGGACTGTTTAACTACGGCTTTTTTCCACAGTTAATTCGGTCCATACTTGACCAACATTGAGCATGCATTCGGCAGGTGGTGCAGGTACAGCTCTTGGATGTTGATTCATGGGTTGCCTGGTACCTCATGTCGTAAATGAGTGCTTTATGTGGACCATCTGAAGGGCACCATGACAGCTCAGAGACTATCGATGTGGCTGTGCAGACACTTGGAATTGGGCCGGTGTCTGCAGGAGTTTGCGCGTTCTCCCCGTGGTTGCGTGGGTTTTCTCTGGGCACTCCGGTTTCCTCCCACAACCCAAAAATTCGCTCTTAGGCTGATTGGGAAACAAATTGTCCCTATGGTGAGAATTTTCCATATTAGGAATAGTATATATATTATTATATAGGAATATTAAAATAGGATAATGGATTTGCTACTATATAGTATGACGGCGGCACGGGCTCGTTGGGCCGAAGGGCCTGTTTCCCGTGCTGTGTTGCTTAAAAAAAAAATAAATAAATATGTGCCGGCCAAGAGGAAAGATAGGAAAGGTAAGATTAGAGAGCCGTGGATTACTAGGGATATTGAGGACTTGGTTAGGAAGAAAGAGAAGCGTATGATAGGTCAAAGCAGCTGGGAACTGAGACAGCATTGAAGGAATATAGAGAGAGTAGGAGGGAGCTCAAACGGGGAGTTAGAAGGGCAAAAAGGGGGCATGAAATGATTTTGGCGGATAGGATTAAGGAAAATCCAAAGGCTTTTAACTCCTATGTTAGGAATAAAAGGGTGGTTAGAGTGAAAAAATCGGACCTCTTGGGGACAGAGGAGGGGAACTGTGCTTAGAGACTGAGGGAATGGCGGAGATCCTGAATGAATACTTTGCATCAATATTCACGAAGGAGAGAGGCTTGTTGACAGCTCCTGTCTCTGAGGGAGCTGTGGACCAGTTGAGGGAAATATCCACACCGAGGGAGGAAGTGTTAGAGCTTCTGGGTAGCATTAAAACTGATAAATCTCCAGGGCCTGATGGCATTTATCCCAGGCTGCTTAGGGAGGTGCGAGGTGAAAATGGTGGGCCTTTGAAGCAAACCTTTGTCTCTTCTTTAGACACACGTGAGGTCCCAGAGGACTAATGTTGTACTGTTGTTTAAAAAGGGTAGTAGGGATAACCCTGGAAATTATAGACCGGTGAGTTTAACATCAGTGGTAGGGAAGCTGTTGGAGGGGATTCTTAGAGATAGGATGTATAGGCACTTAGAGCATTGCGATCTGATTAGGGATATGCAGCATGGATTTGTTAAGGGGAGGTCGTGCCTTACAAATCTGGTAGAATTTTTTGAGGAGGTGACAAAAACGGTGGACGAAGGGCGAGCCGTTGACATCGTCTATATGGATTTTAGTAAGGCGTTTGACAAAGTCCCTCATGGGAAAAGTCCGTCATGGGAGATTAGTTGAGAAGGTCAAGGCTAATGGGATACAAGGACAGGTAGCTAGATGGATAAGTAACTGGCTTGGTAATAGGAGACAGAGTAATAGTGGAAGGGTGTTTCTCTAGCTGGAGGTCAGTCACTAGTGATGTGCCATAGGGCTCGGTACTGGGACCTCTTCTATTTGTAATATATATAAATGACTTGGAAGAGGGAGTAAGTGGAGTGATCAGCAAGTTGCAGACGATACAAAGATGGCTGGACTTGCGGATAGTGAGGAGCATTGTCAGGCGATGCAGCAGGACATAGATAGGCTGGTAGCTTGGGCAGACAGACGGCAGATGGAATTCAATCCTGATAAACGTGAGGTGATGCATTTCGGGAGAAAGAATGTAGGGGGGAGGTATATGATAAAGGGTAGACCTATTAAGAGTATAGAAACGCAGAGGGGCCTGGGGATGCAGGTGAACAAGTCTCTGAAGGTGGCAGAGCAAGTGGAGAAGGTTGTGAAGAAAGCACATAGTATGTTAGCCTTTATAGGAAGGGGTATAGAGTACAAGAGCTGGCCTTTAATGTTGCAGTTGTATAAAATGTTGGTTAGACCTCATTTGGAATAGTGTGTCCAGTTCTGGTCGCCTTACTACCGGAAGGACGTGGAGACTCTGGAGAGAGAGTGCAGAGGAGGTTTAACAGGATGCTGCCTGGTATGAAAGGTCTGAGTTACGAGGAGAGGTTAGGCAAATTGGGACTGTTTTCCTTAGAAAGGCGTAGACTTAGAGGAGATCTAATAGAGGTGTACAAGATTATGATGAGTATAGATAGAGTAAACAGGGTTAAGCTTTTTCCCAGGATGGACTCGAATAGCACGAGGGGTCACGGGCTTAGGGTGAGGGGGGTAAGGTATAATTTGGATGCTAGAGGGAGTTTTTTTCACACAGAGGGTGGTGGGGGTATGGAATGCACTGCCAAGTAAAGTGGTGGAGGCAGGTACTCTGGAGTTATTTAAGAAATACTTAGATGGGCACATGAACAGAATGGGAATGGAGGGGTATAGAAAACTGATTTAAAATAGGGATCATGAGCCTTGGGAGTCCCTGGGAAGTGTGTAAATAGATGATGATATTGATGTACTTGTTTTTATCCTACAGGTGCTTTGGTCCACCTTGTTGTCTAACAAGGGGCATACACGCGATGGGTCGTGAGAGGGCTGCTCTTGGATTTTTTTCGAGAGTATCCTAGTGCTTCACGTCGTTAGTGTACGCTTGACCTGGACCATTTGATGGGCAACACGACAGCTCAGTGACTATCGCTGTGCTGTGCAGATACATGGATTTGGGCCTGTGTCTGTGGGAGTTTGCGCATTCTCCCCGTGCTTGTGTGGGTTTTCTCCGGGTGCTCCGGTTTCCTCCCATATCCCAAAGATGTGCTCTTAGGCTAATTGGCAAAACAAATTTTCCCTAAATTGTCTCAAATTTGATTTTTAATCCATAGATCTATAAACATGGACAGGGATCGCGGGCAGAGGTGGGAACATCGGGGTGGCGGCGCGGGCTTGTTGGGCCAAAGGGCCTGTTTCCGGTGCTGTTTTGTTCTTTGAATTCAAATTTAGCCATATAAGATTAAGCCAAGGACTAATCCTGTGAAGGGTCAAGCTTAGAACACCCCAATAGGATCCGCTAATTTATAGTTTGTCCAGATTTTTGTGAGTTTGCATGAGTCATTTATGGTCATGCAAGTGTTACATCTGAAAGTTTTGAATTATTCAGTTGTAACCTATCAAGTAAAAGTAACAAAAGGCTGGTTGCAATTAACTACTCAAGAAGAAAGAAGAATAACCTAAATTCAAAATCATAAAGACCTACTTATTGGTTATTAATCTGAATTGTTCTTTTCATTCACACTATTATCCTCAATCTTACAAATATTACATAAGGGGAATTGTCTTAATAAAAATACACCATTTTCCTCTATTTATTATTCACTTCTTTATATTGCTGATAACTAGAATACGTGTAAATATTTCTTACCACTTCATCCTCAAGATCCAAAATATCTTGCAGATCACCTTGTGAAATATTCAGAATTGATGCTGCCATGGATTGAGCTCTGTTAATAGACTCTTTGGAAAGACCATCATGACTTATCTCTTTCACCTTTGCCTTTTTCAGTTGGGTTCTTCTGCTTTGGATTTCTCTACATATCTCTCTGGCTAGAGCCTGTAACAAAGAATCACATCATTATTTACACAGAAATGCACAAATATGAGTGATTGAAGCTTGTATTTCAACTAAGCATTTGGAAAAAAAAAGGTCAGCATGCTTCACAGAGACATGAGGATAAAATGGAAGCTCAACTAAAAGACAAACTACAAGGGGACACCAAAAATTGGTCAAAAAGATGGCTTTTAAAGAGGGTTTCAAAAAATAGAGAGCAAGGTGAAAGCAGAGGCGTTTAGAGAGGAAATTCCAGAATATAGAGGCATTGGTGAGAGTGGTTAGAATGTAGGACTTGAGACCACAAAGCAAAGTGTAGGATCTTGCTGTGTCTAAAATTGCTGCATTTTCTACATTACAGTGATGACACTTTAAAAGGACTTAATTGGCTGCAAAGCTCTTTGGGCTTCCTGAGGTTGAGAAAGGTTCTTTAGCAATGCATGTATTTTTTCATTTATATTCTCATATACATAACACTCTCAGGAATATCTCATTGCTTGGTAACTCAAAGAGAAAGGTGAGATCACAAGCATTGAGACAAACAGCATTGATGCATTTAAGGAAAACTAGATAAACATGCGATGCAGAAAGGAACAGGTTATATAACAGTGAGATGAAACAAATAGAGTGGGAGAAGACTCATGTGGAGCATAAATATTACCATTAAGCAGATGGGCTAAATGGTCTGTTTCTGTGCTATATATTCAGTGTAATTTTAATTCTTTGTAATTAAAGTCTCACACTAATATTACATCGGTTAGTTGCTTGTGTATGTCAGTAGGCAAAATAAGATGTTTACAAATACACTTTTTTCCTTGGAGCAGACTTTGTCTATGAATAAGTAAACCAGAAAAGGAGTTGGGATGTCTTGTTGAAGTTGTACAAGACATTGTAAGGCCATACTTGGATTACTGTGTGCAATTCTGGTCACCCTATTATAGAAAGGATATTATTAAACTAGAAAAAGTGCAGAAAAGATGTACTAGAATGCTACCAGGACTTAATGTATTGAGTTATAAGGAAAGGCTGAATAGATTGGGACCGTTTTCTTTGGAGCGTAGGAGGCTGAAGGGTGATCTCACAGAAGTCTGTAAAATAATGAGGAGCATAGACAAGGTAGATAGTCAATATCTTTTCCCAAAGGTAGGGAGTCTAAAACTAGAGAGTTTAATGTTAGAGGGGAGAGATACAAAAGTGTCCAGAGTGGGGCAATTTTTTCACATAGAGGGTGGTGAGTGTCTGGAACAAGTTGCCAGAAGTAGTAGAAGAGGCGGGTACAATTTTATCTTTTAAAAAGCATTTAGACCATTACTTGGGTACGATGGATATAGGGGGATATGAGCCAAATGCGGGCAATTGGGATTAGTTTAGGGGTTTTTAAAAAAAAGTAAAGGCAGCATAGACAAGTTGGGCTGAAAGGCCTGTTTCCATGCTGTAAACCTCTATGACTCTAAAGAGATTTGCAAAGCTTAGGGCCTGGGCAGCTGATTACACCAAAGGCAGACAAATTGGTGGAGCACAGGTATCTTGAAGAGTTGGAAGTTGGGAGGAGATAATAGAAACAGGGAGGGGTGAGGATATGAAGAGATTTGGTTTTGGTTGACCAGACGTGCATCAGGATAATTAATTCTAAAGGAGAACAAAGACATGGATAGGGTTTCAGCAATGGATGAACTGACACAGGGTGGTTGTGTTCTGATGCTCTCAATGGGAGAGATGTATTCCCTTTACAAGTTAACAATCACACAGATGAGGTTGGAACGCGTATCTAAGAGCTCACATGTGAAGCTGAGTCCCATCACTCAGTCAATGTTCCTCACTTCCTTTTACTTATGGTATATGTCTGGTGATTCAAAGTCATCCTTTGCCCATTTTAAATAAATTATTCAGCAATTTGAATTAAACACATGAATTAAAATAGTGCAGCAATCCTTTTATGCACAATTCCAATTACCCTGCTATTTAAATTGAGCAACTTTTTATGTATTTCAATTACATCTTCAGTTTTTTAAACGTCGATTTGATCTGCTCATTGCACCCAAGCTCTGCTGCTACAATTATTGTCACCACGGATTAGTGATGGTCCCTAATGTTTCATTACTTATTCAACTTGTACTGATTGTTAGGCAAGTAGAGAACAATGACTGAGTTTTAAAGTGAAAGTGGATGACGTGACAGTCCATGTCCCATTAGATTACTGGGTTGGCAAGAAGCTTTCTACAACAAAAACACTGATTGGCAAACTGAGGGGCAGTTATCTATAAAAGACATAACTGAAAGTTTACTGCCAATTCGTCCTCCTAAATTGCAGGGGCCATTAAGGAAAATACGTGTAGCATCTTCAACGTTAACAATTGTGCCAAAGCAATTCATATTGAGGTGTAAAGAAAATAGTGCCAAACCAAGAAGGAAGAGGATTGAAGGGGTTACTAAAGATTGAAGGGATGGATTTAAAAAAAAGAGATTATTAAAGGGGCAGGTTTAGGGAGGAAGGTATTACTGTTAGATGAAGAGAGTGGAAGCAATAATCTAAATTTAATTACAATTGTGGTCATGGATCAAGTTTGCTCGTGGTTTCCTAGTTTTCAGATGCTGGAGCTTGTAATTACTGTGCCCCATAATTTACATAAAAGACACATACAAGTTGCAGCATGTGGAAAAGGTGTGTCAGAACTGCTGGCAATATGCTAAAAACTGTTCTCATTTGGTGGAGCAGGCATATATTTTGCAGCATGTGTGAACTGAACATAACTACAATAGTTGTAGCAGCTTGGAGCACAATGGTTTGCTTTCTCTGTCTTACTTCATTGATTGATGTAATCATTTTTACAAGTGATACTGCAATAGCTATAATTAAAATCTGACCACATTCTATTCACACATTGATCTGTGGAGAATTCACAGGGAGAGGCTATTCCCGAAGCAAAGAACTCTCTTATTCCTGAGTTGTGCACTCGGCTTGATGACTCTTGCCCCGGAGCGACTTAAACCTAGCACTTGACAGCATCTTCCACCCTCGACAACCTTGTCTAATAACTCTAATAAAGTTTTGACCAGAGGGCGTATTTTAGAATACTGAAGTTTAATATTTTGGCATCTAAATACTGATCTGTCTTCCCAGAAGAATGCATTGTAGCGCCAACAATTAATTTTAATCATCATTTGTTATTAATGATTTATAATTGAGTTCTCATTATTAGTATTACCATGCATCTATCTGAAAGAGCCTGAAATCTTCACCTTGCTTTTTAATAATGATGGGATAGTATTTGCAAATGTCAGCTAGAGTGGAGCAACCCTGTCAATATCTATTCTGGAGAACTACTTAACAATAGCTTTGTGTATCCTGGGGCTCATGCTTGCCTCAAAGACATTTGAACTAAGTTGGAGAAATTGTGTCCTGGCTTCCTCCATACATGCTGCCAAGGAAGTGTTGTGCCAGAGTTCTTTATCGAGGCTTGGCAATCAGCTATAGACAACTTTACTATTCTCATCGCATTAGATCTGTGTCATACAGGTCTGCAGCAAGAAAAGGACCCTTCAGCCCACTGAGTCTGTGCCAGTCAAAGACACACCATCCATTAATTCTAATCCTACCTTAAAGTACTTAGCCTATATATTTATATGTCTTGACATCACAAGTGCGCATCTAAATACTACTTAAATGTTACAAGGATCTTTGCCTCTACCACCCTTTCAGGCAGTGAGTTCCAGATTCCCACCACACTCTGGTTGAAAAAGTTTTTCCTCAGATCCCCTCCGCAGCTTCTGTCCCTTACTTTAAATCAATGCCTCCTAGTCACTGTTTCCCCTCATCAAGGGGAAAGTTTCTTCATATCTGTCTATGTTCTCATAATTTTATACATCTCAATCAAATCCCCTCAGTCTCCTTTGCTCCAAGGAAAACATGCCCAGTCTATCTGATCTCCTTTTGTAACTAAAACTCTCCAGTTTAGCAAGCATCCTGGTAAATCTCCCCTGCACTGTTGCCAATATCATCACATCCCTCCTATAAACGTGGATTCCAGAACTTCACACAATACTCTAACTGTTGTGGATTGGATGCAATACACAACCATTTTGCTGTTTAAGTAGATGCTCAGGTGGTGGTTTCCGAATGTGTCATTTCTCACAAGCTGTTTTTTCAAATTGCAATAACCTCGTCACAAGGTTAGTCCTCTGGTAGAAAGGAGCTTTGTTGAAATAAAGGAAAAGGCTGCATCCGTGACTCTCAATAACTCAAACCGGTGCTGCAGATCTCCAATACCACGGTCCAGGGTTTTAAACTCTCGCCACTCATTGTCACTGGCCAAACTCTTGCTTGATTAGTAAGGAAAGTCGGATTTCACAGAGCCCTTGGAGAGATCAGTTAATGAAATTCCATACCTTTCTGGCCATAACATCTTCAATAGTTTTGCTTTCTGTTTTGTGAAGTGTTTCTTTCTGATAAAAGCTGTATTTTCACTATCATATTACTTGATTAAACATTTTTTGACTTGCATTTTAATAAATACTGGATGCCGTGATGCACAGTGTTGGTTGTAATTCGATTTCCTAATTAGAATTTTCAGCACAGTTTTTGCAATACTTCAATGCCAGATAATTTGCAAGCTTCACTTCTGCTATCTGAGTGCAAAGTTATTGCAATCTCTTTTTTATGAATCAAAGATTCCATTTTACACACATCTAACGTCAGAGAAAGGTAAGTTAGAACATAGAACATAGAACGTTACAGCCCAGAACAGGCCCTTCGGCCTTTGATGTTGCGCCGACCAATTAGGAAAAGCAATGACCCTCTAACCTAAACCATTCCCTTTTCATCCATAAACTTATCTACTAACCTCTTAAACGCCACCAAACTTGGCGCATCTACAACTGACGCAGGCAGGGCATTCCATACTCTTACCACCCTCTGGGTAAAGAACCTACCTCTGACATCCGTCCTATAACCACCACCCCTTAATTTAAAGCTATGTCCCCTCGTGCTAGCTTTCTCCATCCTAGGAAAAAGGCTATCACTGTCCACCCTATCTAAACCTCTAATCATCTTATATGTTTCAATAAGGTCTCCTCTTAGCCGCCTTCTTTCTAACGAAAACAACCTCAAATCCCTCAGCCTCTCTTCATAAGACCTGCCTTCCATACCAGGCAACATCCTGGTAAACCTCCTCTGTACCCTCTCCAATGCCTCCACATCTTTCTTATATGCGGGGACCAGAACGGCACACAATACTCCAAGTGCGGCCGCACTAGAGTTTTGTACAGTTGCAACATGACGTTGCAGCTCCGAAATTCAATCCCCCTACCAATAAAAGCTAAGACTCCATATGCCTTCTTAACAACCTTATCGACTTGATTGCCAACTTTCAGGGATCTATGCACATATACACCAAGATCCCTCTGTTCATCAACACTATTGTCGAGTAAGAGAACCTTGGTGTACGAAAAAAGTTGATTTGCTGGTTAAAAGGAAAAAGGAGGCTTATGTCAGGATGAGGCTTGAAGGCTCGGTTAGTGCAATGGATAGCTATAGATTAGCCAGGAGGGAGCTAAAGAGTGAATTGAGGAGAGCTAAGAGAGGACACGAGAAGACTTTGGCTGATAGGATTAAGGAGAATCCTAAAGCTTTCTTTAGATATGTTAAGAATAGAAGATTGGTTAGGACAAGATTAGGGCCAGTCATAGACAGCAGTGGGAAGTTGTGCGTGGAGCCTGAAGAGATTGGAGAGGCACTGAATAAATATTTCTCTTCGGTATTCACGCAGGGTGATGTAAATGTAGTTATGGAGAACATTGAGGTACAGGGTAGCAAACTGGAAAGTATCAAAGTAGATAGGGAGGATGTGCTAGATACTCTCGAGGGTTTGAAGTTGGATAAGTACCCTGGGCCAGACGGGATTTACCCTAGAATTCTCTGGGAGGCAAGAGAGGAGATTGCAGAGCCTCTGGCTCTGATCTTCAGGTCGTCGTTGGTTACAGGTGTGGTTCCGGAGGACTGGAGGATAGCGAATGTGGTCCCATTGTTTAAGAAGGGGAAGAGAGACCTTCCAGGGAATTATAGGCCTGTGAGTCTTACTTCTGTTGTGGGCAACCCTCAGCCCAGCTCTGCAACTTGTCCAAGTCTCTCTGCAAACTATAACACCCCTCTTCACTACCTACCACTCCTCCGACTTTGGTGTCATCCGCAAATTTACTAATCCATCCTTCAATACCCTCATCCAGATCATTTATAAAAATTACAAACAGCAGGGGCCCCAAAACAGATCCCTGAGGTACACCACTTGTAACCGAACTCCATCAATCTTCCATCAACCACCACCCTTTGTCTTCTATCTGCTAGCCAATTCCTAATCCAATTAGCTAAATCACCCTCTATCCCATACATCTGCATTTTCTGCAGAAGTCTTCCATGGGCCACCTTATCAAACGCCTTACTAAAGTCCATATATACCACATCAACCGCCTTACCCCCATCCACCTCTTTGTCACTTTTTCAAAAAACTCAATAAGGTTAGTAAGGCACGACCTACCCTTCACAAAACCATGCTGACTATCCCCAATCAATTCATTTCTCTCTAAATAACTATAAATCCTATCCCTAATAATTCTCTCCAATACTTTGCCCACAACAGAAGTAAGACTCACTGGCCTATAATTCCCTGGAAAGTCTCTCTTCCCCTTCTTGAACAATGGGACCACATTCGCTATCCTCCAGTCTTCTGGCACTATACCCGTAACCAACGACGACCTGAAGATCAGAGCCAGAGGCTCTGCAATCGCCTCTCTCGCCTCCCAGAGAATCCTAGGGTAAATCCCGTCTGGCCCAGGGGACTTATCTAACTTCAAACCCTCAAGAATATCTAGCACATCCTTCTTATCAACTTCAATACTTTCCAGTTTGTAACTCTGTATTCCAGTGTTGTTCTCCACAACTACATTTACATCTCCCTGCGTGAATACCGAAGAGAAATATTTGTTCAGTGCCTCTCCAATCTCTTCAGGCTCCACGCACAACTTCCCACTGCTGTCTATGACTGGCCCTAATCTTGCCCTAACCAATCTTCTATTCTTAACATATCTAAAGAAAGCTTTAGGATTCTCCTTGATCCTATCAGCCAAAGTCTTCTCGTGTCCCTTTTTAGCTCTCCTCAACTCACTCTTTAGCTCCCTCCTGGCTAATCTATAGCTATCCATTGCACTAACTGAGCCTTTAAGCCTCATCCTAACATAAGCCTCCTTTTTCCTTTTAACCAGTGAATTAACTTTTTTAGTACACCATGGTTCCCTTACTCGACCATTTCCTCCTTGCCTGACAGGGACATACTCAACAAGGACTCGCAGTAGCTGTTCCTTGAATAAGCTCCACATTTCAGATGTTCCCAGTCCCTGTAGTTTCCTAGTCCAATCTATGCACCCTAATTCCCTCCTTATGGCCTCATAATTACCCTTCCCCCAGCTATAACTTCTGCCCCCAGCTTCATGTCTATCCCTATCCATCACTAAGGTGAACGTAACCGAATTGTGGTCACTATCACCAAAATGTTCATTAACTTCCAAGCCTAACACCTGGTCTGGCTCATTGCCCAGCACCAAATCCAATGTAGCCTCACCTCTAGTTGGCCTATCTACATACTGAGTCAAAAAACCTTCCTGCACACTTTGTACAAAAACTGACCCCTCTAACGTGCTAGAGATATAGCTATTCCAATCAATATTAGTAAAGTTAAAGTCCCCCAAAAGAATTACCCTATTACTTTCACTCCTATCCAGGGTCGACTTTGCAATCCTTTCCTCTACCTCTCTAGAACTTTTAGGAGGTCTATAAAAGACTCCCAACAGAGTGACCTCTCCTCTCCTGTTTCTAATCTCAGCCCATACTACCTCAACAGACAAGTCCTCATCAAACTTCCTTTCTGTCACTGTGATACAGTCTTTGACTAATAATGCCACTCCTCCCCCCCCTTCTACCTCCTTCTCTACTCCGACTGAAGCATTTGAACCCCAGAACCTGCAACAACCATTCCTGTCCCTGCTCTATCCATGTCTCTGAAATGGCCACAACATCGAAGTTCCAGGTACTGATCCAAGCTGCAAGTTCCTCCACCTTATTGCGAATACTTCTTGCATTAAAGTATACGCATTTCAAACCATGCCCTACTCCACCCGTACGCTGCTGTGCTTTACAGTTCTCATCTATGACCCCCCTATTCTCGTCCCTCTTAACATCCAAACTACTCAGGATCCCACCCCCCTCTGTGAATCAGTTTAAAGCCCCCTGCATAGCCTTTGCAAATTTTCCCCCAAGATATTGGTTCCCCTCTGGTTCAGGTGTAGACCATCTCTCTTGTAGAGGTCCCACCTATCCCAGAATGAGTCCCAATTGTTCAGGAACCTGAACCCCTCCCTCCTGCACCATCCCCGCAGCCACGAGTTCAAACATTCCCTCTCTCTATTCTTCTCCAAACTATCCCGTGGCACAGGCAAGAGTCCAGAGATAACCACTCTGCCAGTTTTGGCCCTAAGCTTCCACCCCAACTCCATAAATTTCTGTTTAATATCCCCTTCCCTTGTCCTACCTATATCATGTGTCCCTACATGAACTATGACTTGGGGCTGACTCCCCTTTCCCTTAAGAATCTTAAAAACCCGCTCTTAGACATCCTGGACCCTGGGAGGCAACACATCAGCCCTGAGTCCCGTTTATTACTATTTACTCTCCTATCTGTCCCCCTAACTATGGAGTCTCCAATTACCAGGCTCAATCTCTTATTCCCCCTACCCACCTGAGCATTCCCAGCAGGCTCACCCCCAGAGACCTGCTCCCTTTGGCCATCTCCAGTTGATTCTTCCTCAACTGTAGCCTCCAGGACAGAAAACTTGTTTTGGAGGGGAACAGCCCCGGGGGATTTTATCCCTGATTGCTTCTTACCCCTCTTCCTAATAGTTACCAAGAATCACTTTTAGGAGTGACTATCTCTTTGTAACTCCTGTCAATATCCACCTCAACCTCCCAAATTATCCTGAGTTCCTCTAATTCCAGCTCCAGTTCCTTAACACGATCCTCAAGGAGCTGCAAATGGGCACACTTCCCGCAGGTATAATCAGCAGGAACACTACTGGTGTCCCTCACCTCGTACATACTGCAGGAGGTGCAACGTACTGCCTGCACTGCCATCCCTGATACTTTAATTTCTCGGAGAGAAATAAAAAAAAACTTCCCACACACTTTTATTATTAGGTTAGAGGAGGGGGGAGGGTGGGATACTCTACCTGTGTAGAGTATCGGGTTTCCTCTCTGGACCAATTTATACAGTCAGAGAGAAAAACTACAACTACCGGCAAGCCTCCTAATGACGACTTCCGGTTTCCAATTAGTTTAAAAAAAACGGCAAAAAACTACCACCGCTCGCTACTTTAACCAAAAAGAAAATGTTAAAAATTACTTAAAACTCGAACTTTACACTCACTCAAATCGCTGCCTCTCTGTGCTGCTCCACAGGAACAATTGGGGCTTAAACTATTGGGACTTAATTGGGACAGATTGAGGCTTAATCTGACTTAAACTAGTTACCTAGTTTAAGACAGATCTTCATTCTATGAAATGAGCTCATTGTCACAGAGCGGCACGTGACACAGTGGTTAAAAATTCTGCCTCACAGTGCCCAAGATCTGGTTTCGATTCCCGGCTTGGGTCACTGTCTGTGTGGAGTTGGCACATTTTCTGCATGTCTGTGTGGGTTTCCTCCGGGTGCTCTGGTTTCCTCCCACACTCCAAAGATATGCAGGTTAAGTGGGCATAAGATAGAAGATTACATTCAATTCTGGAACTCAAAATAATAGCTTTTGCATTCTGAAGCAGCTTATTTAAGCAAACCAGAACTATTATAATTCCATAAAAACACACATTACAGCTTGAATCCTTCCACTGTAACTCTGGCATGAGACAGTAGAATCCACAGTAAAGCTAACATTTCTGGGATCAAATGGAATCCTTGTAAGGGACAACGCTGACACCCGTAGTGTCTCCCCTCAAGGAACGTCAGCAGTGAGGACGTCATTAATAATTACCTTTCTGATCCTCTTGACTATGACTCCTAAAGAGTTCTCACCCTCACAGCTTGGTTCTATCAAATGGCCATGATAACACAGGAAGGAAAACAAAGGCAGGCTGTTCAGCAGAATGTAATTTAAAAAAGAACAGGGGGGATGGAAATGTGAAACAAAATGCTAATATCAGGCTATTCTTCAAAACGTTAATTTTTGATATTCCCCGAGAGATTTCTCCCACTATGTAAAGAAATGCAATATTCTTTACCCAAAAGCTGGTATAGCTTGATTTCTGCAAATAGCCTTCCTCCACTTCAAAATTCACAGTGATTCTCAGTGGAACTCTATTTCAGATACAAGGTCCAATATGGTATCTATCTCCTTTCTACATCCAACTGGAAACTATCCTCTGGGCAACTCCTTACAACAAACATTATTTTCACTGTGGTTGGTGTAGACTCAATGAACCAAATAGCTTCCTTCTGCACTGTAGGGATGCAATACTTTCTGCACTGTAGGGATGCAATACTTTCTGCACTGTAGGGATGCAATACTTTCTGCACTGTAGGGATGCAATACTTTCTGCACTGTAGGGATGCAATACTTTCTGCACTGTAGGGATGCAATACTTTCTGCACTGTAGGGATGCATTTTGTGTGGTGCAATACTTTCTGCACTGTAGGGATGCAATACTTTCTGCACTGTAGGGATGCAATACTTTCTGCACTGTAGGGATGCAATACTTTCTGCACTGTAGGGATGCAATACTTTCTGCACTGTAGAAAGTATTCTAAAAAGTGACAACTGTGAAGTTGATATTTTTACAGAATAATTTCATATACTCTCGACATATACCGGCATTACTGCAGACAGGAAGAAATATACAGTTAAATATATTAGAATCTTTAAAGAAAATTGAATATTATGTTCTTAGGCTGACTTTCCTACCCTTAAGAATTTTGTAGAATCTGCTCACATATAAATTCCAAAGTTATCACGTGTGAATAATTACCAAATTCTAAACAATAGTAATTGTTATTATCTTTGATGGATGAGTTAATTGTCACGCTTTGTTTTTTCCAAACACAGAATGTGTCAGGTGATTCCAGCTGTTTATTTGCTTTGCACATCCAAGCCTTATGAAAAATATCACTGAATTTCACTTTTCCCTTTAATGCTACAGGCATTCTTCATTGCAAATCACAAGTTGCCCGAGGTGCCTTTCCTCAGGCAATAACAACTTCAGCTGTTGTGAACAGTCTGCATGAGATTCTCTGGCAAGTCCAGGAGGAACATCCATGAAGAAGTACAAGGCCACCATGCAGAGTCAGTTCCAACTGGAGCTGTTCGTACATATTCGAAAGCTGGCATCTTTTCAAAGGAATATGGCAAAGTTTCATTGCTTCATTTTTGCAGAGTTGAAATAAATCAATTTGAGCTTGTTTAGTCCAATGCTGCTACTGTCTTATGAAGAATCTCTTAATGGTTACTGAAAAGGAAAAAGTTTGCAGACTACAATAATAAGTCCTATAGAAATAAGGAAGATATCCAACAATAGCTTTGATGAGGATGTGGAGTGATGTACAGAAAAGGAGGGGGTACTTTTGAATTTGAGTTGTGGGAAAGAAAGGTCATTGCCAGTTAGTGCTGGACAAAAGTAATCAACGAAAAGGTTTAGTGGGGAAATGATATATACATTTGGAGAAAATGTTGCAAAGTGATATGTTATGGAATAAAAATCATAAATGAAAGGCTTTTGGAATAAGTATCATGAAAAGAGCCATCTTAAGTTCAAGATTGTATTAATATTACTTCAATTACCTATTAAAAATGAAGCTGTCTGAGGCTTTAGGAATCTATTTTATGCGTATCCATTAAAAGCTCACCTTAAATGTTGAGGCCAAAACACTATGTTTTCAAGAGAGAGTTAGATAAACTCTGGGGGCTAAAGAGATCAAAGATATGGGAGGAAAACAGGAGCTGGATAGTGAATTCGATCATCAGCTGTGATCATAATGAGTGGTGGAGCAGCTCAAAGGGCTAAATGGCCTCCTCCTGGTTCTACTTTACACGTCTCAACAACTTTTATTAATATTGCATTTTAATGTAATAAAGTGCTCAAAGGTGCTTTATAAAAGCACAAGCAAAATAATTTAACATCACACCACACAAGGAGACATAAACAGAAGAGAAGTTGATTGTAAGGATTGTTTTAAAGGAGGTGAAAGATATAGGGAGTTGATAAGATTTTGAGAGAGGATTTCAGGGCTTAAGGTTCAGGCAGCTGAGGGCATGCCCACCAAGCATGGGGTAATTAAAATCGGCATCATGCAAGGGACCAGACTCAGAGCAGCACAGATGTACCAGAAGGCTGATAAGGCTGGAGGAGATTTGTAGAGATACAGGCTATGGAGGAAGCTGAAACTAGGAATGAAAATTTTAAAATCAAGATATTGTTTAACTGAGCCAATGGAGGTCAGGAAGCATAGGAATTTTGGTTGAATGGCACAGGTTAGGACATGACCTCAATTTTAGTGAAGGTAGAAGCTGGGAGAGTGACTATGAGTATATTGGAACATTCAAGCTGAATGTAATAAATGCATGGCGAGGGCCAAGTAATGTTTAGGCCCCAATGCAATCAGCCCATCATTGTGCAGTATGTGATGTTTACACTGGAAACATGTTAAAGTAGACATACTCATTTATAATGGGATGGTTGACAGAAAATCTATGACCAACAAAACACTGAATGGCACATTTAGAAAGTGTGTGCAGATACAAATTTTTAAAAATATATTATGAATGCAGGAAAAAAAAACAGACAACTTCACAATCAATGACATACAAGTATCAGTATTAGTGCATGATGCACCTGCCTGCCTGTGTCAGGTTGCCATAATGACTCTTTATTATCTAAGTTGGCATGCAAGTCTGCCACCAAGTCGTCATTATTTTAGGATGGTGGGGCTAGAATTATGCTAAATGTGACTAAAATGTTGTGGCAGCAGTTACGCACAGCAAGTAGAATATATTTGGTTTCAAAGATTAATGAATTCTTTTTCTAATAACTTAAACAGATGAAATGTAATTAATTATGCATAAGAGTATGAAAAGGAGCATCTTAAATCAGAGATATCACAGTAGTACTGAGTTATATAATGGTTCAGAATAAGTAATACATATTGAAATTTTAAATAAAATAGAATCTGTTTGAGAATAAACTAGACTGATAAGTAGTAATATTTATTATTAGAGTTCATAATTTATAATCAATTTTACTAACTATGGAGTTTATATGTAATAGATCTGGATCTGAAATGAATTATGAAGAAACAGAGATAAAGTTGAAACAACACAGAGATCTGTAATGATTGTGAATGCACAGTAAGAAGTCTCACAACACCAGGTCAAAGACCAACAGGTTTTATTTGGTAGCAAAAGCCACTAGCTTGCGGAGCACTACTGTTACTGAGAAAAGATGGGACTATGGAGTTACGTCACAGATTAGCCATGATCTCACTGAATGGCACAGCAGGCTTGAGGAGCTAAATGGTGTCCTCTTATTTCTATATGCATAGAAAGTATTACAATATAAGGATATGTTGCATAGACTAGCCTTATATTCCCTTGAAATAAGAGGCTAAATGTTGTGCTCAGCAAACTACTAGATAGATAAAATTCTGGTGGAGGATTTTAGAAAAAGAGGATATAAGTTTAGATTAAGGGGAGAGACATTACTTCACACAAAGGCTGGTAAAAATCTGAATCCTTCACTTCCACAAAGCCAATAAGCTAAAGCTGTGGGTCAGTTAGAAATTTCAAAACTAAGATTATTTGTTTGGGAAGAGTACAAAGGGATTTGCAACCAAAGTAGATAAATTCAGTTCAATTACAGATCAACCACGATTGAATCAATGGCAGAACAGGTTTGAGGGCTGAATGATCTCCTACTGCTCCTCTATCCCGGCTATCATTCTGAAATATACAGAAATGATCAGTGTGGAAATGTAAATGCCACAAAGGCACAGCAGGGAATACCAAACAGATAGAAGGTTAAATCAATTAATAGAGGAATGTAAAATTTGCTTTATTCATTATTTAACTGAATTAGAAGGCCAGAACAAAGACATGCCTCAAGTCTATAAACTTAAAAAGAATATTGCTGTCTAACAATGTAAATTATCCACCAAATCTTCAAGTTCTGGTTTCAATTTGTAGAAAACAAATTCACTCATATTTTCCAACTAAAGACTCATGTACATTTGAATATTTTCACTAAGCAAACAAATGAAAGCCGCATTACTGAACTAATCAACAATTGTCAAGTAGAAAACAGTTCCTATTTACTCAAATCCATTTGCAGTCTGATTCAGTTTTATGAATCTGCTTCTTTCCTACAAAATAAGATATAACTGTAGCTTTGGGCAAAACAGTCCCCAAGTTTACCTATTAACAAAGCACACTGTCCCCAAACAGCAAGATCTAAGCCATCCAGTTCATTAACAGCCACCCAAGCCTATTATTCTGTTTACTACTTAATAGATATTCACTGCCACAGTTCTACCTTGTGTGCGCAGAGATTCAATTTGACCAAATCCCAGGTGCAAAGTAATCCTGATGGAGATTAACTGAATTTATCTCTGATTTCTGCTGAAAAGCATCATAGTGAGTAGATCTCTTGATGTTTATCATCTCATTTTGGTAATAAGAAAGGTAGAAATGCAGAAACTTAGTAATTCATTCATTCTCATTTCCTTTAACTAACCCAGCGTAACTCTGGCACAGCTGCATTCAGAAACCTTTAATGAGTGCTAATACTGTTTGTTAAAAAGAACACATTAAGATTGAACTTGTAGTATTCAAGCTACTGGGACTGAAAGCTTGCAATGCTGTTAGGAAATCCCAGTCATGATCAATATTTGAGAAGATTAAACACTCCTGAGTATTAAGTCCATCCATCACAGATTTAATGCATTCATATAGATCACTTGCATGCATTCATCTGAGATAAACTCAAGTTGCTCTCTCTCCAATTTCTACAAACCTATTACCTTTCTATTTATTTTCAAATGACAACTGAATTAGTAGAAAAGGGTTTCTGAATTGTATATCTTCAAACAAAAATATGAAAACCATTCGTTAAGCTGCTTCTGATAATGTAATTGAACTGTTTGTGTGTCACTGAGCTGGGGAATAGTTGAACTGATTAAAGATATTTAGGAATGGATACTTTATTTTAAGACAATAAATCATCAACACCTATGGCTATAAAACATTAAAAAGCTAAATTACAGCTTTTACTAATATATGTTCTTACAAAAGTATCCCCTTCAATTTAATGTTTAATTTTAGAACATAGAACATAGAACGTTACAGTGCAGAATAGGCCCTTCGGCCTTTGATGTTGTGCCGGCCAATTAAGAAAAAGCAATGACCCTCTAACCTAAACCATTCCCTTTTCATCCATAAACTTATCTACTAACCTCTTAAACGCCACCAAATTTGGTGCATCTACAACTGCAGCAGGCAGGGCATTCCATACCCTTACCACCCTCTGGGTAAAGAACCTACCTCTGACATCCGTCCTATAACTACCAGTAAAAGTACCACTTTTAGTCATATTATTGAATTATTTTGGCTGGAATTTTCTGGTTGTTCACACCAGCGGGATTCTCTGGTTTGAGTGCCAAATTCCCCATCTTTGCTTGCAGCAGTCACGGGGCATCAATGGCCAGAAGATTTCCAGCCTTTATCTCTTTTGAGATTCCAAAGTTAGATAAAAAGAATGCTATCTATTTTTTAAAAAACACATTAGTTCCAAAGGAAACTGAAACTTGCTATATACAAGCAATCAATTAAAACTGTATATTATGGTTTCCATCCATAAGACATAAGAGCAAAATTAGGCTACTCGGCCCATCAAGTCTGCCTCGCTATTTAATCATGGCTGATAGTTTCAGCATATATAGTAGGAAGCAGCTAGATACATTAATGTAAAATACAAATACTGCCTATGCGGAAAATCAAACCTAAAAACAGGAAATGCTGGAAATGCTCAAAAAGGTCTGGCAGCATCTGTAGCGAGAGAAACAAAAGTTAACATTTCAAGTCAGTTGCTTTTCATCTGAATCTTACCTTAATGAATGTAACTAATTCTTCCACTCTTCCAGTTGCAAGAGTGAGTTTCTTCTGAATGACTCCTAGAGCCTGTTCACTTTGCACTGCTAGTCCATGCATCTGCTGCGATGCTGTTGTCTCCAGCTCTGTCATTGCTGATTCAGCTTCAATTACCTTGGCTTTGAGATCATGCAATCTCTGACTCTAGAATTGGCGGAATAAAACAATTAAATAACCTGAGGGGTCTGGTGCAGATATAGATAGCAAAAATGATAATCTGGTGGTATTGTTGTTGTACTAATAATCCAAAGACCCACAGCAATGCTTTGGGGACCTGAGTTCAAACCCCACCATAGCAAATAGTGAAATTTAAATTCAATACATAAAAAACTTCAGGAATTCAAAGTGTAATGATGACCGTGAAACCATTGTTGATTGTTTGAAAAACCCATCTGGTTCATTAATGTCCTTTAGGGAAGGAAATCTGTTATCCCTACTTGGTCTGGCCTACCTGTGACTCCAGTGCCACAGCACGTTTGACTCTCAAATGCTCTCGAGGATGGGCAATAAACCCTGGCCAGCCACTGACGCCCACATCCCACAAATGAATTTTTAAAAATGAAACTAGCAGAGAATCATAACACATTTGCAATAACAATCTTTAAAAGTTTCTCCAATGGTCACAAAGTTATTTAATCATAACCGCCAATAAGCTTAACACTCTTGCTGCAGAGTGAACAATTGTTGAAGAAAATGTTTGAATGGCAGAAGAAACTTAGAAAATAGGAGCAGGTGGCCCTTTGAGCCTGCTCACCATTCATTATGATTATGGTTGATCATTCAATAGTCTGATCCTGCTTCTGCCCCATATCCTTTGATGCCCTGCACCTATATCTAACTGCTTCTTAAAAACATTCAGTGTTTTGGTCTCATGACTTCCTGTAGTAGTGAATTCTACAGGCTGACCACTTTCCTCATCTCAGTCCCAAACGGTCTACTTGTATCCTTGGACTGTGGCCCTGGTTTTGGAAACCCCCACCGTCAGCAATATCCTTCTTGCATCTACCCTGTCCAGTTCTGTTAGAATTTTACAGGTTTCTAAGAGATCCTCCCTCTTCTGAAAGCAAATGCAATCCATAGAGGTGTTGACAATCTGAGATCATGCAAGTGGCACACGTATGGTAACATAGCAACACACAAACAAATTGCATGGGGAACAACAGATCCACAATGCATCACTGTGAAGATTAGTGTCACTCCTGCCAGGTAGGAGATTTGAATAAAAGTATGTAAGCAACACCTGATCATTAATCATGCATGATGCTGAGGAAATAAGTGGCTGCTTAAGAAATTTGTGAAAAATAATGGGCTAGCAGGGAAACTTTACCAAAAGCGTGAAAATTAAGAGAGCTTTGATAAGTTACACCATGCATGTCATAATTGGAAAGAATCAAATGCAGTAAAGGCCTTCCCTACACCAAATTCCAAATGGGGAGGACAATGAAGAACACACCTATCATTTAGTCACATTTAGGTACAGAGAAGGACTTTATTTTACATCACAAACTCAGCTGTTTTTCTACTTAGTGACAAAACTGATGCAAGAAGGTGTAGTAACTAACAGGTGGTGGAAACCCACACATTCACAGAACCTTACAACACAGAGGAGCACAAAGGAGGCCATTTAACCTATGATGTCTGACCCAGTTTTTCGATATGCCCTTTTGAGGGAGGGGGGGTGGAAAGAGAGAGAGAAAGAGAGACTGTGCGTCTGTGTTGGGGGGAGCAGTTGTTGAGTTTACAAGTTTTCTTATCGCTTTCCTATGATTATAGTTTTTCCAAAATAAACTTCCTGTCCATTTATGTGCCTTGTTGTTTGCCAATTCCTCGCAGTAATTACACTACCCAATGAGTCCCGCTCTTCTGCTCATTTCCCATAGCCTTACAGCTATCTTCTTTGCCAGTACCAATTCCCTTCCGAAATTCCCTTCATCTGTTTCAGAGGGAGTGAGAATTGAAAATGCTTTTAGGACAATGAAAATTGACAGAGGGAAGAACTTGTCTGGAGCACCACATTAATGGTAAATTCTATTCACGGAATCCCCACATTGCATAAACAGGCTTTCGACCCATCGAGCCTGCATTGATAGCAATTCCACTCAAGTCCTATCCCCACACCCCAACATATTTAACCTGTTATTCCACATATTCACACTAATTTGGCACATTATGGCCATGCAATCTATGGATGAATATGCAAAATATACCATGGGCCTTTCTCAGAAATCAGGGAGAACCCAGAGGAACAGTGGACTTATCCTAAAAAGCATGACTTCCTTCTCTGCAGTCTGCCGATGGAACAGCATAAATAGGAAGATAAAATTGCAAAATAAATTAAAAGATTCCAGGGGGCAGTGACACAATTTAAACCTTCTCCTCAGGCCCCATAAACCCATTCCAAGTGTCCACATAAAGAGGCTAACTTCACAATACATGTATTCCTTGGGAGTTCCTTCCTACCCCGATGGCCTGTTAGATTCACCTCTGCCCATTGGAAGGTCCATCTTCCTTGTTTTGCTCAATCTAATACCCTCCAGTCCTATACCAAGACACAAATGTATACAAATAGCAACTTTCTGCGTAGGGAGATCTCACCCATGGGTTCCCTCAACAGTATTTGCCTTGCGCGGGGAGGATGGAGGTTGCACAACCCCTTACGAGGCTGCCTGGAAGCTCCTGGAGACTCAATCCAACTGGTACTATTTTACAATGGGTTCCACCTCTGGTGTTAAGGATACATATAGGTTTGTGGTGTCAAATTGATGAGTAACTTGAAGAAATACAAACAAGGTTTGGAAAATCTTTCAACAGCTTTTACTTGATATGAGAAACAAAGCATCTTAAGATTGAGTATTTAACTCTGTTAAACTCAAAGATTTTTCACTATTAACACAACAGTCAGATTTGATTCTACAATGACACACTTAACGAATCAAACAAGGCTTTACAGCAGAGGATTTCACTGCAATAATTTATACTCCAGACTTCAAATTCATCACTGAATGATCTCTAATCTGCATTGCTCATAATCTGATGTGAAAATATACATTCTTGTTCTTAAATTCCACACACATATTTAATGCTATGTTCTAATCTACTGGACAAGGGGACAACCACTCACCTTTCTATCCAGTTCTCCAGTGGTCTTACGGTGCATTTCCTCATAAACTGATTTCTCTTTTGTTGCAACATTAAGTCTTTGTTTTAGTGACTCTGTAAGTGCCTTTCTAGTAGAACCTTCTTCAGTTAGTATCCTTACCTTTATAAAATTCAAACACATAACATCTCTGACATGTTGTAAGTTGCTCAAGTGTTAGAATACTTGCATTTTTATTATTACAGAAACTATTATCAAGTAAGAAGCACAATGCCACAACTGCAGGGAAGGAACAGAGTTCGGGATACGGTAGATACTGTTTCATGGCACAATGCCTGTAACCAAGGAAAAGTGGCAGAGGTCTGTTCACGTTGGCATGACTGAAAAAAGGAGAAATAAAGGAAATGAAGGAGACCAGTCCTCAGGTCAGTCTGATGCCCACTATGCTTAGTGCAGATAAGACCAGTCTTTACAGTCAGCTGTGAATCCCCAATTCGTATTAATTGGAGATATTATCAGCAATCATCATCACGACATGCTGTCATATAGGTTATGTACGAATATTCATACAAATTCAAATTCATAGTAGATTTCTTATACATTTGATATAAAAACTATATTTAGAAGGGCATAGTTCTCAAAAACATGCAGATCTTTCATTTGGAGTGCTAAAGATATGCACAAGGATAATCCCAAGCATCTGCACTGCAGTTATCTTTGAATGCTGCCTAACTGAAGT
This sequence comes from Sphyrna mokarran, assembly GCA_024679065.1. NCBI lineage: Eukaryota > Metazoa > Chordata > Chondrichthyes > Carcharhiniformes > Carcharhinidae > Sphyrna > Sphyrna mokarran. Next base: position 130,215,609 of record JAGIQG010000006.1, on the reverse strand, counting down.
ATACACGTGTTTTATCTGCCATACACGTAGAATGTCTTTGTTTAATCACTGGATGCCTGCATTGGTTTGAGACTCAGGAGACACAAACTGGAGTAATAGTCGGACACAAAGTGTATCTGATTAACATCAGTGAAATGTTAGACTTCTATGGGCCAGGGTTAAAAGGTAATGCTGAGTTGAATAGAATTCTGATACTACTTTAGTTAGAAATCTAGGATATGCAGAGATCACAGTAAGATAGAATATCTATCATGTAGACGTACAGTCCTCTAACTCTGAATCTAAATAGGGTAAGAGCAATATAGTCTTTCAAATCAGCAGCATAAAGTTCAGAAATAGAGTCTATATCTTTTGAGGTGCCATGTATTAGTAATGAATATCAATATTGAACCTCAAATTCTTATGGGCTTCCCTGATCCCAATGCGGGTGAATACATCTTTGAAATACAGTGCAGTTATCTGGTTCCTTGGCTGCACTGATTGAATGATATGTAGGATGGCAGCGATGTTGAAATTTTGCTTCAAACTGAAAGTATTTAGAAATTTAAAGTCCAGAGCTAAAAGTCCAGTCTAAAACAGGTGATGTTTCATATTATACATAAAGCTTTACTATTGCCTAGCTGAAGTGCTATACGTCTGAATTATCTTTCTTTCCATCTATTGGTTGTGCTTTCTGTTTAAATGGCATGTACCACAATACACAGTAATATTAGAAATAGGGACAACAGTAGGTCATCTGACCCTTCAAACCTGTTCAGCCATTCACTAAGATCCTGACTGACCTTCCAACTCAGCATGATCCTCATAACCCTCAATTCTTCTCCAGCAGGATTCAAATATCTACCAACCTCCAACATGAATACATTCAACAATTGAGCACCCACAGCTCACACTGGCAAAGAATTCCAAAGATTCACAACCGTTGGAGCAAAAAAATCACTTGGTTTCAGTCTTAAATTCCTGACTCCTTATTTAAGACTATGACACACAGAGAGGGGAAATTCTCCCAGCATTTACCTGTAACAATTTGATGTTTCAATGAGATTATTTTCCATTCTTCTGAATTTGTGGTGAATGGCTATGGAAAAAGTCTTTTGAATTTCACAAAATACGTTTCAAGACACTGCATCACTTGACAAGGCAATGTGCAGTTCTTTAAGCAAGAAATGCGATGAACTCAATTACCTTTTTTTCCATATCTTCCAATAATCCCTTATACATTTTATCATTTTCCTGGTTTGCTTTGAGTTTTGATTTAAGATCTTCCACAAGTTGTCGCTTCATACTGACATCCCTCTCCAAACGGCCAATCCTGCAGGGAAATAAATCAAAGATAAAATCCAATTTACCACCTAAATACCAGTTCAGGGATCGCTGAACAATAGTTTGTTGAATGCTATTGATATTAAAAAAAATTAACACGTATATTCAGAACTGGACAGCAAGCCACAATTTATGTGGAGAAGATAAGCAAGTAAAGAAATCAACTTTGAGTATATGACAAAACAATGTTGTAAACACCCAGCAGACCTGGCAGCATTTGTGATGAGAGAAACAGTTGGTGCTTCAGGTCGATGACTGTTTATCTCTCTCCACGTGCTGCCTGGCCTGCTGGAGTACTTCCAGCATTTTGTATTTTAATTTCAGATTTCCAGCAAGTGTAGTATTTTGCTTTTGCATCTTTACATATAGTCCTTCATTTTAGAAAGTTATTTATTTTCCACATAATAACTGAATAGGAAACAAAGTTAACAGTGTAAATTACATTGGCTGTTTGTCTCTTTAAAATGTTTTTAGTCCAATATCTTCCTTATCCCTTCCAGGGATAGCATTCCAAAGCAGAAAACTTTAAGCCTTTTCAATCAAAAGAGCCATAGACTGAACATTTGAAGCCATCAACTGAACATTTGAAGCCATCAATTCAGGAAACAAACTTTAAACACATATGTAGAAAAGGTAATATAATCATGATAGAACTGGAAAATTGAAATGCATGCATTCTGTTTTAGGAAACATGTCTACAGTTGCTCAAAGACCATAAACAATAAAGATCTAATTTATTGTGAAGTATCAAAACCAAAGGTCGGAAGAACATTTATCAGTAAGACAAAGACCAGCTGTAGGATTTTCCAGCCTAGCTCCTCTAAATCTGGAAAATCCCACCCAAGGTCAATGGACCTTTGCATGTCCCCCACCCCTGCTACGATTTCTGTAGCGGGCGGGATGGGAAAATCCCCCAAAAATAGGTTAAACAGATCAGAAATCTGATATGCAGAGGACAAACTGATTTGAAACAAAATAATATAATTTCTATGATGGAGTGTCATCTGGATTCAAAATGTTGGCTCCATTCTCCCTCCATAGATGATGTCAGACTTGAGATTTTCCAGCATGTTCTGCTGATGTTCCAGATTCAGGCATCTGAGGCATTTTGCTTTTATTTATAATTTCTCTGCATTGTTTACATATAGAATGATATAGAAAAAGTGATAAATCCAGGAAATTATAGATGGATGAGTCACACATCAGTGATTAGGAAGCTATTGGAAAGGATTCTTACAGACAGGATTTACGTGCATTGGAAAAGCATGGTTTAATTAAGAAAAGTCAGCATGGCTTGTTTGGGGCAAATCATGTCTTACTAACTTGATTGTTTTTTTTAAAATCAAGATGAGGATAGAGCAGTGGATGTTGTATGCATAGATCTTAGCAAGGCTTTCAACAAGGTCCTTCATGGTAGGCCCACCTATAAGGTGGAAATGAAAATTTAACAACTTGAACACAAAGGCAACATTTTGTCAAAAAATCCAGAATATGGTTTTTACTATATTAAAAAATATCTTAAAGATATCTTAAATATCTTAAAATATCTTTTCGGTGACAAGTGGTGTACCTCAGGGGTCTGTTTTGGGGCCCCTGCTGTTTGTAATTTTTATAAATGATCTGGATGAGGGTATTGAAGATGGATTAGTAAATTTGCAGATGACACTAAAGTCGGTGGAGTGGTAGATAGTGAAGAGGGGTGTTATAGTTTGCAGAGGGACTTGGACAAGTTGCAGAGCTGTGCCGAGAGGTGGCAAATGGAGTTTAATGTGGAAAAGTGTGAGGTAGTGCACTATGGCAGAAATAATAAATGTGTAGAGTATAGGGCAAATGGTAGGATTCTTAGTAGTCTAGATGAACAGAGGGATCTTGGTGTGTATGTGCATAGATCCCTGAAAGTAGGCAGTCAGGTCGAGAAGGTTGTTAGGAAGGCATATGGCGTCTTGGCTTTTATTGGTAGAGGGATTGAATTTCGGAGCCGCAACGTCATGTTGCAACTGTATAAAACTCTAGTGCGGCCGCACTTGGAGTATTGTGTGCAGTTCTGGTCCCCGCATTATAAGAAAGATGTGGAGGCTTTGGAGAGGGTACCGAGGAGGTTTACCAGGATGTTGCCTGGTATGGAGGGCAGGTCTTATGAGGAGAGGCTGAGGGATTTGAGGTTGTTTTCGTTAGAAAGGAGGAGGCTAAGAGGGGACCTGATCGAAACATATAAGATGATTAGAGGTTTAGATAGGGTGGACAGTGATAGCCTTTTTCCTAGGATTGAAAAAGCTAGCACGAGGGGACACAGCTTTAAATTAAGGGGTGATAGTTATAGGATGGATATCAGAGGTAGGTTCTTTACCCAAGGGTGGTTCGGGAGTGGAATGCCCTGCCTGCAGCAGTTGTAGATGCGCCAAGTTTGGTGGCGTTTAAGAGGTTAGTTGATAAGTATATGGAAGAGAAGGGAATGGTTTAGTTTGGAGGGCATTGCTTTTTATATTGGTCGGCGCAACATCGAAGGCCGAAGGGCCTGTTCTGTGCTGTAATGTTCTATGTTCTATGAGTGAGGCATTTCCAACAAATCTATTTTCAAAACAGTGTACAAATTTACAAAGAACAAAACAGCATGGGAAACAGACCCTTCAGCCTAACGAGCCCATGCCGTATTTTAAAAAAATAGTTCCTTGGTGTCTAACAAAGATTGTTGATTGTAAAAATGTGCCACGTGCAATGAACAAGATTCAACTCAAGAAACCATTGATGGTTCAGAATCGTTTTAAATTGATGCTATCCCTGAAGGAAGGGAAATATATTTCATCAAGTTTTACATTTTTTAATGTGTTCAAATATATAGCTCAATAAATCTCTTTGCCACAAGGGCTATTAGTTAAAAAACTAGCCTAAATAGGATAAAGAGCAATCCAGTCAATGTGGAATTAGTATTACGCAAATTAGGGACAGGTAAGATATAAAGAAACTACAACATTCTATATTATTCATATAATGTTGAGGATGGTGAAGTGCCCAAGGCTAATGCATCGTTGGAGACCAATTAAATTCCTCAAATCAATTCTGCAAGAACAACTATTTTAAATAAAAACGTAAAGTGCTGAAAAACTCAGCCAGTCTGGCAGCATCAAGTTCCAAAAACAGACAGACTGGACTTGAAAAGTTAACCCTGTTTCTCTCTCCATAGACACTGTCCGACAAGCTGGGTTTTCCAAGCACTTTCTATTTCAGATCTCCAGCATCTACAATTTTTCGCTTTGAAGCTGTTTAAAATTGTGCTCTGCTCATTTTTTGCATTAACTTGTCAGTTTCCCACATAAGAAATCTCACAACACCAGGTCAAAGTCCAACAGGTTTATTTGGTAGCAAACACCACTAGCTTTCAGAGTGGTCGCTGCTCCTTCATCAGATGAGTGAGAGTTCTATTCAAAGAATATATAAAGACACAAACTCAATTTACAAAATAACAGTTGGAATGCGAGTCTTTACAGGTAATCAAGTCTTAAAGATACAATGTGAGTGGAGAGAAGGTTAGGCACAGATTAAAGAGAAGTATATTGTCTTCAGAGAGGACAATTGGTGAGATTTTGCAAGCCTAGGCAAGTCGTGGGGGTTACACATAGTGTGACATGAACCCAGGACCCTGGTTGAGGCCATCCTCACATGTGCAGAACTTAGCTATCAGTCTCTGCTCAGCGACTCTGCATTGTCACGTCGTGAAGGCTGTCTTGAGAACATAAGAAATAGGAGCAGGAGTAGGCCATCCAGCCCCTTGAGCCTGCCCCGCCATTCAATAAGATCATGTCTGATCTGTAGTGGTTCAGTACCTCTTTCCCACTTTCTCCCTGTAACCCTTAATTCCCTTGTCAATCAAAAACCTATCCACTCTTGACTTGAACATATTCAGTGTGGAAGCCTCCACCACCTCATCAGGCAGACAATTCCAAAGATTCACCACCCTTTGCTTGAAGAAACCCCTCCGCAACTCCGATCTGAACTGCCCCCCCCGCTCTAATCTTGAGGCTGTGCACTCTAGTCCTGCTATCTTTGCTAAGCGAGAAGAGTCTCTCAACCTCTACCCTATCCATCCCCTTCATTATCTTATACGTCTCTAAGATCCCTTCTCAACCTTCTAAACTCCAAAGAGTACAAACCTAGCCTATTCAGTCTCTCCTCATAATCCAACACCCTCATCTCCGGTATCAGCCTAGTAAACCTTCTCTGCATCCCCTCCAAGGCCAATATATCCTTCCTCGAATGCAGTGACCAAAACTGCACACAGTACTCCAGCTGCAGCCTCACCATTACCCTATACAGCTGCAACAGAACCTCCCTACTTTCATATTCTATTCCCCTCGCTATAAAGGCCAACATTGCATTTGCCTTCTTAATCACCTGCTGCACCTGCATACTGTGATTTTGCGATTCATGCACAAGAACCCCCAGGTCCCTCTGCACCGTCGCATGCTGCAGCTTTTTGCCATTTAAATAGTAATCCTTCCTACCATTATTCCTACCAAAGTGGATAATCTCACACTTGCTAACATTATACTCCATCTGCCAGATCCTTGCCCACTCACTCAACTTATCCAGATCCCTCTGCAAGCTTTCTACACCCTCCACGCAATTTGCTTTTCCACTCATCCGTGTCATCAGCAAATTTTGTCACTCTGCACTCAGCCCCTTCCTCCAGATCATCTTTGTAAAAGGTAAATAGTTGAGGCCCCAGCATCAATCCCTGGGGCACTTCACTAGTCACTAGCTGCCAATCAGAATAGCACTCATTAATACCTACCCTCTGCTTCCTATGAGACAACCAATCCTCTATCCAGTCTAACACCCTACCCCTGCCTCCCTGCACATTAACCTTCTGTAGCAATCTTTTGTGAGGTACTTTATCAAACGCTTTTTGGAAATTCAAAAACACCGCATCCACCGGTTCCCCTCTATCTACCGCACTAGTCAGTTTCTCATAGAACTCTAATAAATTTGTCAAGCACGATTTCCCCTTAACGAATCCGTGCTGCGTTTGCTTGATCAAACAGTTCGTATCCAGATGCCTCGTTATTTCTGCTTTGACGACATATTCAAGCATTTTTCCTCCTAGACATTAAACTAACGTCTGTAGTAGGAAACCATTACAGGTGTCTTGGAGAACGCTTACCCGAAGATCAGAGACTGAATGCCCGTGACCACTGAAGTGTTCCTCACAAGGAAGAGAACAGTTTTGCCTGGTGATTGTCGAGAGTATTCATTCATCCGTTGTCATAGCATCTGCATGGTCTCCCCAATATACCATGCTTCGGGACATCCTTTCCTGCAGCTTATCAAGTAGACAACGTTGGCCGAGTTGCAAGTATATCTCACAGGCCATTTCCTTCTACAACCTTCTACAAGCCAGTTAAAAACTGGCAGGGACTATTTTGATAAACACCAAATATGGCTGCAAGACTCTGATGAAATGAGTTTTGCAGCTAAATGCAGCTCCAAGTGTCGAGGATCCACAGCACAAAACTAACCCTAACTTAGCTCGAGTTGTCAATCTCATTCTGCTAGGCTTCATGATGTCTTCAAACTTCTACAATGATCAGAAGGGGAGCTGATATGTTTCTCTCACATCAAAACATGAAGTATTTTGGAACTCTGAGCTATACTATCCCTAATGGGGGCATTTGGTTCCTGAACTGGACACTACTTTATTCACCAGCACAAACTCCCTTCACAACGACCACAATGATTCACGGAGAAATGATTGAAAAGTATAATAAGCTCAGACAAATTATTTTAATATTACACCCTCTTGATAAATTCAATATTCCGATTATCCACTGAGATTTAAGTCTTAGGGAATGAAAATGGAATTAAACTCTCCTAATAAATGCAGCACATAGATAAACATCTCAACCAAGGAACTTAAGTAGAAAAATGATAGATTACTGCTCAAAATGGAGAATTGAGGAACAAGAGTACGATATGAAAATGATGGAGGAAACTGCAAACAGCTTATGAGAATTTGATTTAAAAATCTTTCAAAAAATAGACTGCAACTGGATTGCCATGAAGAATCATGTGAAAACCTACCAATAAAGAATGAGTTGAAGCGATTCAATTAATTTCTTCCAATGACTGGCAAAAGCAGTATGGTATGATTTAAGAACGACACAACATAAAGTGATTACAGGTTGAGAAATCAAAGGACTTTGAGTAGTATTGATGTCAACTATTTAAAAGATGGTATGTCTGGATAATGATCTGCTCATTTCCAAGAGTTTCCAGCCTCAGATCCTCTCAATCACTAAGATTCACTACTTTTGTCTTTGTAATATTGTCCGTCTCCGCTTCTAACTTGATTTGATTTATTATTGTCACATGCTGTAACATACAGTGAAAAGTATTGTTTCTTGTGCACTATACAGACAAAACATACCATTCATAGAGAAGGAAAGGAGAGGGTGTAGAACATAATGTTATAGTCATAGCTCGAGTGCAGAGAAAGATCAACCTAATGCAAGGTAAGTCCATTCAAAAGTCTGATAGCAGAGGAAGAAGCTGTTCTTGAGTTGGTTGGTATGAGATCTTAGACTTCTGTATCTCTTTCCTGGAGAAGGTGGAAGAGAGAATGTTCAGGATATGTAGAATCCTTAATTATGCCGGCTGCTTTGCCGAGGCAGCGGGAATTGTAGACAGAGTCAATGGATAGAAGGCTAGTTTGAGCGATGGACTGGGCTATACTCTGCCTCAGCTCCTTGATTACTGAAATCCTCTTTCAAACTTTCATTACCTTCACATTCAACTAATTCAGTGATCAAGCCATCGCCAGCTCTGTATAAATTTAGCCCTGTAAAAATTCTACTGCCCTAATTTCTGCTAACTCATGCTAAGTCCTGTTAACTCCTGTGCTCACTCGTTTACAATGGTTCAGCAGCAGGTAAGGCTTCAAAACTCTCATCCTGGTTTTTTGTCTATGATTTCATTTTTACCTCTCTGTATAAGGGCTCCAGTCCTACAAACCTCCAGTATCCATGCTCCTCCAATTCTGGATGGTCATATACTCCGGATTTTAATTACTCCATCATTGAAGGACGTGCCTTCAGCTGTTGAGGCCCTAAGTTCTGGGATTCCCTTCCCAACCATCTCTGTCTCTCCACTTCTTCAAATAATTCATTCTTTAACTCAGTATCAATAGTCTCAAACTAAAATTACGTTCAATAGCGTCCATGGTTGCATTCTGAAGTATTGAAAAATGGTGTTTTGTACCATAGAAAATACTTCTCATTCTTCAGTCTATTTATAGAATCTTACATTGAGCCCATTGAGTCTGCACTGATCACAATACCACCCAAGTCCTAGCTCCATAATCCCACGCATTTACCCTAGCTAGTCCCCCTGACACTAAAGGACAATTCAGCACGGCCAATCAGCCAAATCCGCACATGTTTGGAGTGTGGGAGGAAACCAGAGCACCCAGAGGAAACTCACACAGACACAGGGAGAATGTGCAAACTCCACACAGTCAGTGACCCAAGCCGGGAATTGAACCTGGATGCCTGGTGCTGAGAGGCAGCAGTGCAAACCATTATGCCACCGTGCTACTGCTTGTTTCTTAAAAATTCTTTGGGTGGGATTTTCCTCTGTTTCGGCAGAACGGTGCTGCAGGCACAAAAACGGCATAGCTGAAAACAGTGAAGGGAGGGGGTCCCAAACACTATTCACTGAACATCAACTCCTATGGAATCTCCCCAACTCCCACCCTCTGCATGCAGTAAGTACTCCAACCCCATTGAACAAGCCCATTCACACTGCACCCCTGGCACTCGCCCAGAGTGGTGTAGTCACATCAACTCCTCTAGCAAGTTCTGTGCGCTAGGTTCACGCCATGGGAAAACTGTCCTAAATTTTACCACGATGTAGAGATGCCGGCGTTGGACTGGGGTAAACTCAGTAAAGTTTCACAACACCAATTTTAAATCCAACCAATATACTTGATAGTAAATTCGCAAGCTTTTGACACTATGGCCTTCGTCAGGCAAATAGCACTCATATCAACACAGACTGTCACAGATTGCTGATTAGAATGCGAATCCTTACATCTAACCTGCTATTCAAGTGTTAAAGTGGCTAACAATGTGTGTGAAGGGAATCCTGAGCATTGGTTAGAGAATTGTGTATTTTCTCCAGACAGCACAGGAAGTGAGGTTTTTTGCTAACCCAGGCAAGTCATGGGGGTTACAGATAGTGTGACATGAAGCCAAGATCCCTGTTAAGACCGTCCTCATGTGTGCGGAACTTGGCTATCAGTCTCTGCTCAGCGACTCTGCGCTGCCGTGTGTCACAAAGGCCCCCTTGAAGAACATTTACCAGCAGGTCGGAGGCCGAATGCCCATGACTGCTGAAGTGTTCGCCCACAGGAAGGGAACTGTTTTGCCTGGTGATTGTTGGGCGATGCTCATTCATCCGCTGTCGTAGTGTCTGCACGGTCTCCCCAATGTACCATGCTTCGGGACATCCTTTCTTGCAACGTATTAGGTAGACAACGTTGGCCGAGTTGCAAGAGTATGTACCGTGTACCTGGTGAATGGTATTCCCACGTTTGATGATGTCGTCCATGTCTATGATCCGGCATGTCTTGCAGAGGTTGCTGTGGCAGGGTTGTGTGGTATTGTGGTCACTGTTCTCCTGAAGGTTGGGTAGTTTGCTGCGAACAATGATCTGTTTGAGGTTGTGCGGTTGTCTGAAAGCAAGAAGTGGGGGGGTGGGGATGGCTCTAGCGAGATGTTCATCGTCATCAATGATATGTTGAAGACTCCGGAGAAGATGTCGTAGCTTCTCCGCTCCGGGGAAGTACTGGACAACAAAGGGTACTCTGCCCACCGTGTCCTGTGTTCGTCTTCTGAGGAGGTCAGTGCGGTTTATCGCTGTGGCACGTCGGAACTGTCTATCGATGAGTTGAGCGCCATATCCTGTTCTCACCAGGGCATCCTTCAGAGTCTGGAGGTGTCTGTCATGATCCTCTTCATCTGAGCAAATTCTGTGTATACGGAGGGCTTGTCCATAGGGAATGGCTTCTTTAACGTGTCTAGGGTGGAAGCGGGAGAAGTGGAGCATTGTGAGGTTGTCTGTCGGTTTGCGGTACAGTGAGGTGCTGAGGTGACCGTCCTTGATGGAGATGCGTGTGTCCAAGAATGCAAATGATTCTGGAGAATAGTCCATGGTGAGTCTGATGGTGGGATGGAACTTGTTGATATCATCATACAGTTGTTTCAATGATTGTTCACCATGAGTCCAAAGGAAAAGATGTCATCAATGTATCTAGTATATAACCTTGGTTGAAGATCTCGTGTGGTGAAGAAGTCTTGTTCAAACCTGTGCATGAAGATGTTGGCATACTGAGGTGCAAATTTGGTCCCCATGGCTGTTCCATGTGTCTGGATGAAAAGCTGATTATTGAAGGTGAAGACATTGTGGTCCAAGATGAAGCGGATGAGTTGTAAAATTGCATCCGGAAACTGGCAGTTGTTGGCATTGAGTACTGAGGCAGTTGCAGCAATACTATTGTCGTGGGGGGATGTTGGTATAGAGCGCCGAGACATTCATTGTGACAAGGAGTGTCCCTGGTTCAACTGCTCCATGTGTGCTGAGTTTCTGTAGGAAGTCCGTAGTGTCAAGACAAAAGCTGGGGGTTACGGAGAAGCTACGACATCTTCTCCGGAGTCTTCAGCATATCATTGATGACGATGAACATCTTGCTAGGGCCATCCCCACCCCCCCCACTTCTTGCTTTCAGACAACCGCACAACCTCAAACAGATCATTGTTCGCAGCAACCTACCCAACCTTCAGGAGAACAGTGACCACAATACCACACAACCCTGCCACAGCAACCTCTGCAAGACATGCAGATCATAGACATGGACGACATCATCAAACGTGAGGATACCATTCACCAGGTACACGGTACATACTCTTGCAACTCGGCCAACGTTGTCTACCTAATACGTTGCAAGAAAGGATGTCCCGAAGCATGGTACATTGGGAGACCATGCAGACACTACGACAGCGGATGAATGAGCATCGCTCAACAATCACCAGGCAAAACAGTTCCCTTCCTGTGGGCGAACACTTCAGCAGTCATGGGCATTCGGCCTCCGACCTGCCGGTAAATGTTCTTCAAGGGGGCTTTCGTGATACACGACAGCGCAGAGTCGCTGAACAGAGACTGATAGCCAAGCTCCGCACACATGAGGACGGTCTTAACAGGGATCTTGGCTTCATGACACACTATCTGTAACCCCCGTAACTTGCCTGGGTTAGCAAAAAAACTCACTTACTGTGCTGTCTGGAGAAAATACACAATTCTCTAACCAATGCTCAGGATTCCCTTCACACACATTGTTAGCCACTTTAACACTTGAATAGCAGGTTCGATGTAAGGATTCGCATTCTAATCAGCAATCTCTGACTGTCTGTGCTGATGTGTGCTATTGCAGACCAGAACACTGCATTTGCCTGATGAAGGCCATAGTGTCGAAAGCTCGTGAATTTACTATCAAATAAATTGATTGGATTTAAAATTGGTGTTGTGAAACTTTACTAAATTTTACCAACATGAATGGATTATGTAATGGGCAGGAAAGGTGGATGTGGGCTTATCAGTCTTTGAGGCCTAATAATATGTAAATTTATTGTAATGGGCTTCCTGATACTGAATGTTGGGATTCCTGTTACATCACTGATGCTGAGTGGGGCCAATTGCAATGGAAAATCCTACTGGTGTGTTGGGCATCTCATGGAGTTTTGTTCTCTTGGCTTCATTCACATCCTCTATCAACAGGGACACAAACTCTTATCCTTTATAAAGATTCTAAAGATAATTTAAACTTAAAATCATTTCTTGTCCTATCATTTGATCTTAGCTTTCAGAGAAACTCTCCCGACAACCTGACAAACATCCAATAATAGAATATCTGTCAATCTGACACTTTTGTTGGAGACCATCAGGAACCTCAACTGAGAATTTCCCATATGAACGTAAAGATACAAAACAGTAGCTCATTATGGGGAAGAAATGATCTTAAAGCTGGGAGTCTTTGAAATACTTTACAGAAAGCAAATTAGCGAACGTGACATTGAAGTACTCCACCGAAGCTTACTTGTCACTCAATTAAAACATAAAAACCCATTTACATTCTTCTTCATTGTACTTGTGTAAGCACAATAGGTTTTCGGCACTTTGCATGAGTCTATCAATAGCTCAAATTCTTGATAACGCACAATACATTAGGTAGGAAGAATAGTTTACTCTTTCCTAATTCCAAGGCAATAAGTGGGTTAGGTAATGAAAAAAACACAAAAATAAACAGGTTTCATTGCTGGGTTTATACCATTCACGATTGTCACACACTTATTCCTTCAGTATTGTCAATAGGCAATGTCTGACACATTTTCAATAAACTCAGCTCAGTCTAGTTTAAAATATGATCCTGGCACATCCCTTGCCCCTTCAAGCGCCGTAATCACTTCCGAGCTCCCCTGAACCAGTCATGTCTCACAACATTCTGACAGCACGCTGCTGCGGATGGATTTTTTTGAAGTGGAGGGATGATACCTGCAAACAGGCCTGATAATGATAGGTTAATTTATTATAATGAGCTCCCGACATTCAATATCAGAAAATGTGGCCCACCACTGATAGGGGGAGGGGGACAGTCACTTCCTGTGATGCAACTTTGGCTTTCTCATGATATTTTTCGTTCTCATTGCCAAATAAGCCTGGCATGAACGGGATTGGAAAATCCTGGCCATTGAATAACAAAGTAACATGTAAAGGAAACGTGAGCACTGTCAAAACAATGCACATGAAAATAACCTGCCCTCTTTTACACTGACTCATACCTTGATGCTTTAACTACTTTTACCACATGCATTTAGCTGGATTCAATTCCTATAATTCAGGTATCGTAAAGTTTTGAGATGGTCTTTTCACAAAAGGCTATATCGCTGCTGCTTTGAGTTAATCCAGCCAGGAAATCTGCTGTTTGATGGTATGTCACACTCATCTGTCTCGCATTACCCACTGTAGCTCATCTACAGCCACACAGTGATGTCCATCATCCAATGACACCAAGTCGACCTCTCTTTCTGTCTCTTTCTACTTTTCCTTCCAGGAGAGATCTTGGTAACTTTACAGCTCTGATCAAATGGTCAAAATACTGACATTTTCTACTCTGGATATCATACTTTAGAGTTCTTTTTGCTTTTGCTATTTCAAACACCTCTCCATTTATCTTGAATTCTATATATGGAATTTCCAGCACTCACATTTCAAAGGATTCTGTTTTCTTCCACAGATCTTTATTTATTGTCCAGGCAGGCAGAAATGTGAATAGAATGGAGTATCTCTAAGTCTATTCCTGCTACAAGCTTGAGTTTTCTTGTTTTTAACATATCCTTCATCTTTATAAAATTACTTGCTGCTTTCTCAAACTTTCTTCTGGCTTCAGCATCATACCCCCGATCTTCTGTTATCATTTGTCCTAAATTGACAAACTTATCTACTTGTTCCCAGTGTGACACCATCCGCTTCAATCTTTTAATGTATTTCTTCCACCCAACAATAATTTTATCTTGTTCATATGCATTTCCTATTCCAAACTTTGGGATATTACTTGATCTATAATATTTTCTAGGGCCTTTTCTGATTCTGCATATAGTGTTATGTCATCAAGTGTATCACAAAATTATTGTTTTCTTCTGTTGAATGTTTTCCCCTGGAAATTTGTTTATCCTGAGTAATTTTGCTGATGCTACACAGGCTTGAGATACTCCTCTCTTCATTTCAAACAAGTCTGATTGCTCATCTTCTAACTTGATGCTCACTAATTGGTCCTAATCTAGGCTCCGGATAACTCTCACATCTTTACTGTCAACGTCACATTTCAACAACACATTCATTAGCTTTTGGTAATGAACACAATCAAACACTTTTTCATAGCGCCAAATGTAAATGCGCCAAAAGGTAAATCCTTGACAGATTGAAAGGGATAACAACAGATAGTGGGATATGAAGATGATAAAATATTGCTCAAAAGGGATGCAGTAGCTAAAATTAGATAGTATACATCAGTGAGTTGTAAAATTATACAAATGAAGGAAATCTTCAAGATAGAGAGATAAACAATGGATCAAACATCATGATATCTGAGATATAGATATAGATAATGCTTCGAAATACACAGGTACAGGAAAAGTTCCAGGTATGAATGAAGTAACAACAGAGTATCTAAACACACTTGGAGAAACGGAATTAGAAATGATATCAGAAATATGTGATCAAATACATAACAAAGGATACATTCCAAGTGACTTCATACATTCAGTATTTGCCAAGTTAGCTAAGAAACCTGAAGCAAATCTAATCATATTAGAATTATAAGATCAAAGCATCATCTTATTGAAGTGATCTTGAAAGTCATAATAGAAAAAGAAAATAATGCTTTGAGGTAGAATTTGATGAAATGCCATCTGGATTTAGACTGGACCTGAATTTTACATTTCTCCACTGATGGTTGTGTAGCTGGTGAATGTAAAACTCCTCCGATGGGATCCCACGCTGGATTACTGCCCATATCTCTGTAATTTTATGCTAGGATGAGTCAGGTTTCATATGGCTCATTTGCCCTTGCCCCAGCTGAGGCCCTTAAGTGGCCCATAAAGGGGAATTTCACAGTAACTTCTTTGCAGTGTTAATGTAACCCTTACCTGTGACTAATAAATAAACTACTTTTAAAGGGCAGCTTGCTGACCAACCTCAATTTTTAGGCTGGAGGGGGAGGAGCTGCCAGGAAATAAAGAGAATTCAGATCTCAGTCAAGAAAGAGAAGAGGTGCTTCTATCAGATGCACCTTTGTAACTTCAGGCATCCCTGCTTAAGGTCCGACCACTGCAGGGCCCCCACCCACCCCCTTTCAGCCTGTTCCCAACACCCCAAAGACCCAACATCCAACCCCTTTTCTGATACACCGACCCTGATGCCCTCAAAAATATCTTTCTTTCTGAAGTCTTGAGGCTCTCTAAGGTGGGACTGCCTCCCAATGAGGGGCAAAGCTTCTGCCTGCAGCCATTAATGCTCATTGGAGCTTGAAATCACGGGGTGGTTGTTGTTGTCAGTGCCTGTGAGGCTGCTCTCCCATTGATTCTTCAGATGGCAGGATGGAATCCCACCATCTAAAAAATCCTGGCCCTGAAGTGGGAACAAAGGAGGGAATATTTAACCAAAGAACAATCTTGATAAATACCTAATAAAAACAAATACATTTCCATGGGCTTTCCAGACTATAAAACGGCATATCTTTCATCTTCACTGGATGAAAGAAAACATGAATTCCCTAAATATACATTCCTACAAAACATGATTTTGATAATGAAGAAAATACTACCAAGTTAAATCAGTCAGCAAAGCAATAAAGAGACTGGAGTCATCTCACCCCTCAACACCTTCAATTACAAATTAGAACAGCAATTCCAATTCTTAGGCCTGTTAACATAAACCGAGAACTTAATGAACATGACGAAACAGCCAATGTAGCTGAGTCTCAAATGAGAAGTTGTAACAAAGTCAGGCCTGACAAATCAGTATTGCTTTATCCATCTGGCTGGGCCAGAGGGAGAAAGTTCAGTATATCATCATTGAACTAATGTCCAACTAGAGTCTGTTTCACAAAGTCAGATCAATTCAGGCAATTGCAGTTATTGCCAGTCAGAACTAATTAAATGTAGGTGAAATTGAAGACTTTAGGATGCAGCTGTCACTAAGTGCAGTCCTGAGGGAATGAAACGCTGACGTGCTGAAAAACAGAGTTATAGGACAAGCAGTGTCCAATTGTTAGCTAATATGAGGTGTTCAAGATGGCCCAGCATTGGTCACACAGCATCTCCATATGGATCATACAGTAACAAGGATTGACCATGACACTAAGAGAAAAGAAAGCCAATGAATAAAGCGAGCAAGAGGCACAAATAAAATTTTGTGCATCTTTCCTTTCACAAGTGCAAAGTTTCAAATATTCATGAGTTAATCCTCAGGTTGCTGTACTTGTTTCAAGGCAATTGAATGTCTGGGGAAAATGTTGCAGTGGAAAGGGGAATTGACCACTACTCACAAGCGTGACACTGGAGAGGGAATGAAGTGAGCCGTAGGCAACTGACCTCCAGATGTGTAAGTGACACTGGTTCTTAAGGCTGGACAAATTATGGGCTAATGCACCACAAGAGGATAGAATTGAGTCCAAATATGAATTTGTTCCACGAATCACCTGCAGGTTAACATATTCTGTTTTTTTCTGGAGTGAGGCACACTTCTCTCAGATTGGGAAAACCAGGAAAGTAGGATTACATTGGTTAATGAAGCCCTTCTGACATGCTGCTCTAAACTGTGAGGGGTTGCTTGTGATTATGTAGAATTGTACAACACACAACGAGACCATTCAGTCTATTTTTGTCCCTGCAGCTTTTTGAAGGTATTAGTCAATGAATTTCATGCACCTGCTCTTTCCCCTTGGGTTGTAAATTTCCTCCCCTTCAAGTATTTATCCAATTCCCTTTTGGAAGTTACCACTGAATTTGCTTCCACTGCCCTTTTAGCAGCATTGTTCAGATCAAAATCTAAACTATTTAAATAGAATACAAACCTTGGATTCCCTGATGCTGATTTTATATTAATTAAAATACTTGTATTCTTCTTTTCACAGTATGTTTTTCAGATGATAGCAATAATTCTGAGACCATATGAACATTTAGTGGAACTGGTGATCTTAAATGTGTTCAGAACCTAGTATAAGGTTTTTCTAAAGATTGAACAATGCAATGTGTATAACCATTCAACTACACTATTTGATAATGACAATTGCTTATTCATACACCACTAATATTTCCAAATTTAATGTAATTTTTGACTCATTAATTGCACCAGGATGCATGGCTATAAATTGAGGGCAGGACAACGCTTAGTCCAGGGACAGGGACCCAGGTTCAATTCTGCCTTGGGTGACTGTCTGTGTAGAATTTGCACATTCTCCGTGTCTGCATGGGTTTTCTCTGGGTGCTCCTGTTTCCTTTCCCAGTCCGAAGACGTTTAAGTTAGGTGGATTAGCCATGGTAAATGAGCAGGGTTTTGGGGATAGGTGGAGAAGAGAGTCTGAATTGAATGGCCTTTCAGAGAGTCATGAAGCTTCAATGGATTGAATGGCCTCTTTTGGCATTGTAGGAATTCTATGTGCAACAGCTGGATTTTAATCTGCAATTTTACCAGGATTATTTAACTCAGTTTATATTAATCACCTGACAGTAATTTAAAACTAAAAACTTAAATAATTTTGAGATAAATTGGAAAACAGTAATTACAAATCTTGAAAAAAAAACATAGCAAATGTCAGAAAGAGAGTGCACAAAAATTTCCCTGCATTTTGTGTTGAATTATTTGCTGGGGATTTCCAGCAGCTTCCATTTTAGAAATGTAATTTTTCCAGAATGCAAGCTTTTTCCTTTTCCCCCTCAGATTTGCATCCAAAACAAATGCTGCACTGCAAACCCTGCATAACTGCTGGTGGGAGATCGGGAAAATAGTCCATGCACCACACACTTCCGCAACCAAGCGTCCCCACTGGACACACTTAACTTCAGTGAGATGTTAAAGCCACAGAACTTGACAATAAATCATAAATGGTTAACAGAATGTTGCTCCTGTAAATAAACGTTTGAAACAATTATTTATAAACATCAGTTCTATACAGTATACACTGAGTGTGATATTTAATTTCTGAAAAGTATTTGGAAGCTTTTGCAGTTCTTTCATATCACGTCTTTGCTGCAGCATGTAAAATGAGTATGGTCTATTAGTTATCTAATTATTCTCCAATAAAAAATAGTTACAGATGAAAGCAACCCCATTTAACCCATCAAAATTTGTCCACCCAGAAGGAATGTACAATATATATTCCTTAAATAATTCAATACTTCCCCTACCAAACACTTTTGGTCTGTTTTCACAAAACCTGAAGGTGTCAGAAAAATGAGGAAGATCACTGTCATTTTTCTCACATATTGGCAAATAGACAGGTGGTGATGTGATTGTTGTAATTGGATTAAAAGACAGGGTAGCTGCAAGAATGTCCAAGACAATAGTAAGAAGTGGGGTTGACATGTTAATGAACCACAAGGTACTTCACTAAAAATGTATGCAAGGCAATAAAATAAGCAATTTTGAAGTGGTTTGTTTTTGTGCAAAGGAGGGCAAGGCCAAGGATGGACATGTAGACAGAAGAGTAGGATGGTGTGTTGAAGTGGCAAGCGACAGGAAGGTCTGGGTCCTGCTTGCGGGTGGATCAAAGGTGTTCAACAAAGTGGTCTCTTAGACTGCATTTGATCTCTCTGATGTAGAGTAGACTGCATTGGGAGCAGCAAATCAATAGACCAGATTAAAGGAGTTGCATTTGAAGGGGGTGTTTAGGAGATGGGACAGTGAGCAGGAAGAAGGTAAAGGGAGGTGTAGCACCATCTAAAATCGCATGGGAAGGTGCCATGGGCAGGGGGTAAGGTGCTGGGTTTGACGGAGGAGCGGACCAAGTGTCCTGGAGAGAACGGTCACTGCGGAATGCTGACGGGGGAGTGAGGAAAAGATGTGTTGGGTGGTAGTATCATGCTGGAGTTGGCAGAAATGGCAGAGGATGACCCTTTGAATGCAGATGCTGGTGGGGTGAAAAGTGAGGACAAGGGGGACTCTATTTTCACACAGAGGATGGTGAGTGTCTGAAATAAGAAGAGACAGGTACAATTTTACCTTTTAAAAAATATTTAGATAGTTACATGGGTACAATGGATATAGAAGGATATGAGCCAAATGCGGGCAATTGGGAATAACTTAGAGGTTTAAAAAAAAGGGTAGCACGGACAAGTTGGGCCGAAAAGTCTTTCTTGTAAACCTCAAAGACTCTATGCTGATTCTGGGAGGGAGGGGAGAGGCTGAAAGCAGTGGCTCAGAGGATGGTTTGGAGAACTCCGTCAACCACAATGGGTGGAAATTCATGATGGAGGAAAAAGGAAGACACATGGGCAGTGATATTGTAGAAACTGGCATGATCAGAATAGATGAGGCAGAGGCGAAGACATTGCATCCCACTTCCATTTATTTTATTTGATTTCATCTCATTTTATGATCATTTTTCCAGTTCTTCATTCCAGCTCTCCTTCTTGCTGCCCCTACCTTACCCGCATCCTCCACTTCACCCCATCATGGCATCAGCCCTTCAGGGCAACTGCTATAATCCCCAGGCAGTCCTTTAACCATCTGTACCTCTGTTCTGCCATTCACACACTTAGCACCTTTTTCAGTCTCCTGTATCTTCATTTACATTCATTTTATATGTCCCTTTCTAGCACCCTCCTCCCCACCCCCTACACTCAAATATAAATTTCTGATTTTGTTTGTTCTTATGAAGGGTCATTAAGATTCAAAATGTTGGCTCTATTCTCTTCCCAAGATGCTGCCAGACCTACTGAGATTTTTCAGTATTTTCTGTTTTTGTTTCAGATTCCAGTATCCACAATATTTTGCTTTTATCTCAATATCAACATCCTGGGAGTTAACATTGACCAGAAACTGAACAGAACCAGCCATATAAGTGCTGTGACTACAAGAGCAGGTCAGAGGCTGGAAAATCTGTGGCCATAACCAATAAGGAACAAGTCAGGGATATGATGCACTTGCGCAGACGAGTGCAGCTCCAACAACACTCAAAAAGCCCAACACTTTATCCACCATCTTTAACATTCACTCTTTCCATTCATCAGACACTCACCTGATAAAGAGGCAGCGCTCTGAAAGCTTGTGCTACCAAATAAACATGTTGCACTTTAACCTGGTGTTGTGAGACTACTTACTGTGCCCACTCCAATCCAACGCCAGCATCTCCATGTCATACTGATTCACTGTGGCAGCAGCACGTACCATATACAGGATGCACCACAGAATCTCGGCAATAATTCTTCAGCAATACCTTACAAATCCATGACCTCCATTATCCAGAAGGACAAGAGTAGCAAGTGTATGGAACCCCACTACCTCCAAGTTCTACTCAAATCACAGACCATCCCAACCTGTATGACTGTCGCTACGCCTTCATTGTGGCTGGGTCTAAATCCTGGAACTCTCTATATAGCAGGATTATGCCTTCACAACATGAACTGCAATAGTCTGCTACCAGCATCGCAAAGTTCAATTAGGGTTGGACAACAAATGCTGGCCTTTCCAGCAACAGTAGCAAAACAGTCACAGAGATTTACCTTTTCTGCCATTTTCAAGAAGCCTGTGTTACTTACCTGGTCATGAAACTGACAGATGTTACTAATCTAATTGTTAGTGCTTCCTAACTTCACATTCATTGATTATAATATATCTAAGACAAAGAATAAATCAATTGTTTGTTCTGCATTCACTATACTCATCAATGTGACACATACGTTTCCTGTTTAGTCTCGTACACGGATTTCTCTAACTTTAGAGGAAAACAATTTAAATCAAATACTGATCAACAGAAAAATAGCTGTTTCATTAAGGCTACCACTAGGTTGCGCCAAACACAACAAACTATAATCCATTCCTACCTCTCCTGCTGTTGCCGAGTCTGTTCATCTTTCTCCTGGTGATCAGCTTTCAGAGTTTTAATGGTTGTTAAATGTTTCGAAATCTCATTTGTTGCATTCTGCGACAGACAAACACATTAATTAGCTGGGATAAGAGAACTAAAATCTGTTTAAAAAGTAAACCTTGCGATTTCTGATATATTTATATAGTTCATTCCTATCAATAATTAACATTTTAGATGTAGATTCCTGTTACGTATAATGATCTGTCTTTCTCACACATATATACAGTCACGGGAGCTTTTAAATTATGTTTTCTGTTTTTTACTTTGCTACTTGAGTACAACTGAAAAATGACAACTGCGTGACTTATTTTTTTTAAATTAATTCAAGTATGTCAGAAATTTTTCATGAAAGGTTGATTTGATAGAGCTTCTTAAAATCATGATGGTACAAGAAAGTGTGGAGATTGAACAGATTGTTTCCAATGGTAGGGGATCTTGAACAAAGAGATGGCAGGACAAGAACATTTTTAGACAGAGTGCAGATTGTAGAAACAGAGTTTGAAGCAGACAGCAAGTCAACATTTAAAATACATTTGCTAGATGTTTGAAGAAAAGGGAATAAAGAGAAGAGAGCAGACACGTGGAATTAGTTTACTGCCCACCTGGAGGATAAATGCAAATAGGAACTGGTTTTGCTGAACAGCAGATTTCTCTACTGCAATAGCCAAACAATCATTGCATTGCCATTCATGAAACTAAGAAGACAAGTGGCAGAAATGAGGAACAGGTATTTCTGGTGAGTAACAATACTCAAGATATAGACAATGAAAGAAAGTAACAGAAAAAAGGAGCAAGTGAGACGGAGATACAGAGAAGGAGACAGATAGAAACAGAAGAAGTGAGGGGCAGAGAGAAAGAGGCATGGAGAGTATGATATGGGAATTGTTACTGACAGCATTTGTGAAGCAATAGCCAAAATGCATGACAACTCACACTACATGGCAATCAGGTAAAAACAGAACTGGGAAGTTAGAGCATGCACTTGTGAGGGAGACAGGTGAATCTGAAGAGCTGGAGATCCCACCCTGCTCATGTGTAACTATAATACCCAGCCTGTGCTGAGAAAACCAGGCAGAAAATATACAAAATGTAAGTGAAACAGAAAAAGAATAAAACATAGATTTAATTTTCAAGCTTTGATATTGCTTGTTATGAAGTGAATATTTGCACCTCATAGTTTTCTAAAGGATGAACATTTTCTTTTGTCATTGCTATTTGCAGTGGGAGCTGAGAGAGAAGTTCCAGAGTCGCTTTTGAGGCTAACCTCGGGCAATATGGCTAAAATTAATTAGCAGCACCCAGGCCAGTGGAAAATGAGGAGAGGAAAGGGGAAAGAAAAACAAAGGGGCCATTACAGGCTGGAAATAAATTATGAGGGAATAGAGAGAGGAAACGGGTATATCCCAGGAATCAATTCTAGTTCAAGATGACTTGGCCTTGTGTGTAACCCATTGATGGTTTAAGGTGGCCCAGCAAAAGTCGAGAAGGACTGTAAAAGATTTGAGCAAGACAGTCACATTCGCGGAATATGCAAACCTAAGAAAATATGATTTAATGGATGGAATTGTGCAGGAATGTATTTTGGGAAAAGGAAGGAATGGTCGTGTGTGCTCATTGTAAAAGCGCTGAATGCTTTGGATGCAGACACAGTAAAGGTTCAGATAAAAAAATATTCTTTGAAGATACAAGCGAAGTAAACTGTTGATGGCATTCTTCTGTCTCGGGAGAGAGTGGACTGCACTGTCACTTCTAGACTGAACTTCCTCTGTTAGTTTTGTGCCAGTAGCAGGTTCAAATAGAGCTTGTCTTTGGAGATGGGGACACCATCCATTCAGCTCAGATGATTCAGCCAACGGAATCATCGTTGATTCAGAAGACCGTACGTGAGAGGTCATGGCACACTTGTGTACTTCCAAATTTGGCACTGTATATTGCCAGGAAGTGCTCAATATTCATCTGAGGCTGCAGAGGTGGAAGCCCTTCAGCCACTTACCTTGGTTTGCTTAAGGTGTCTGCGCCTGACTAAAGTGAAGGAAGATGCAGAGGACACAAGCCTGCTACAAATGGAGCTTTGTACTGTTCAGTTAATTAACTGTTCACCCACTCTGACATGACAGCTGCAGCCTTGGCAACTTTAATGCTAATTTCAGCATCAAGGGACAGGCTGCTGGTCATTTTTTGATCCAAGTTAACAACTTCCAGAGTGAGGTTATCAATGTTGATGAGAGGTGGTGTCTCTATGTCCTGGTCCATAACCTTGGTTTTCCTGACATTGATTGTCAGACCAAACACCTTGCAGGCTCGGGATAACCGATTTACACGCTGTTGTAGATTAACTTTAGTACGTCACTTAGGCATGTCTTTTTTTATTTATGCTCAATGTAGTCAATCAATGCCCTTCACCTACACATCCTTAACATTGATAATAAAATTAACATACCCTTACTATGAATCGCCCTCTTGGTAATTCATGGCTTTCTCAGCTATTTCAGAGGATGGTTAAGAGTCAACCATATTACTGTGAGTCTGAATCACACAGAAGTCAAACTAGATCGGAACACTAGAGTTTCTTTCCTGAAGAACATTTGTGAACCAGATGGATTTTTGTGATAGTCAGGGAATATCATGGGGATCATTACCCAATCCTTGCCTTTTAATTCCAGATGCATTCATTTAATTAGTTTAAATTCCTCAGCAGTTGTGGTGGGATTTTAACTCATTTTTCATGATAACAAGTCCACTAACAGCAGACTGGTCTGCAGGAAGCGGTCAATGTGCAGAGCTGACCGTTATTGTGAGTATAAAGCAAACTCAGCAGGGAAAATGATTAGCGACTGCAGGTCACATTTGCATTAGTGCAGCCACTGTGACCAGAAGATGGTTTGTGGAGAAGCTACTGTGAAGGGACAGTTAAGAGTTAAGAGCTGATGAAGGAGGACAGGGATTTAGATTTTTGGATCATTGGGATCTTTTCTGGGGAAGAGCTGATCTGTTCAAGAGAGATAGGTGACATTTGAACTGGAGGGGGACTAACATCTTGGCTGGAAGCTTTGCTAGTAGTCATGATGTAAAGATGCCGGCGTTGGATTGGAGTGGTAAGAACTCAGTAAGAATTTAGCAACACCAATTATTAATCCAACCGATTTATTTGATAGTAAAATAGCGAGCTTTCAACACTCCCGTGTCTTCATCAGGCAAGTGCAGTGTTCTGGTCTGCAGACCAGAACACTGCACTTGCCTGATGAAGACACGGGAGTGTTGAAAGCTCGCTATTTTACTATCAAATAAATCGGTTGGATTAATAATTGGTGTTGCTAAATTCTTACTGAGCTTTGCTAGAGCCACTTGGGAGGGTTTAAACTAGTTTGGGGGACAGGGGGTGAGATCCAAACAAGTAGGGACATAGAAGAGAAATTTGAGGACAGCACAGAAATTAAAGAGAGCACATTAATTAGTAAAGGCAGTGTCAGTAATCCTAGTACCAAACAAATCAGACAGAAGCAGGACAGAGAGCAAAGGAAGTCCAAATTAAACTATATTTATTTCAATGTAAGATACCTGACGGGCAAAGCAGATGAATTCAGAGCACTGATAGGTACGTGGGACTGGGATATATAGCAATTACTGAAACTTGGCCAAGGAGGGACAGGACTGACAGCTCAATGTTCCAGGGTACAGATGATATAGGAAAGAAAGAACAGGAGGGAAGAGAGGAGCAGCAGGTGCACTTCTGATTAGGGAAAGCACACGGCCATACTGAGAGGGGATATAACCGAGGGTTTGACCACTGAGTCTATATGGGTAGAACTGAGAAATAAAAAGGGGGAAATCACTTTGATAGGGTTGTACTTTAGGCCCCCAAAGAGTCAGCGGGTAATTCAGGAGCAAATATGTAAGGAGATTACAGATAGCACCAAGAAAAACAAGGTAGTAATGTTAGAAGATTTTAATTTTCCCAACATTGGCTGGGACAGCCATAGTATTAGAGGATTGGATGGAGAGAAATTTAAGTTATTCAGGATGAATTTCTCGTTCAGTACGTGGATGGCCCGACTAGAGAGGGGGCAAGACTTGACCTCCTCTTGGGAAATAAGGAAGGGTAGGTGACAGAAGTGTTAGTGAGGGATCACTTTGGGACCAGTGACCATAATTCCATTAGTTTTAAGATAGCTACGGAGAATGATAGGTCTGTCCCAAAAGTTAAAATTCTCAATTGGGGGAAGGCAATTTTGATGGTATCAGGGAGGAATTTTCAAAAGTTAATTGGAGGAATCTGTGGGAAGGAAAAGGGACATCTGATAAATGGTATGCTTTCAAAAGTTTGTTAACCTGGGTTCAGGGTAAACACATTCCTCTTAGAGCGAAGGGCAAGGTTGACAGAAGTAGGGAACCCTGGATGACTTGGGATATTGAGGTCCTGGTCAAGAAGACAAAAGAGGCATATGACATGTGTAGGCAGCTGGGGTCAAGTGAATTTCTTGAAGAGTATAGGGATGCAGGAGCAAAGTTAAAAGAGAAATCAGAGGGCAAAAAAGGGACACAAGATTGTTTTGACAGGTAAGGCAAAGGAGAATCCAAAGAGCTTCTACAAATACATAAGAGGGCAAAAATAGTAACAAGGGAGAGAATACAGCTTTTTAAGCACCAACAAGGTCATCTATGCATGGATCAGATCCTAAATGAATATTTCTCATCAGTATTTATTGCTGAAAAAAGCATGGATGTTAGGGAGTTTGGGGAAATTAGTGATGTCTTGAGGAATGTACATATTACAGAGAAGGAAGTGCTGGAAGTCTTAAAGCGCATCAAGGTAGATAAATCTGCAGGATCTGATGAGGTATATCCCAGGACGTTATGGGAGGCTAGGGAAGAAATTGTGGGTCTCATAGCTGAGTTGTTGGATTTTAACCTGGACATTCAACAGTATTGAAATTCACGTAAAACAGTCTATGCTCTTACCACAAATCTTCAGCCTGTTGGACAACTGCAGAGCTGAGGTTCCTCTATTGAGACCACCTGAAACCCCACACTTGCCTGATTCAGTCAGACCCTCCTTATCCCTGACCATAGACTAAACCTGATGTACCTAAGCTAAGAAGTGAAAAGTATGAAGTGGGCAGCACTGGCAGTTGGTTATTTCCAGCATCAAGTTTGAATATGACAGAACTGCAAACAAGAATTATTCTGGTCTGACAACGTAAAATGGAAAAACTGTTGAAATTATCGCAGTGAAGAAAATACAAAGAAGAGTTAGTCCACGGACCCTCAGTTTACTCTGCAGCTGTTTCAGTTCTGCTTCCAGTGTCTTGTGAGGTGTAACTGGAATGTTGAAAGCACGGTTAGAAGCAGAAGATGAACTTTCATCAGCTGGCCTTGTGACAGGAGCTTGTTGCTCTGCTGTTTGATTCAATCTCTTGACCAGCACATCGTTCTGGTGCTGCAACTCCGTGAGGTCAGATGACAGCTTCTGTTTGTAGGTGAAAACATTCAGTCATCAAAAAGCAATCTAATTTGTTAAATCTACATACACAGAATCCAAACCATATTTAACCAGGCAATGTCAACAATGTCAAAAGTAGCAAAATATAACTGTGTGTGATGGGATAAACATAAGCTTACAGCTGCAGTATTTTGCAATTTGAATTACTGATCCATTTGCGAAAGAAGCAAGTGAAGATATCATTCTCCATGTATGAATTAGGACATTGAAGAGGATTGAATATCTTGCACCTCCTCATTGTAATTATGAAATAGTAATGGTCTTGAAGACTACACCCTTGCAATTCCAATGAAAAATAGAATGACAGAGGAAACCTTTAAGGAAGGAACAAGTGCATTTGGGAAGGGCGTTTTTTTTTAAGATGCATCATTTACTGTGTTAATGTTTGTGCTAGGTTGCATTCAAGCTTTTGTTTGCATTCATTATTACAATAGCTTTGCTACTGATTAACTTGGGTAATTAGTTACGATCTACTCATACTGACAATATTTAACCAGCTTAAAGTGTTTTTCTGAACAACATTATCAAACTCATCCAAGGGGCAGGTTAGAAGGATGCTGCCTGGCCTCTGTCAATGCTACCATGGAGACGGGCACTGAGGCCAAAGCTGCTGTCAAGCTGGGCACTGAGGTCAATTTTAATGTTGAGCTGAACACTAAGGTGTGAGCGCACCCAGGAAAGACTGCAACTGCAGTCCCCCCCACCCCTATTGTTGGTGTTGTCTTCATGAATCTATCCAATCCTTGTTCTCTTCTATATGACCTTTTAAGACCACACCAAATTATCAAATTCCCCTCATCTTGTTCTCAAATTAAGCAAATAGGCATGAATGCATTGGGCTTTCACTGCAGGAATTTTCAGACAATTCAGAGACCCTGGAAATGACAGGTGTTAAAACCATAAAATCATCAAGAGCATTTCTGGAAGATGCAACTTACAAATGGTAATTCAGAGAGAGAAAAATAAATTTTAAACAGCAGATCTCTTCACTTTATAATTTAGATATTTAACTAGCTATCTCTAACATGTTCACCAGAAATGTTCTCTTGGATTCTCCCAATGATCTGGCATAACTTCAAAGACTAGCAAGCTCCATACTCATTTCACTTCACCAAGGTTTTCCTGAATCTGTATTCTGTGCATTCACACACATGTAGTATAACCCTCATTTAGATTTTATTACCTATTCTGACTCTGCCGATTAGCTTGCTAATCTCTGGGCTACTTGTACATTCTCAGCCCTCTGAAAAGCTAGTTCAAAACCTCTGCAACAGCAATAGCAAACCTTCTGACTCTATAAAGGTTAACCCTTCAAACTTGTACAGGTCCCAACTGCCCCAAAGCTGGTTCTAATGCCTAATAAATCTATACCCTCCTTCCTATATCAATTCTCAGCCACATGTTTAATCCACTTAGTTCTCCAGTTCCTATGCTCACTAGCACATGGCACTGGGCAGAATCCTGAACTTCCTAAAATCTGCTTTCAGGATCTCATCACCCTCTCACCCCCTTTTCCCTATGTCATTGGTTTCATTGTGGACCCTGATCTCACCTTCCCCAGAAGGATGTTCTGCAGCCAGTCTATGACATCTTTGACCCTGGCATCAGGGAGACAACACACCATCCTGGAGTCATGTTTGCTGCTGCAGAAATACCTGGCTTTTTCTCAGAACATCGAATCTCCTATCACTATTGATCTCCCACTCGCCTTCCTCCTTCCAGCTGAACCATCTATGGTGTCAGAGACCTGGCTCTGGCTGCACTCCCCTGAGGAATTAATGCCTCACCAGCTTTGAAACCAATTGGCAAGTAAGATAATCTCAGGGGGTTCCTATACTACTTGCCTATTTTAGATTTTTTAGATCTTTTAAGACACTCTGGCTGTCACCCATTGCCTGATAGAAATTAACCCTTCAACTAAATCAATCCGCACACCCACCAAACTCCAACTTGAGCACACTCATGCAGCCCAAAGTAGCATCCAGCGCAGACAAAAGCAGAACTAACAATAGGGATAGAACTGAAAACGACAAAACGATATCATATTCAGCTGAGAAGACAGTAAGAGTGTCCAGGGTGGACTTTCCTCCTGTGGAAAATCTGATTGTGAGGATTGGTTAAAAAGTCATTAATGCTAAACCTCTCCCTATGCTTATTCAATCCACACACAAGGACTTTCAATGGAGTTAACGTTTTGAGTCAGGATGACTCTTTGTCAGAGCTGAAAACAAGGGAGGTCGGAGAAGATTTAAACCGTGAGGGTGATGTGATCTGCTGAGATTTTCCAGCATTTTCCTTTTATTTTTCCAATTCCAGCATCCGCGGTAATTTGCTTCTAGTCGAGTTGATTATTATCAAACAATATTAGGAAATTGATGGCTTTTACCCATTCTTATTCCAGCACCACTGAGGGTCATTGCAGCACCTTTCTCCTGTGCTGATTAATATCAAACGTGATGGCCTGCTGAGATCTTTCTGGATTACATAGTACAGCTATTCAATGGATAAAACTATGGAACCAACCTGACAGTAAAGGATCAGATTAGATTTTGACAATTCTGTGGTTTATATAAAAAAAATCCAGAGTTTAAGAGAGCAGAATTATGCTTACTGTTAAAAATGTAATATTTATACTAAGAATGTGGCAAATATCTAGTGTTTACTTTTAGATCTAATTCCAAGTAAACTAAATGTTGCTTTTAACTGAAAGTTGTTGGTGTATTTGGCTTCAATGTGCGATGTAACACCCTCCAATGATCTCAGCTCTGGGGAGAATATATACTCTCATCCAACACCAAGCATCAATAACATTTCTGACAAGCAGACATTTTAGTATTATTAAACAATTGGAATTGGGTGAATACAAGATATTTCAAGTTATGCAATACTACATGAAGAGTAATGGGTCTGATTATAAGGCAGAATTCCAATGTAGTTGTAAACCACAAAATTAAATCTTGAGCACTTCACAACTACTATGTAAACCCAGATATTAGATTACAGCCCTGAAAAGTCTCTGGTATTTGTTATTATTCATAATGGATAGTGTTTTGATTTATACATGACAGTTTGACTCTGTTTTTGTCCAGTTTTTGGCATTGGACACCAGTTTGGAAGTTGTCAGTGTATGTCTGATAAGTAATGACTGTCACACAAGAGAAATTAACTATTGCAGCATTGTTGATATAATTCAGTTTGAAATAATTTGTGGTTATACAATTTATAAATTGAGAATTCGTCCTTCTAACAACTCCTGCTAATTATCATGCTGCAACACATTTCTCAGCTAAAAAAATACTTTGAACTCACTACACGCAAGTGTTCCAATACAAACTGGAATAGTTACTTCACAAATCAATGATTAATGGGAAATACCGTGGCTGCTAATGTCGCAGGGAAAGATTCCGGTATTCTCAAGCCTCCTAAAATATACACCTGTATAAACTCAGAATAAATATTCCAATGTTTATGATATTTCAAAAATTTAATTAATGACTGACTCTCTAATTATTAGACTTCTTGAGAAAGTAACAAGAAACGTGGATAAAGGAGAAGTCATAGATGTGATGTACTTGCACTCCAGGAAAATATCTGATCAATGACTACCCGGCAAAGTAAAAGCTCATGTTGTAAGGGGTAACATATCAGCATAAACAGAGGATTGGCTAACAACAAGAAATAAAGTGGAGATAAAAGTGGGGCAAGTTGGCAAGATGTAATGAGTGGAATTCCACAGGAATCAATCAATGTTGGGGTTACAACTGTTTAAAAAGTATATTGATGAGTTGGAGGAGGGAATATGTTGTTGCTAATTTTGCTATTGGCACAAAGATGGTAGGAAAATGAGTTGTGAACATGATATAGGGAGTCTGCAAAGGAACCATGAGAGCTAAGTGGGTGGGCAGAAAATTGGCAGATGAAGCATAATGTAAGAAAATGTGAACTTGTCCACTTTGGCAGCATATTATTTAAATGAAGTGAGATTATGGAATCCAGAGGGACAGAGGGATCTGAGTATCCTGACATGAATCTCAAAATGTTATTATACAGATACAGCAAATGTTCAGGAAGGTAAGTAGAATGTTGGTGTTGATTGCAAGCGGAATGGAATATAAAAATAGGGATATTTTGCTGCAGTTGTACAGGGCATTGGTGAGACTACA
This sequence comes from Sphyrna mokarran, assembly GCA_024679065.1. Classification (NCBI taxonomy): domain Eukaryota; kingdom Metazoa; phylum Chordata; class Chondrichthyes; order Carcharhiniformes; family Carcharhinidae; genus Sphyrna; species Sphyrna mokarran. Next base: position 130,184,930 of record JAGIQG010000006.1, on the reverse strand, counting down.
TTTGGAATATTGTGTACAATTTTGGCCTCCTTATTTAAGGAAGGATATAATTGTATTAGAAGCATTTCAGAAAAGGTTCACTTGACTGACAGCTGGGATGAAGCGATTGTCTTATGAGGAAAGGGGGAAACGTTAGCACCCTTGTGAGGACTAAAAGTAAGAGGTCTACTATTTAAGATGAAGATGAGGAGAATTTCTTCTCTCGGACTCTGAAAGCACTAAACCTGCTGGACTTTAACTCGGTGTTGTGAAACTTCTTACTTCAGTCAAATTGTCTTTGTCTGTGGAGTTCTCTTCCCAGGTAGCAATGGACAAAGGGTCATTGAATATTTTTAAGGCTAAATTAAGCAGATTCTTGACCGACAAGGGAGTCAAAGGGTATGAGGATAGTCAAGAAAATACAGCTGAGGCCACAATCAGATTAGTTATAATCTTATCAAAGGCAAAGCAAGTTTGATGGACCAAATGACCTATCCCCTAATCATAATTATTGCGTTCCTACGTATAAAATCCACTCAAAATAATTCTCAGCCAGTTGTTCATTGATGTAATTCATTTCTCTCCATTAAGTGGTACCTGAAAGTACACAATCTTGGAAGCACTTGGGGGAGGGAGATTATAATGTTAGGAATGGCAGTCATGAACACTGCAAAATATCATCAATGTATAGAATCTTGGTTGGCAATTTTCAGATATCCACTTATTGTACACCAAAGAACAGTACAGCACAGGAACAGGTCCTTCAGCCCACCAAGTCTGTGCTGACAGAGATGCCTCTCCAATTTAATATTTTCTTGCCTCTACATAGTCCATATCATTCTATTCCCTGCCTATTCATGTATCTATCCAGATGTCTCTTAAACATTATTATAGAATCTGCTTCCACCATCTCCTTTGGCAGTGCATTCCAGACATTCACCATTGTCTGAGAAACTTGCCCCCTCTCACTTTCAACCTATGCCCGCAAGAAATTGATCCTTTGACCCTGGGAAAAAGACTTTCTGAAGATACAGGAGAGGTGCTAAATGAATATTTTTCGTCAGTATTCACACAGGCATTCAATATGTTGGCTTTTATTGGTAGGGGGATTGAGTTTAGGAGCTATGAGATCATGTTGCAGCTGTACAAATCTCTAGTTATTATTATCTCCAATAATTTCCCCAACACTAATGTAAGGCTAACCGTCCTGTCATTTCCCGGATTGTCTCTTCTGCCCTTCTTAAACAGAGAAACAATGTCAGCTACTTTCCAATCCACTGGTACCTCGCCTGTAACTAAAAAGGATGCAAAGATTTTGGTCAAGGCCTCAGCAATTTCTTCTCTCATCTCTCTGAGTGTTCTGATCCTGGGGACTTGTCCACCCTAATGTTGTTCAAAACCTCCAATACCTCCTCCCTTTTTATCTCAAAATGTCCTAGAATGTCAACATCCTCCTTTCAATACTCACCAGACAGAACATCCTTCTCCTTTGTGAATACTGATGCAAAGTATTCACGAAGGATCTCACCCACCTCATCTAGCTCCACACAAATTCCCTCCACTATCCTTGAGTGAACCTAACCTTCCCTTAGCTATCCTCTTCCTCCTTATATACACATAAAAAGCCTTGGGGTTCTCCTTAATCCTGCCTGATATATTATGGCCTCTTTTTGCCCTCCTAAGTCCCCTGTTTAAGCTCTTTCTCTTGTAAGAAGAAGATATAGTGCTCGACTCATCGATCAACACTTCCGGTGCACCACAATGAAAAATCGCAATGTCCTCTTCAGAAGACACACAGGACATGACGGACAGAGTACACTTTGTCGTCCACTATTTTCCCGGAGCACAGAAGCTACAACATCTTGGGAGGCTTCAACATGAACATCTCGCCAACACCATCCCCTTGCCTTCAAACAATCATGCAACCTCAAACAGCTCATTGTTCGCAGCAAACCACCTAGCCTTCAGGAAAATAAAGACCATGACACAACACAATCTGCTGCAGCAACCTCTGCAAGACATATCAGATCACTGAATGAATGCCATCATTTTACTTGAGAACACCATCCACCAGGTATACGGGACAAAAACTCCTGTGACTTGGCCAACATGGTCTACCTGATATGCTGCATAAGACGATGTCCCGAGGCGTGGTACATTGGGGAGATCATGCAGACGCTATGACAATGAATGAATGGACACCACTCGACAATTACCAGACAAGAGAGTTCTCTTCCTGTCATAGAACACTTCCTCAGTCAAGGGCATTCAGTCTCTGAACTTCGGATAAGCTTTCTCCAAGTCGGCCTTCAAGACACACAACAACATACAATCACCAAGCAGAAACTCAGGACGGCTTCCACCGGTATCTTGGGCTCATGTCACACTACTTATAACCCCCACGACTTGCCTGGGCTTGCAAAATCTCACTAATTATCCTGGCTTGAAACAATTCACATCTCTTTAACATGTGCTTAACCCTCTCTCCACTCTCATTGTCTGCACATGTAAAGACTTGATTACCCGTTAAAACTCACATTTTAACCATTATCTTGTAATTGAATCTGTGTCTATATATGCCCCGCTGTAAACCCAATTCCCACTCACCTGATGAAGCAAAAGCTCATGCTACCAAATAAACCTCTTGGACTTTAACCTGAAGTGTTGTGAGACTTTTTACTGTGCCTACCCCAGTCCAACGCTGGCATCTCCACATCATAAGCTCTTTTCTGCAATCTTTGTATTCCACAAAAGCCTTTGTCCATTTTGAATTTCCTGAATTTTATGTCTGCTTTCTTCTTCTATTTCACTAAGCTCACAATCTCTCTTGTAACCAGAGTTCCTGAATCTTCCCATCTTTATCCTTCATTTTACAGGGATATACATGTCCTGAATTACTGATCAGTCAAAATAACACAGCCAATCCAATTATCACTCAACGTTGTGGGACAGGCACTCATCTGGTGACATTTATCAGCAAAGAGTTCAAAACTCACCAGGCCAACAGAGGCAGTTGCATGTGTATCCAAGTTTGAGGCATTCATCATAATTAGATTAATTTACATTAAAAAGATTGACAAAACCTTCATTCACAAAAAAATAGATTAAACAAAAACAATTCCCAAATCCTGTATTTAGATTTGTTTGTTAAGTAACTTAATATCTGTGTAGCCTTGCTATAATACTTTAAATGGCATAAAAGATCTCTTTTGTTATGGAACAGCAAATCTTTTTATACAGTGTGAGTAATACCATGAAAGATTGCTTCCATAATAGTGTATGCGCTTGTGTGTGCGTGCACATGCATGCATAGGAGCCTTTTTAAAAGGAGTAGTTTATAATAAAAATATTCCTAATTTCCCAAAAGCAATATTTCCATCTAAGTTCTTTCTTTGTACCTTATGTACTCAGTTCAAGTTTTTGCCATTTTCTCAATGAATTTCGCATGAATCGTTTTGGTTTATCTGTCTAGCTCTACCTTTAAAACATTCAAAGATTCTGCTTCCACTTCCTTTTGAGGAAGAGATTTCTAAAGATTCACAACCCTCAGAAAAAAAATTCCTGATCGCTGTCTCAAATCGGTGATCCCTTATTTTTAAACACCGACTCCTAATTCTACATTCTCCAACAAGAGGAAACATTCTCACTACATCCACCCTGTCAATACCCTCAGGATCTTATACATTTCAATCAAATTGCCCCTCATTCTTCTAAATTTCAGTGGATACAAGCCTAGCCTGTCCATTCTTTCCTCAAAAGACAGTTCTCCCAACCCAGGTGTTAAGGCTAGTAAACTTGAACTGGTTCCAATGCATTTACATCCTTCCTTAAATAAGATCAATATCGTACTCCAGATGTGATCTCACCAATGCTCTGTGAAACTAAGCATAAACTCTCTATTTTTGTAATAAATACCCCTCACAATAAACAATAACATTCAATTACTGTTCTTAATTCTTGCTGTACCTACAAACTAACCTTTTGTGATACTTACACAAGGACAATCAGATCCTTCTGCACCTCCTGGTAGTAACGTTGTGTTGTGAGACTTCTTATTGCCTCCTAACTCTGCAATCTCTTCTGCCAAAATGGACAATTTCACATTTTCCCACATATACAGCATTTGCCAAGTTTTTGCACGCTGACTTAATCTATCTATAACCCTTTGAAGTCTTCTTGTGTCTTCACAATTTACTTTCCTACCGACTTATGCGTCATCAGAAAATTTAGCAACTGGATTTTTAGTCTCCTCATCCAAGTCATTTATTTATATAAATTATAAAAGGTTGAGGTCCCAATTATTCAAAGACACTTGTGATAGAAATATGCATATGGACATCAGGTAATGCAGGTTAAAGCCATGTGATTTCTCCAGTCAAACATCCAGAAGTATACATTTTTAACAGGCTGCTGCACGTTGGGAAGACAAGTGGCCAGCTTAAGTGGCCCTTTCAGAATTCTCTGGCTGTTCATACTGGCAGATTCTCCGGTCCCGCCTGCAGTGCATCCACGGGCGTGTGTTTTCCGGCAGTGTGAGGTGGCTTCAAATGGAATTCTCACTGACAGCATCAAGGCATTGAACAGATATTTTGTGTTGGTCTTCACAGTGGATGAAATAATATGCCAAAAATTGATGACAAGGCAGCTACGGCAGGTGAGAACCAAGAAATGATCATTATCACTAAAAAAGCAGAGCGACCTAAGTCTCTTGGCCCTAATGGAATGCATCCCAGGATACCAAAACAGATGGCAGGGGAAATAGCAAATGCACTCATGGTAATTTACCAAAATTCACTGGACTCTGGGAAAGTTCCAGCAGATTGGAAAAGTGCAAATGTGACACCATTGTTTAAAAGAGGTAGACAAAAGACAGGTAACTATAGGCCAGTTAGCTGAACTTCTATAGTGGAGAAAAAGATTGAATCTATTAAAGAGATAGCAAGACATCTGGATAGAAATTGTCCCATTGGAAAGAAACAGCATGGGTTCATGAAAGGCATGTCATGTTTAATTAATTTAGCAGAATCCTTTGAGAACAATACAAATGTGGTGGACAATGAGGAACTAGTGGATGTGGTGCATCTGGATTTCCAGAAGGCACTCAACAAGATGCCGCATAAAAGACTGCTGCAAAAGATAATAGTGCGTGGTACGACAGGTGATGTATTAGCATGGATAGAGGGTTGATTAACTAACAGAAAGCAAAGCATCAGGATAAAAGGGTGTTTTTTTCTGGTTGGCAATCAGTACTAATGGTGTGCCTCAGGGATCCGTGTTGGGATTGCAATTGTTTACAATTTACATAGATGATTTGGAGTTGGGGACCAAGTGTGGTGTGTCAAAATTCGCAAATGACACGAAGATGAATGGTAGAGCAAAGTATGCAAAGGACATTGCAAAGGATCATAGGTAGTCTAAGTGAGTGGGCAATATACTTTTGGGTTTTTTTAATATTTCATTTGATGTCAATATCAAAATCTAGATTATTTTTCCTTTCCAGAATGTTCTGGTGTAAATATTATTTTAACCTAAAATGTACCAAATTGTGTCATATATTCAATATAAATTGTTGGTATCTGTAGATACAGCTGTTTGGTTGTTTATACCTTGAGTGGTTCTGAAATTATTGGCATTCCAGTTAGCTTTGGTCGCTTTGATCCCTGTCAAAGAATGAAATCTGTCTGCACTACTGACAGAACAAAGAGACAACACTTGGACTGTTTAGAAATTGCTGATTTAGTTTGTGTTTTACTGTACTGTAACCAAGTCCATCAGTTTGAAAACTCATAGAGCTAATTTCTGCAACTGCAGACTTGGAGGTGAATTTTTATTTCCTGACCAGGACGGGTGTAGAATTTTGTGCCACTGGCTGGCATGCCATTTTTTTAAAGGATGCTGCTCAAATATTTAAAAGGCCCAATAAGGCTAATTGTTGAAGGCCAGCTGGAATTTTCCAATCATCCTCCAGAGACATGCAAGGGGATCACTGTTCCAGGCAGACTTGAAGGCCCTCCTTAATAAAAACAAAAATGGCTGTAAAAATCCAGCAGGTCTGGCAGCATTGTGGAGAGATGAACAAAGTTAAAGTTTCAAGTCCAATTTGACTCTTTGAAATTGAAAACAGTTTCAAAGATGTGTTCAACCTTAATTCCGATTCTGTACCCCAGACACAGCCAGACTTGATAAGTTTTTTCTAGTACTTGCTGGTTTTTATTTCAGATCTCCAGCATTTGCAGTATTTTGCTTTAATAATGATATTGGCATCACTCCTTGCCTGCCTGGTTTCAGCCGCAGGCTGCATTATCAAAACACCAAGAGGAAACCCATGCAGACATGGAGAGAATGTGCAAACTCCACATAGACAGTGACCTGAGGCCGGAATTGAATGTGGGTCCCTGGAGCTGAGAGGCAGCAGTGCTAACCATTGTGTCACTGTACCGCCCCTAGTATAAGTTATTTTCATTGATGTGAAAACTGACCATCTGACTGCACTAACTGATTAGGTTGAATAGCCATTTAATCCACTCTCAATGTCCAGAAGTAGTCCGATATTAGAAATTATTCCAATATGCTGAACATTAATCTGGAGATTTTGGACAACTCTTAGGCTAACATCTGATGTTTAAGTTTTCCACTCACACACTGAAATGCCATAGGGCACACTCGTATTAGAATGTTAAAGTCAATTAAATGTTTAGAATATCTTTATTATATTAATCCTAAACCATCACAATGCTAAAAATAAATTTCAATTTTAAAACATTGCTCGTCCTGTTTACACTTTTTTCCCCTAGGTTTCTATGTCGTGTTTTTAAAATGTAATTTTCATTATTCCACTTAATCTTATTCCACACATTATCCTCAGGCCATTTACTGCAGTTCAGGGCCAACTATTAAAGTTAACCCAAATAGCAGAGAATTATGACAAATGTTTCAGTCCCTAAAGAAACTGGTCTGGTTATAGAAACTGGGTGTACGCATGTATACGAGAAAGGGTGCTTGTTCATGATATTTTCTTGATTTTAAGCCAATATTTATGTGGAAATAATTACAGATAAATATGAATTTCTATGATGTATATAATTAGATTTAATATTTAGCAAATAATGGAGAACTTACTTCACACCTTTGTATTTGTGAATGGAAAGTGTATAGAGAACAGCAGGGTGCAAATTTGTTCAGCATTGTTTGACTGCATCTTATTTACCAATTAACCATCATTATATTCCCACTGGATCAACAAATTACAAGACTAAGGCCTACCCATCACAAGAACAAAAATGTCAAAATTATTACAGGATCTCAAGGCAATGTCCTATTAATGTGTGCAAAAGGTTCATTATTTATGTTATATGTAGCGGAACATCTTGTTCAAACGACTTTGCCTGACACACTGAACACAAAGTTAAATCTCTGGAACTGTAAATCTGCTTTTATACACTTAAACACTTGCTGCAGATGAATACAGGACCTCTTAAAAAAAAAGCACTTGAAGTTAGGAATGTATATTTAATACAACTTACTCAATTTCAGTACATATCTGGAGTATACAAAAATTTCTTTATATCATAAAATAAAGTCATGAAACAAAGTAACCATAAAGGTTAAAATATTTGTTCCTTGCAATGGCAAGGTACATTCAATGCTTAAAGTTTTAGTTCCAAAACTTTTCTTTATAAATTTTATCTTGTAATATTTTAATATTTCAAGCTAAATTGTGAATAAGCCATAATTTATCAGGAGTAAACTGTTGTGCCAAACTAAAATGAAATAATATGTCAGCTCTCTATTGCACTGTTCGAAACAAATGAGACATTGACAATTGCACAGTGGCTTGTTAATTTCCCTTCATAATCAATAGGCAGAAAATCTATCCCACCTTTATAACAGTCCTTATAACAGCTGGTTATAAACTGGCAAATCTCCTTTAGCCACCTTCTGTTGAAAATATGAATATTTAAAAGAAAACATGATACTTGAGGTATATTCCTGTATTACAAGGACATGCTAACAAATGGCAAACCAGTTGTCAATGATGTAAGCCATATAATCTAAGAAACTTTACTGTCGCTGTTCTGCTTCTTGCAAAATGGATCTTCAAAATGAAACATAGTAGGTGGGATTTTACAGCCTCACTCAACCCAAACCGGAAACTCCGGCAAAGATCAATAAACCTTCACTTTGTCCGTTCTTGCCTGCTGCAATTCCAGTGGCGGGTGGGACAGTAGAATTCCAGTGAGTGGGCAGAATTATCTGGCCATTCACTCCAGTGGGAATGGCCAGATAATCTCTGTTCCCACTGCAGATTTGGCTGAGCACCAAATTCTCTGCCCTCGCAGGCAGTGGCAGCAGGTGTGCAGCTGGAGAATTCCGGCCAGTATTTCATGCAATTTCAGATAGCAAGGGGATTAATTTAAAGACTGCTAATTTCTTATCTCGCTACTCATCCATAAATAGAAAGGTGTTTTTGATTTGTTTCTCCTTTATAGGAGTAGTGTATTTCTCAACCCCTCAGTTTTGATGTGATCCAATTTCAATTAATAACCCCATAACAAATTTGGATTAGACAAACCCAAATAGTTAGTTTATTTGTGCACATTCAAACTGTGGGAGGAGGGTTGCAACATTGCCTCCCTTGCATTGACACAGAGCAGGTCTGTCAACAGCTGAAAGACAAAGCTCTTAAATATGATTCAAGGAAAAGTTCTAGCTGAATTATGAAAGTTTGGGTCCTGGTCAGATGTTGATAACATTTATATTTCCAATATGCTATTTTTATTTTAAATTTCCAATTATATGATTTCTCTTTTAATCCCTGCCCTATAATGTACCCTGCTCAATAGTACAAATTGCACAAATGAAATGATTCTGAGGCTGTGTAAGCACCAGGAACAACCATATAATTTGTATGCCACATATAGCAGCAATAACAACAATTAAATTTTGCATCACTAAATTTATATCCAGTGAGGAAGGTGGCATTTGAAGGATTGAGTAGCTGAGTTTTTTAATTCATTTATGAGATGTGGACATTGCTGGTAAGGCCAGCATTTATTGCCCATTGTTAATTGTCTTTGAGAAGGTGATGGAGAACTGCTGCAATCCATGAGGTGTAGGTACATCCGTAGTGCTGTTAAGGAGAAAGTTCCAGGATTTTGACCCAGCGACAGTAAAGAAATGGCAACATATTTCTAAGTCAGAATAGTGAGTAGCTTGGAAGGGATATTCTATATGGAGGTGTTCCCAAGTATCTACTGCCTTTGTCCTTCTAAATGGTAATGATTGTGGGTTTGGATCGTACTGTGTAAGGAGCTTTGTTGAGTTCCTGCAGCATATTTTGCAGATGGTAGACATTGTTGTTACTATGCCTTCATGGTTGGGGAAGTAGATGTTTGTGTACATGATGCCAGTCAAAGTAGGCTGTTTTTCCTCAATAGAGCTTTTTGACAGCTGTTGGAGCTGCATCCATCCAAACGAATGGGAAGTATTCTACCACATTCCTCTCTTACGCCTTGTAAATTGTGGACAGGCTTTAGAGAGTTAGAAGATGGGTTACTCACTGCAGGATTCCTAGTCTCTAATCTGTTCTTGTAGCTATCTTATTTGTATGACTAATCCAGTTAATATTCTGGTCAATAGTAACTTGCAGGACGCTGATAGTGCAGAATTCAATGATGATAATGCCATTGACTGTCAAGAAGCAATGTTTAGATTCTCTCTTGTTAGAGATGGTCATTGCCTGGCACTTGTGTGGCACGAGTGTTACTTGCCACTTGTCAGCCCAAGCCTGTATATTGTTTAGGTCTTGCTGCATTTGGACATGGACTGCTTCAGTATCCGAGGAATTGCAAATGGTGCTGAACATTGTGCAGTAATCAGCAAACATCCCCACTTCTGACCTTATGATGGAAGGAAGGTCATTGATGAAGCAGCTGAAGTTGCTGGGAGGTTTGTATGCTCTTCTTAATGTCTAGACCTCACCTCTGTGTGTTCCTGATGAAGTCCCTCAGTGTGACAACAGAATTTATAAATAAATATTTTAGTTCAAATGAAACCACAAGAAGCAGAATTGTAGGACTAACTAATTGCCTGGGCATAGTGAGACAGTTAAAGGTAAGACTGAAGTAATGGTTGCAGCTTCCAGACTGCGGAATCGTCTGTATAAACAGGATTAGGGGTTCATCAACTACAAGATGGTTCACTTGAACGTTGAACCTGGATTACAACACTGCTGAACCGTAGCATAAATGACCACACAAAAAAAAAATTCTGAAAGCAATAGTTGCAGAGAATCAGTGACAAAAAGACATTTCCTTCGCAATGCTACAAACCAAACTCGGTGCATTTCTCTTTAAATAATTGAAGAGAATTCTAAATCAATAAACACATTGAAATACAATTTACTGTGCTGTTTGCAACCAGTATCTCTGGGTCTTGCTGTTACAAACACAGATTTTGCATTCTTAAATTTATACCTTGAACTGGGAGTACTAGTCAATTATTTTCACTAATTATAAATTAAACACAAATAGCATAAAATGCTGGAGTTATTGAATGAAATGCCAGAGATATAAATACTAGAGAATGCATCTACTCTCTTCTACAGGCAAACCCTATGACTAAGGATTTTTTTCAGCAAATAAGACACGAAGTACATAGGAAGAATAAATATTTACTATTGAAAAGTCTTTTCTTGCATTTACCTCCTCATCATAAGTAGTTTCTAAAGACCAAGTCTTCCAGTCCCCAAACACCATTTTTTGCCAGTTTGTTCTGCCAAGGTAAAAGTTGTTTGCTGAGCTTTCTTTCCCTGCTTCTCTGCTCTTATTCTGAGATACAAGCACTACTTTAATAATTGTCCTTCTATGAAATTTAATCATGTTACTAGCAGCATTTGTATATCGTTTTGTAAGGAAACATATTTCATAGTGCTCTTCCTTTAAGCACAGATAGCTATGTATGTCAATAGCTAGGACATGATACAAATTTCCCCACAGTAATGCTTTGCAATAAACACTACTTAAGTCTCTGTCAAGTTAATGATGCAAGTATGTGTGTGGAAACATAGATTAAAACTAAGCACCACCATATGCTACTCTGTATTGATAAAACTCAAGACCATAGCACACATTGCCTTGATTGATGATACACTGACTGCCACTGTCTAATCAGAAGAAAAAGGCATCCCTGTTGCCAAATCACTTGAATGGACAGTAGATAAGACTTTGGGATCAGATGGTCACATCTAATTCCACCAGGATTCTCCTTTCCGATACTGGTTTTCGCTCAGTTTACCTCCATAACATGATCCAAGTGACATTTCACAAATTCCTGGATAAATGTTGCTACACTTGGCCCAGCAGAGAGACAAGCTGTGTCACGCACAAATCAATATGAACACTGTGTTGTTTCATCAACCTAAAAAACAGGCAGAAACCACAGCCCTAGAGAGTCTGGCATGCATAAGCTGGATAATGCCGAGACGTTTGTCTGCTGCAAACAGTCATTAGGTTGAAGTATCAGACAAAACCTGAGCTTAACTCTAACTGAATGTAAAGAAAAGAATTCATAATGTTACTATTAGCTATTTTTATAAGGTGAAAAGCTCTTTTCACTCAGCTGAATTTTGACTTCATGTTAAAGCAATGTTGGTGACAATATACTACAGGTGATGGAACAATTTTCCAATCTATCGAAACTGGCAAACAGAAGGGAAAGAAGGGTAATTTTCTTGGAGATTCTCCCACTGCACCTCCATAGTTTCAGCAAGAAATCTTTTTACGATTGTAAGTGTGCTTTCCATTCATGTTACGGTGGCAAAGCTCCAAGAAAATACACCCCAAGTGCCTAACTGAGTAACACGCTTCCTTATAATGACACTGCAGCAGTCACATAGTGGGCATTTTTACATGTCTATGTCAGAAATATTTGCAATAGACATTGACTAACAGTAAGGGGGGGTTCTGCAAACACTCTGCATGTTGATTATGTCTCTGGGAATTTACAATTTCAATCAAAAAAATAACTGGAGTAAGGAAACGAACTTGAGAAAAACAGGTAAGAAAGTAATGTGCTGTATCACATTCTCATGGTTCACAAAATATTTATAAAGCACTTTTGTTCAGCTCTTCACTTCATTGCAGCTAAATCTATCGATGATGTTTCTGTCTGACAGCTCTTATTTACCCATCCGTTTTTCTTTACTGATAATGTTTTTCATAGTGATCTGAGTACCCCAATAGTGCTGTGATCAGGTTTAAAGAGTGTGACTAATAAACTTGAGAGATTATCTGGTAGAAAGGATACTTATGGTGTGAAAATTGACCAGATTGCAGGTTAGAGTAAGCAGCAAGCTGACCTTCCCACACATTCTCTCAAGTCCTCATGGACTCAATGGGCTGAATAGCCTTCTTCTGTGCTACAATAATTTCATAAGTATGTTTTGAAACATGAAAAGTCCATCCACTTTAAAGAGAGCTAAACACAGAATCCAAAAATGATCAGCCCAAGGTCCTTTGCAAAGACACTGAGATAAAGCAAGTAGCAGGAGACCGGAACAGTGGTGAGATTTAACGAGTCTTAAGATAGTGAAGGGGTGTGTGTGTGTGTGTGTGTGTGTGTGTGTGTGTGTGTGTGTGTGTGTGTGGAGGGGGGGGGCACGGTGCTTGCAGTATTTATGGCACCTCGGCAGTTGATGGCACTATTGTCAATAAAGACAAAAAGAAAGATGGAATCAGAAAGGCTGGAATTAGGTGAGATTCAACAGTTGAATGAATAATATTTAAATTATTGATTTTAGAAATGACTGACATCTCAAAGTAAACACTTGCATATATACAAATTAGATAACATAGAAAACATTTGATTTGGTACCCAGCCAAGTTACGCCCTTGCATTCTGATAGCAGAATGATCCAGTGACTGGCAGCAATACACAACCCTACACAATTTCCTCTTTGAAGAATGATAAAAAGGATTTAAAATTATTTTTCACTGCAATATGTTGATACAACAGTGCAGATATATAAACACCATTGTAAAGCGAAACATTATTGCCTTACTAAAAAAAAGCAGTAGAAAATATACCTCTTTTCTTTCACCAAAAGAAAAAATGCTGGAAAATCTTAGCAGGTCTGGCAGCATCTGTAAGGAGAGGAAATAGCTGACGTTTAATCCCAATGGCCCTTGAAATGTCAGCTCTATTCTCTCCTTACAGATGCTGCCAGACCTGCTAAGATTTTCCAGCATTTTCTCTCTTTGGTTTCAAATTCCAGCAGCTGCAGTAATTTGCTTTTACCCATTTTCTCTCACTTATTTAAGTGCCTCTATTATTAATATTACTAGAATAAAAAGTTTTTAACAATCAATAAAACCAGCCTACTTAGCTAGGTTAGAGAGAATTGGCTTATGAGGAGAGTCTGAGTAGACTGGGGCGATACCCATTGGAATTCCAAAGAATAAGGGAGAATTTTACAGAAACATATAAGATTATGAAGGGAATAGATAAGAATCAGGGAGGTTGTTTCCACTGACAGGTGAGGCTAGAACTAGGGGACTTAGCCTCAAAATAAGACAAAATAGGACTGAGTTGAGGAGGAACTTCTTTACCCAAAGGATTGTGAATCTGGAATTCTTTGCCCAGTGAAGCAGTCAAAGCTATCTCATTGAATGTTTTTAAGGCAAAGACGGATTTTTGAACAATAAAGGAATTAAGGGTTATGGTGAACAGGTGGGTAAGTGGAGCTGAGTCCACTAAAAGATCAGCCATGATCTTATTGAATGGTGGAGTAGACTCAAGGGCCTGATAGCTGACTTCTGCTCCTGGTTCTTATATTAGTCCATTGCTCCATTTTCTATATTAGAATGCACAACAATTAGTTTGTGCACATCTCCATGAGTACCTTTCTAAGTTTATTGAACAAAGTCAGAAATAACTTTGGTTGAAAGGCAAAGTTTAAAGTTATTGAGGTGTTGATTTAGTGTCCATAACATGTAATGTTCCTATCCTATCAATTTCAAATTATGAAAAGCTATATATTAATCTTTAAGATGTTCCTCCCATGGCAGTTTGTTAATTGCACTGTTTGTGGTGCTAAATTTAATACACAAGAAAATATTTCAAGTTCAATCTCTAATTTGCACCAAGATGGCTAATCTCTAAGTGGATTGAAGGACAGTGGCCAACAGGGTTCCTGGTTACGTATAGGAGCTTTCAGCGTTCCTGCTCATTGTTCAGTGGCCAGTCCTAGAAAGTGCAAGTAATACAGTAAGGTCAGCATTCGATTTCACTTTAATTCACATCTGCACCCTCTCCATCCCCCATTTCCAAAAAGAAATTGAACTGTGAAAACACACCTCCTAAGGCCACATGTGATCAATGGACAATCGGACAAGGAAAACAGAAGAATGCTAGTGCCGTGGAACTACATGAGTTATCATTCTAGGAGGGAAAGATATAGGTCAGAACTTTGTTTTAAAAAGAAAGTATGATGAAATGTTTGAGTTATCCTGACAGCTAATCTCAGTCATTAGGAGGGTGGAACTTCTTAGCAATCAAAGTGTCAAAGTAAATTTCATGAGAATCGCTGACTTCAGTATTGAAATGTGATTGTCCTCCAGATTTTGAGTAGACTGTCAAAAGATCAAATCTATCTCACTACCAGTGCAGCAAAATAAAACTCTGTACACCAACCAAATCCAATTCAAAATGGTGATGCGAAATCAGGTAAATAAAAAGAGGTGGCTCGCAAAAATCCCAACCCTCAACTATTGTTGAGCACAACAGGTTAGTGCAAAGAACAAGGCTGAATTATTTTCATGCTTTATTAGCCGTAGATGCTAAACGGATGATCATACTTCACCTCTTGGCAAGGTTCTCAACAGCAAAGTTGCCAATGCCCAGCCTATTACAGAGTTGGTGTAGTGGTATTGCCACTGGGGTAGTAATTGAGAGACCCAGGGTCATGCTCTGAGACGCAGGTTTGAGATCCACAGCAGATAAAGGAACTTGAATTCAATCAAAATCTAGAATTAAAACTGTAATGATGACCATGTCAACCTATTTGGTTCGCTATTGTCCATTAAGGAAGATAGTCTGTCATTCTTACCTAGTCTGGCCTACAAGTACCTCAAGATCTACAGCAATGTGGTTGACTCTTATATATCTTCTGAAATAGCCTAGCAAACAACTCACTTTAAGCGCAATTAGGGATTGGCAATAATTCTGCCTCAACTTGCACTGTCCAAATCCACTGAACAAATCAAAAAGAATTTGGTTCACTCTACATGATACGAAAGGTACAACTGATTAAAGCAAAGATTATGGGTCCAATTAACAGCCAGTTGTAATGCTAGAAGTCATCAGTCGGTCTTTCGCTCAAGCTATTCCACTGTAACTATGATAACTTCAAGTGTCAAATATCTGTGCAACTGAATCTCATTCAAAAATAGCAGTACAAATCTAATGGATACCATATTATCATACAAACCTACCTGCCAAACTAAATTCAACAATGTCATTATTATGTGTCCAACTATTCTCAATAACCTGCTTGCTGACACTCAGTCCAGGTTCCTCTGGTACTACTTGGTGCCGAACCTTGTCACTGACATGATACAGATAGAACATAGAACACTACAGCACAAACAGGCCCTTCAGCTCACAAGTTGCACCAATCATACCCATACCTACTAGGCCAGAGATACCTGACACCAGAGCTGAAAGCATGAGGAGAGATGGAAATAACTTCCTTCAACGTTAAGGTGGTATCCCACCTACTACTGCATCAAGGAACCCGTTACAACTGAAGTCAATGGGAAAAATCTCCAATAGCAGGAACCATAGTAAAGAAGATATCTACAACTGTCAGAGACAAAAACCTTACTTCAGGAGTTCCTTAGGGCAATGTCCAATATCCAACCATCTTTAGCTGATTCATCAAAGACCATCCCCATGTCACAAGGTCAAAACAAGGGTTATTTGCTGTTGATTCTGTAATGCTCAACTCCATTCATAATTCTTCTGACAATGAAGCAGCCCACTCTTGGACAGAAAGATGGAGTGGCAGATAACATTTATAAGTTCTAAGCCAATGGCCATCTCTAACAAGGGAGATGAACCAACTATCCCAAACCTTCATTGCTGAGTTCCCAACCATCACATCATGAAGATCACTACTGAGTGAAATCTTAACTAACTACATCAACACTGAAATGCAACAAGACAGAAATTAGATTCTCTTCCAATATTCAATTAAGGGATTTAATGACATATTCACCACTCACTGGATTGATTTAGTTTCAACTACATTGAAGAAGCTTGACACTATGTTCTATGTTCTATCCAGGGCAAAGCAGTCCACTTGATCACTAATGTTCAATAGAACCATAGAATTCTACAGTGCAGAAGAAGGCCGATTGACCCATTCAGACTCTCAGAAAGAGCATCTTAGCCAAGTCCACCCTTCCATACTAACCCTATAATCTCACTCATTTACTATGGCTGATCCATCTAACCTACATATCATTGGACTCTAAAGGACAACTTGACATGGCCAATACACTTAACCTGGACTATGGAAAGAACACCAAGCAGACGCAGACAGAATATGCAAATTCCACTCTCACCCAAGGCTGGAATCGAACCTGGGTTCCTGGCACAGTGAGGCAGCAACACTAACCAGTGTGCCACCACGCCACCCATTTTCAATAAAGCGTATTAGTGTTATGTCCATTCAATCTGTCCTGCAATACAATTGTAGATTTTGCTTCCAGAATTGGATTGTATTAGACAGCATTAAAAGCTGTATAATACTTAGATAAACCACAGGTAGTGACAGGTCTAGTATTAGCAGCAACTCGAGGTAACAGAGTGTCACACTGCAAACATTAAAATGGATCAAGTGAAATTTTAAATAGGTCTAGTAGTAACATACAGAATTCATAGGCTACAATTTTTAAAAATTTTTTAAGTTATTGGTCATTTGGAGAGGATAGAATACTCACCTCTCTTTTCGAGAAAGTCTGATAAACATCTGGAAATAGGCATGCTATTAATAAGATGGCAAAATTAGTCTTTATGATTTACTTGGGGAACTACATACGTGTAACACCATAAAACATGGCTTTTATTAGGGGAGAATTATTAAAACAAAAAAAAAATCATTTTGCTGTTGACCAACGAATTAACTGCAATTCAAAATTAATAAACACACATGCAAGACTCCTGAGCTAAGTTAATGCCTCTTGCTTTGCATCGTGCAAGATTTTAATTGGTGATTTTCAGACTTTTGCTATAAAACTGTGTACCAAACTCCCTTGTATTTCTTCATGTTATTGCTACCCTGAGAGCTTTAAAACAAGTGAGCCATGGTTGGATAGGTGAACAAAGGCTGTATGGCCCTGATTTTAAACGAGCTTATGGGGACTCCAAACAGCAGTTAATACTGCTGTGAGCAAACAGTAACCTTAAAAGAATAGATTTCAAAACCATCAAAATCTCTCTTTCACAGGATTCTCTTTGCAGCTCGGCTATAAAGCTGAGAGAATTTTAAATCCATTTAGTCACATAAGGTGACAACCATACTCCAGGAATTAGTCACAATATTTATTTGTGGGCCATAAAAGACTCAAAGGCACTCAAGTTTATCCTTTGAAATGTAATTTTGTGTTACTTTAAGTTTTGATGATCTTTAGGTCTGAACATACGCAGCCCAACCAGGATGTTGTTTCTCTGGAATACTTTCAAAAAGAGCAGGTTATAGATTTTTCATGAGGTGCACAGAAACAAAGCCATAGCTCCACATTAGAGGTATTTAAGCAGCGTTGGGGTATGACAAGTTTGATTTGTTGAATTTCCAGTTAAAAACCTCCAAGCTAAAGTGGACCATAAATCCAAGGAGATCACCCACAATTCAAAGCAGAAATAACTGCAGGCTTCAAGCTACATGTTGAGTATCGATGTCATAGCCTTTCATGTGTTGTGTAGCTGTAATCATCTTGCAGGCCATCAGTCCATTACAGCAGACAGGATGTGATTTCTTTAATATTATTAAATCTGGCGCTGTATCCTGATCAGTGTCTGAGCATGATCCTTAAAATCTATTTGATAATTAATCTGCTTGTCAAGTAAAGATGGTTCCAAGATAGAGCAAGCAGTTGCGATACGCTCTGTCCAACGGTTCTGGCTCAAGTACTGCAGCACTTACATCACCTACAGAACTGCTGCGAAAGGGGAGCTGAGGACTCACACCTCAGAATTAGAGAGGCCAACTGTGACTCAAGCTGATCCCAATAAGAATTTGCTACCAAATTCCAAAGGTCAGCAAATATTACCATGCTCTTTCCCTTGCATCCACTAGAATTAATTTGCACATTTTCCATGGCCTACAGTTATTATCATTAAGCTATTAATACAGGAACTCAGTTAATGTTCTGGAGACACTGATTTGAAACCTGCCATGGCAAATGGTGGAATCTGAATACAATAAAAAAATTTGGAATTAAGAGTCTACTGATGACTAAGGGCCCATTGTCAATTATCAGAAAAACCCATTCAGTTCACTAATATTCTTTAGGAAAGGAAATCTGCCATCCTTACCTTGTCTGGCCTACATATGTCTCCAGATTCACAGCAATATGGTTGACTCTTAATTGCCTCTGAAAGGGAGGGTGATAAGGGATGGGCAATAAACGTCAGTCGGAGCCACATTCCATGAATGAATAATAAAAAAAGTATTTTCCAGAGGACTTCCTTCAGGACCTGTCACTTACATTTTAAAATTGACTATGGAAGCAATGCAAGAAAATGCAAAGTACTGCAGATGCTGGAAACCTGAAATAAAAACAGACAATGTTGGAAAAGTTCAGCTGTCTGGAGCATCTATAAAGAAAGAAACAGTGAATGTTTGAGTCTGGATGACTCCTCTCTGGGGCTCTGAAGAAGCATACAGACTCAAAAAATTAACTCTATTTCATTCTCCACTAATGCTGCCAGATCTGCTGAGCTTTTCCAGCATTGTCAGTTTTTGTAATTGAAAAAGTTTACCGTATTCCACTTTGTTTAAAGCTGTGATAGTTCTGTGTTCTCCCAGATTTGTAGTTCAGTGCTAAAATACACATCCCTGAAAAAGATATTCTTCTCACAGTCCCAGAATGAATTTCAATGAGTATGTGATGTGAGCGCTTATAGCTCCCACCTTTGGTGTTTGTCCCTAGATAGACAACAGGGGTGTTTTTTAATATATGTGTATATACAAAAGTGTGCTCAACAATATCAATGCTCACTGGACAAATTCATACATGAAAAATGAGCCATACAGGGGGTTTTCTTTTGAAGATAAAAGCTCTACTTGTACTTTGAAAAGCCTGTTGTGGACCACACGACATGAAACCTAAGAAATTGATAAATGTGAATGGCCACTACAACGATAACAGATATTTGGAATTATAGAATCCCTATGGTGTAGAACCAGGCTATTCAGCCAGCACAGACTCTCTGACAGAGAGAACACCTTACCCAGACCCTATTGCTGTAACCCCGCATATTTACCCTGCTAATCCCATTAACCTAAACATCTTGGGAACATGAGGAGTAATTTAGCACAACCAATCCACCTAACCTGCACGTCTTTTGATTTGATTTATTATTGTCACATGTATTGGCATAGAGTGAAAAGTATTGTTTCTTGCACGCTACTCAAAGCATATCATTCATAGAGATGGAAAAGAGAGAGTGCAGAATATAGTGTTACAGTCATAGCTAGGGTGCAGAGAAAGATCAACTTAATGTGAGGTAGTCCATTCAAAAGTCTGATGGTAGCAGGGAAGAAACTATTCTTGGGTCAGTTGGTATGTGACCTCAGACTTCTGTATCTTTTTTCTGATGGGGGAAAGTGTTATCATTACATTGAGTGAAGATTTTCCCACACACATTTATTTTTTAATGCTAAACAGTCTTGCTACATTAGTGAAGTGCGATTTAAAGTGACTTTCCAGAGTGGCCACATAATGAAGCACAGCACTGGCTCAGATCATACACTCTGGGATTTCTCCTAGAGCTGGCACCAACAGTAATTCTCACCTACTTTGACATAAATAGCTGGTTACTCAGGGGTCTGTTTTCATAAAGCCTGTTCCAGATTTAAGGAAAGTGTACTCTTTACACTGTAGTCCATCTCGTTTCATCTATTTCTCAGAATTCTGATCTAATGGAATTCATCTGTTTCAGGATCATTGTAACTCTTTTCAACTTTATGTTTAATTTCATCAATTGCAATACATCAGGGTTGTATAAAATAAAGTCTTGGCATTTATGTGGCATGTGATCATATATCTCAGATTTATGGTCACGTGAATGAATTAGTTTGAAATTCAGTGGCTGCTGTTATGTAGACAAGCCATAAAAAACTCTATTCACATTTTAAGTTCAACATTCATTGTAGTTTATTCCCTGTATTAAAATAAAACTAAACAAAACCCCACAAAATATAAGCTTGGAATTCCCACATACAGTGGCACAACCATTAGCAAGGAAAATAACTGGTTAGCAATGTGTTAAAAAAACACATTCTTCCGTGGCCTCACTACTCCTAAAAGACTTGCATTCCAACCCCTATTTTGTAAATTGAGTTTGTGTTTTTATATGCCCTGTTTGTGAACAGAACTCCCACTCACCTGATGAAGGGGCAGTGCTCTGAAAGCTTGTGGCTTGTGCTACCAAATAAACCTGTTGAACTTTAACCTGGTATTGAGAGACTTTTTACTGTCCCAACATTCCTGCCAAGGGAAACAGCAACTTACATACAATTCTTTCCACTTATGTATTGTTCAAGAAGCACCCTCCTTTAAGTTAGGGAGATTCATTCCAAATTGGATTACTGCTTTGCAGAAAACCTCCACTCAGTCTGATACTCCTTCACCTGTCGTTTTATATTTCCAGCCCATTCCAACTCTGACCTGACTAGCATTGAACTACCACACTATTCCAATGAAATTCATCATAAGTTTGAGTATCGACACTTCATCTTCCCTGAAGGCACTTCACAGCCTTCTGGGTTCAAAGAATTCAGAACAGATTCATAAAACTAAAAGAAACAGGAGTAGGAATCGACCATTCAGCCCCTCAA
This sequence comes from Sphyrna mokarran, assembly GCA_024679065.1. Classification (NCBI taxonomy): domain Eukaryota; kingdom Metazoa; phylum Chordata; class Chondrichthyes; order Carcharhiniformes; family Carcharhinidae; genus Sphyrna; species Sphyrna mokarran. Next base: position 130,163,827 of record JAGIQG010000006.1, on the reverse strand, counting down.
GCCTACTCTGCCATTCAATGAGATCATGGCTGATACGACCGACATTCCTCACATCCACCTTCTCAGTAACCCTCGATTCCTTTGCTGATCAAAAATCTATCTCTGCCATAAACATACACAAGGACTCTGCCCCCACAGCTCTCTGTGGCAAGGAGATCTAGAGGCTCTCAAACCTCAGAGAAGAAATTCCTCTTCATTTCAGTCTTAAACTGGCATTCCTTTATTGAATCTACGCCCTCTGGTGCTGGACTCTTCCATGAAGGGAAACATCCTCTCAGCATTTACCCTGTGAAGCCGCTTAAAAATCCTATACATTTCAATGAGATCGCTTCTCATTCTTCTAAATTCCAATGTGTACAGTCCCAACCTGTTCAACCTTTCCTCATTAGACAATCCCTTCTCACTGAGGATCATGCTAGCCAACATTCCCTGAACTCCACCAATGAAATAATACCTATGGTGAAGGCGGCATTCAGCAAGCTTGATTTCATCGGTCAGAACATTGAATACAGGAGTTGTGATGTATTGTTGAAGTTGTACAAGACATTGGTAAGGTCACACTTGGAATACTGTGTACAATTCTGGTCACCCCATTATAGAAAGGATATTATTAAACTAGAAAGAGTGCAGAAAAGATTTATTAGGATGTTACCGGGACTTGACAGGTTGAATTATAAGGAAAGGCTGAATAGACTGGGACTTTTTTCCATAACTTGGAGGCGAAGAGGTGACCTTATAGAGGTCTATAAAATAATGAGGGACATAGATAAGGTAGATAACCAATATCTTTTCCCAAAGGTAGGGGAGTCTAAAACTAGAGGGCATAGATTTAAGGTGAGAGGGGAGAGATACAAAAGTGTCCCGAGGGGCAATTTTTTCACAGAGGGTGATGAGTGTCTGGAACAAGCTACCAGAAGTAGTAGTAGGGACGGGTTCAATTTTATCTTCTAAAAAGCATTTGGACAGTTACATAGGTACAATGGTATTGGGGGATATGGGCCAAATACGGGCAATTGGGGTTAGTTTAGGGTTTTTTAAAAAAGGTAGCTTGGACAAGTTGAACCAAAGGGCCTGTTTCTATGCTGTAAACCTCTATGACTCTAAATGTATTACCTCCCACTCTATCAAAGTCCTTGTTTTTTGTTCTTTCTTTATCTCCCTCCATCCATGCCTGAGGTCGATGGTGTTGAGGACTGACACATCACACAGCAAAAAACATTGAGACTTTTCCAATGGTTGAACAGGATCCAGTTTTAGTGCAAGCTGTATTGGTATTTCAATTTACATTATATACTGAGCAATATATCACATGCCTTAAAGATAATATTACAAATTTACAGAAGCAGAGTAAATTATTATACAGGACCGTGCTCCATTTGTGTAATACCATACATCATGGTGGACCAGCAACACTGTAATAACTAAGTTCATACAGCTGGAAAACTGTAACCCACAACTGATTTGAAACATACCTGAATAGTCTGTCTGTTGACTTGGAGTTTCTGGTTAACCAAAGTCAATTGAGCTGTTAATTTCTGATTTTTCTGCTTCAGGTCATTGACAGCATTTAAGGCTACCTTCTTTCCATTCTGAGTCACGGCCATCTGTTGTTGCAGTGATATTAGACGTTGTTGTAAGGCAATGATGGAAAGACTTTGCTTTGGTACCGCAAGTGTTCTTGTCTTCTGCTTCCTCATTAGGGCTTAAAACACAGAAAACAGTGCCTCTTGTTAATATTGAATACTAACCCCCCTACCCCACACTGTTTTTGCAAGTGTTGACATTTATTAATTGAAAATTGCAAGCCAGGACACCGATTACAATGAAACATAGCTGTACAAAATATAATTAGTTGAAAGCAGAACCAAGCAAATGCTTATAGGTGAAAGGATATAAAAATTTGAGAATGAAATCATTTGCAGTCATTAACACATTATAAAACATTTTGTTATTTCCAACATAGAAAGGTTAAACAGCTTGCAGAAGAAAGTATTGCTAATTACTAGTAACAAAGATTAATAATAACAAATGTAAAATCCAGGACTCAGAATTTCAAACGAACTCTCTCTAAAGATACAATGACAAATTATCTTTCTCTAGCATTGACACATCATTCTCCACAGTCAAAAAAGAATTTTGAGAAGCAAATGAAAAGGAATAAACAAAGGCACGCTGAAACAAAGTTAAAGCAGAGAAGATTAAAAAATCAATAACTTCAAAGATTGAATGTAAATTATTTGGAGATAATAACTGCCCCTCCCTCTTTGCTTCAACTTGTATTTGGAAGGAACTTCTGATGTAAGAAAAAAGTCCCAAACTTATTCCCAGAGGCATAACCAAAAAATGATTTGCTGCCCTGAGAAAGAAAAAGTACAACGAATGTTGTAAAACCAGGTGAAAGAGGTGAGTTTTAAGGAGCAGAAAGAAGGATGTAGAGACGGAAAGGCTTGGGGATAGGTGAGGGTGAGTGTTCCAGAGTGGCAGTGAGGTAGCTGAAGGCTTAGCTTCCACTGGATGGGCAGCTGACAAGAAGGTAGGGGGTGATGGGAGTGCTATCAAAGAGGCTGAAGACAGAGGAAATAGGCATTGCAAGATTAGAATTGTAGAGCTTCTGAAAGCTGCAGAGACGAAAAGGGTAATTCTGTGCACGGATTTAAATATAATGATAAACACTTTAAAACTGAGATGCTGAGGAATTGGAAGTCAATGTAAAATTAGCTGAGGTGGATAATCAAGAAGTGGAGATGCTGGTGTTGGACTGAGGTGGACACAATAAGAAGTCTCACAATACCAGATTGAAGTTCAACAGGTATATATGATAGCACAAATTCTCAGAGTATTCCTCCTTCTTCAGACGTGTGAAAAGTGAGGAGAAAACTCTTCACTCACCCGAAGGAGGAGCACTCCGTAAGCTTGTGCTACTAAATATACCTATTGGACTTTAACCTGTGTTGTAAGGCTTCTTACCATGGATAATCAATACATTTTCCAAATAGCATATGGACAGCAAAACTTCTGATAAGCTGAAAGTTGTGAAAGATAGGAGAATGGTCCGGAGGGTCTTAAAGCATTAAGAGGGCAATGTTACATAGGTGCAAATAAGCTTTTTGATGGACAAGATGAAAGTGTGGAAAGCTCAAAAAACACAATCAAGCAGGGCACCACCAATAAGAGCGGCCCAGTTACAGCCTGATACTCTGGAAGGGCAGGCAAGGGTAAAGTTCTGGTGGACACAAGAGGAAATAAAGCTGGAAAGAATAATTGTTTATCTAATAGTGACAAAATCCTATAGCACAGAGGCAATGGGATCTTAAAAAAAGTGGTGGAGACATGGAGCTGGGTGCTGAGGTCAACACTATACTTTCAGATGCTATTGTAAAGAGATAGGGTGGATGTACATCAGAACATGAAAAACCCTTCTGGGAACTCCCTTTTCTTCCCCTGGTATAGGAATGCAAAATGAAGCCATGAGAAGACAACCCTACACAAGAAACAAGACAAATCCAAATTGGCCAATTTCCAATCTGCTCTTGATCATCAGTAAAGTGATGGAAAAGGTTAACCACAGCTCTATTACTCAACGATAATCAGCTCACTGACACTCAGCTTGGGTTCCACAGGGTTATTCAGCTCCTGAACTCAATATAGCCTTGGATACTGTTGTGCAGTTTCTCCACATGAATAGATCTCACATGCAGGCATCTTTGCTCCTGAGCACATCTCTTCAGCCTCTCAATAATCAACAAATGGTGGCAACAGCAGGATTACATTGTCTCGAAGTTTCCAGTCATGGTCTGACACAAAGGTAACAGTTACACGATGGTCGTTCAGCACTCACATGTCAGGGCTGCCTTTAGCTGTTGTAACTGTGACAGCCCTTTTTAGGATCCACTCTGCTCATTCCTTGTTGGACATGAGCCTGGAAAAGGTGCCCTAAATATAGTCTGCCTGATCTTTTGTAACTGAATAACAGCATCCAGAAAGATCACATTCTCCAAGATGCATAAGTAATAATGCTGAGAACCAGAAACATTAGGATACTCATGCTCACTCATGATAGCCTTTTTCCTAGGATGGAGAAAGCTAGCACGAGGGGACACAGCTTTAAATTAAGGGGTGATAGTTATAGGATGGATATCAGAGGTAGGTTCTGTACCCAAAGGGTGGTTCGGGAGTGGAATGCCCTGCCTGCAGCAGTTGTAGATGCGCCAAGTTTGGTGGCGTTTAAGAGATTAGTTGATAAGTATATGGAAGAGAAGGGAATGGTTTAGTTTGGAGGGTCATTGCTTTTTATATTGGTTGGCGCAACATCGAGGGCCAAAGGGCCTGTTCTGTGCTGTAATGTTCTATGTTCTATGTTCACACTCACAATGAACTCTCAGAGAACTCAGGCAATACAATAGCAATGTCGCTGCCTAAGTGAAATTCAGAAAGCTGGAGAGGGAAAGCTGACAGAACTCTGAAGCAGCTAGACTTTCTTTTGGAAATGGAAATCAGAAGAAGAGTTCATGGATTTGAACTTGTCATCACGTGTGAACAATTGGCATAAATAATAATGGTGGTTGAGTGGAGTCGGCTGCCGTCAGCGATAGTAGAAGGCGAACTCATTAGGGTCTTTTAAAAGACCTCTGTATGAGTACATGAGATTTAATGTGATTGAGAGTTATAGATAGGCCTGGTAGGTAGGGATATGATCAGCGCACCTTGTGGGCCGAAGGGCCTATTTGTGCTGTAATGTTCTTAACCAGTGATGCCAACATCCCAGGTGCAAATATTAAAACAAAAGGTAAAATTAGCATATAGATTCACTAGATTTATGATATTGGTAAGTTTGTGGTATCAAGCTCATCAAGAATAAGTTGGAAATTTTATCTACATTCATGGGAGAGATTTTAATTTAAATGATAACACTGAAACAAGGTCACATTCTGTTCACAAAAAGTTAACTACCAGAGATATAAAACTCATTAGTTAAGTTTAAGTTTATTTATTAGTGTCAAAAGTAGGCTTACAATGAAATGAAGTTACTGTAAAAATCCACATTAGGTGGAATACTGGATGAATTAACCAGAAAAGGTCTGTATTCTCACATACCACATTAATTTTCAGACAATAGTACGTCACTTGCATGCAATAAATGGTGCAGTTAGTTATCCCTTTAAGTGCAACAATTGCTTTCATTCAAAAGGTACTTGAACAAACAGATGATCAGAGCTTCCACACCTAGTCAGTAAGATTTCTTATCCAGGCTAACAACTTTGTAGCTAAGCAAGCTAATCTCCAACACACTGAGGGAGAGAAAGATCAGTCATTGTCTCTCATTCTCTCTTAAAATCAAAGATTCTACACTGAGATAGGGATTTTTTTCTTAAAATAAAGTTCATAACCAGCCCATCACCTTCCCTGTTCCCCTTATTACTGGGGTATAAAGAAGTGCTGCAAGTGGGGGGGTGAGGAGTCTAGTAGCCCGCCTATCCTTAGGCCTGCGGAGGTCCTTGGGTGCACAGTTATCTGCCACATAAAGGGCTTTAGTCTGTTTTTGCTGCAATCTTTCAGTCTGTGGAGTAAGGCAAGAGGCACAGTGAGAGTCTGTAGCATTCACTGCATGGGCTGCTGGTAGGCAGAAAGTTGGGGCTCCCTTCTTTGCTAGGGTCCATGTATCTCTTGCGGACATGTTGCCAAAATGGAATAGTGATCATGCTGAATAGTCGCAAATCAAAAGGGTTGATAATATTCGAAGTGTGAAATCTAATATAAACAAAATATTGCTTATCAATTAAGAAGAATATAAACATGAAGGTACAGGCACAAGTATAGTTCATTAACAGAAATAAATACCACGCTTTGTCCAGATCTCTGTGACATCCTTTGTCAGTGAGATCTTGGGAAGCTCTAGAGTAGAAGCGCCTTCTGGCATAACTAGAATACTTAATGTTTCATTACGTTGGAAGTTATTAAGCAGAGCAACAAGAGGAAAAAGTGCTGGAAAATCTCAGCAGGTCTGGCGGCATCTGTAAGGAAAGAAAAAAGCTAACGTTTTGAGTCCAGACCACTCTTTGACAAAGGGTCACCTGGACTCAAAACATCATCTCTTTTCTCTCCTTATAGATGCTGCCAGACCTGCTGAAATTTTTCAGCATTTTCTCTTTTTGTTTCAGATTCCGGCATCTGTAGTAATTTGCTTTTAAAGAAGCGCAACGAAGTTGTGTGAGGTGACAGATACCAAACCAGGTGAGCTCTCCCACAAGTGTAAATGAGACTGATATTTAACACGATGTCTTTCTGATACTGAAGTTATTTCAGTTTTTAATGTTAGTAATTTGTGATGCAGTGTTTATTGTACTTTGGGAGGAAGAGTTCCTTATCTACTGTGCATAGGAAGTCGTTCTGAAGAATAATGTAGAGAGAGTTGCAGGCGTTAAGATTGCACGGTTGTCTGAGATAATGAGCGGATGAATGAACATCGCTCAACAATCACCAGGCAAAACAGTTCCCTTCCTGTGGGCGAACACTTCAGCAGTCACGGGCATTTGGCCTCCGACCTGCAGGTAAATGTTCTTCAAGGGGGCCTTCGTGACACACGACAGCGCAGAGTCGCTGAGCAGAGACTGATAGCCAAGTTCCGCACACGAGGACGGCTTTAATAGGGATCTTGGCTTCATGACACACTATCTGTAACCGCCGTAACTTGCCTGGGTTAGCAAAAAACCTCACTTACTGTGCTGTCTGGAGAAAATACACAATTCTCTAACCAATGCTCAGGATTCCCTTCACACACATTGTTAGCCACTTCAACACTTGAATAGCAGGTTAGATGTAAGGATTCGCATTCTAATCAGCAATCTGTGACTGTCTGTGCTGATGTGTGCTATTGCAGACCAGAACACTGCATTTGCCTGATGAAGACACAGAGAGAGTGTTGAAAGCTCGCAGATTTACTATCAAATAAATCGGTTGGATTGAAAATTGGTGTTGTTAAATTCTTACTGAGTTCTGTCTGAGATAGAGACAGAGAAAAATGTTTTGCACTTAAATGTACAATTTTGTCAAAATCAAAGAAAGGTGAGATTTAAGTCCAGATACACCACCAAGCACAGAAAGTGACTGCACGAGCCATGAATCCAGAATGGGACAGTGCCTCAACTGAAGAGCTGCATCATCTGATATCTCAGAAGACTAATTACACTGCAGATGTAAGCAAGTCATTCACATTTATGCCAGTTCATGGGATGATAAAAGCTTTGCTAATTACAATAAGATAGACTTTAATCTATTCAACAGGTTGTCTAATACAGCTAACTTATCGATTATTTTGAAAATCTAATCCTGAATTAATCTCAGCAATGTCAGGTACAGATCTTCGCTTTAAATTTATTATTATAAATCATTATTTTGACACAACTATAGTCCATTTGTAACTTGCTATTCATTTGTGAGTTTATTCCATCTTTCAGTTATTTGGGCATACACTGTTTACATTTGTGTTGTTAATTATCATTTCAACTTCATGACTTTATTTCGGGCCTCTTTGATAGTTTGGTGAGAGAGGGGGTTAATTCATTTAGTCAGTAACTTATGCATTTACTAATACCTGTAGGAGGTAATCTCCAATATAATGAGGGATCATCATTACTAACCCATGAATTGATAACAAAATATTGTAAATTATTTCATAGAATCATAAAATCTTACTGTGTAGAAGGAGGCCATTCAGCCCATCAAGTAATCCGACCCAGGCACTATCCCCATAACCCCATGCATTTACGCCAGTTAGTCCCCACGATACTAATGAGCAATTTAGCATAGCCAATCCACCTAACCTGCACACCTTTGGACTGTGGGAGGAAATTGGAGCACCCAGAAGAAACCCATGCAGACACGGGGAAAATATGCAAACTCCACACAAACAGTGACTCAAGCCAGGGACTGAACCTGGGTCCCTCGTGCTGTGAGGCAGCAGTGTCATTGTGCCACCCCCACACCATTTGTCTAACAGTTCGCTTTGATAGTCTGAGAATAACAACAACTTGAATTTGTAATAGTATCTTTTGATGTTGTTAAACAAGGCACTTTACAGGACTGTTATCAAACACAAATTGACACTGAATTACACAGCTGATATTAAGGCAGATAAACAAAAGAGGGAGGGGGGAGGTGATGGTGGGTAGGAGTATTTTAAAGGAAGAATAAGAGGTGGCGGGATAGAAGGAGTGCATTTCAGAGCTTTGGCAGGAGGCAGAGTTTGGATGAACTCAGGACTATGGAGAGTAGAAGATATGAGGTCAACAAAAAGTGAGTTGGAATAGTTAAATCTAAAGATAACAAAGGCTTTCTCGAAACAAAAAGCAAGAGTAGGAGGAGGCCATTCAGTCCTTCAAGGCTGTTCCATCATTTATTATGACCATGGCTGATCATCCATCTCAATAGCATGATCCTTAGATCCCCTTCAATCCAAGTGCTATTAAAGTTACAGTTTGTGTGTTTGTCATAAGTAAGGCATTAACATTACATGAAGTTATTGTGAATTTCCCTAATTGCTACACTCTGGTGCCTGTTCGGGTCAATGCACCTATCCAGCACATCTTTCAGACTGTGGGAGGAAACCAAAGCACCTGAGGAAACCCAGGTGCAGACATGGGGAGAATGTGCAAACAGCACACAGAGAGTGATCCAAGCCAAAAATTGAACCTGGTTCCCTGATGCTGTGAAGCAGCAGCTCTAACAACTGTGCTGCCCCTTAACTGATTCTTGAAAACAATGCTTTGGCCTCAATTAATTTTTATGGTAGCAAATTCTGTAGGCTGACCACTCTCTGGCTGAAGAAATTTTTCTTCATTTCTGTCCTCTACCTTGCATCCTCAGACTGTGACCTCTGGTTCTGGAAATGCCCACTATCGTTGAACATCCTTTTTGCATCTACCCTGTGTAGTCCTGTTAGAATTTTCTTCATTCCTTCGAGATCCCCCTCTTCTGAACTCCAGCAAATACAATCCTAACCAACTCAGTCGATCCCAGCATCTGAGGCATTAGTCAGGTAAAGCTTCTCTACATTCCTTTTGGAGCAAGAACATCTTTCCTTAGATAAGGAAACCTTATCTAAGGAAATATTCTGGATGTAACCTCACCAAGGCCCTGTATATTTTCAGTAAAACATTCCTGCTCACCAACTTGAATCCTCCTGCTATGAAGGCCAGCATGCTATTTGTCTTCTTTACCACCTGCTGCACCTCATATTTACCTTCAGTGATTTGTGTATGAGGACACCCAGGTCCTACTGCACACTTCCCTCTCCCAATATATGGCCATTCAGATAATAATTCACCATCCTGTTTTTGCTACCAAAGTGGATAACCTCACTCTTCTCCAAATAATACAGCATTTGTCATGCATTTCCCCACCCTCAACTTGTCTAAGGAAGGAACTCTACATTCTCCTCACAGCTCATGTCCAGCTTTGTTTTACTTTCAAATTTGAAGATATTACATTTAGCTCATTTAAATCACTAATATTTATTATCACTAATAGCTGGGTTCCAAGCACTGATCCTTGCAGAACCCCACTAGTCATTGCCTACTATTTGGAAAAAGACCCATTTATTCCTAACCATTGTTCCCAACTGCCAGCCAGTTTTTTATCCATCTCAATACACTACCCCCAATGATATGGTTTAATTTTACAGACTAATCTCTTACGTGGGACCTTTACAAAAGTCTTCTTAAAGTCAAAGAAAATTGCATCTACTGACTCCCCTTCATTAACTCTGTAATTACATTTTTAATGAATTCCAGTAGATTTTTCAAACGTAATTTCGCTTTTATAAATCCATGCTGATTCTGTCCAATCCTGCCACTATTTTCCAATTATTTTGTTACCAAAATCTTTGATAATGGATTTTAGAATTTTATCCACTAGGGATGTCAGACTTACTGATCTGTAATTCCCTTTATTCTCCCTTTTTAAATAGTGGAGTTACATTAACTACCCTTTAATCTGCAGGGACTATTCTAGAGTCTACAGAATTTTGGAAGATGACATTAATGTATCCACTGTTTCTTAGGCCATTTCCTTAAATACTCTGGGAGGTAGATTATCAGGCCTTCAATCCCATCAATTTCTCCAATGCAATTTCTCTACTAATACTAATCTCCTTCAACTTCTCCCTCTCACTAAGTTCTCTGTTCACCAACATTTCTGGTATTTTATTTGTGTCCTCCTTTGTGAAGACAGAACCAAAGTATGTATTTATGTGATCAAGCATTTCTTTGGTCGCCATTATAAATTCCCCTATTTCTAACTGTAAGAGACTTTTATAGTCAATTTTTGTGTTTCCTGCAAGCTTATTCTTGTATTCTATTTTCCCCTTTTTAACTAGACCCTTAGTCTTCATTTGCTGAATTTTAAACTGCTCCCAATCCTCGAGTCATTGTCTTTCTTGGTCAATTTGTAGGCCTCTCCCTTATACTATTTCTAATTTCCCTTATAAGCCATGGCTTAGCCATCTTTTCAATTTTACTTTTGCACCAGACAGGAATAAACAATTGCAGCAGTTCACTTGCATGTTCCTTGGATGCTTGCACAACTAATTATTCTTTTCTCATTATAGAATATCCAGTCTAGAATGGCCTGCTCTCTATTTGGTTCCTCAATGTATTGGTTCAGAAAACCATCCCAAAAACGCTCAAGGAATTTCTCCTCTACAGTGTTGTGATTAATTTGATTTGCCTAATCTATACACAGATTAAAATAATTACAGATATTCCTTTTTTGTATGCATCTCTAATTTCCTGTTTAATTACTAACTTCGCCACTATTTGGGGTACCTATACACAACTCCTATTTATATTTTTTCCCACTTAGTGTTTTTTTTTCGCTCTACCCATGTAGATTCCACATTGTCAGATTTAATATCCTTCCTCACTGTTGAATTAATTTCTTCTTTAACTAACAATGCAACTCCACCATGTTTACCATTTTGTCTGTCCTTCATAAATACTGAATCATGCTGGATATTCAGTTCCAATCCCTGGTCACCCTGCAGCTCTCTCTTTGCAATCTCAACTATGTCATACCTGTTCAATCTATTTGTGAGCTTAATTCATCCTCTTTATTGCAAATGCTCTGCTCGTTAAGGTACAAAGTCTATAGGGTCATCTTTTTAACATTCCTAGTCCCGCTCAAGGTCAAATGCCCTAATACTGCTTTTAGTTTCTATGTTCACCTCTAGGACATCAGTCCAAAATTCATGTTATGCAGTCTAAGTCCAATTGACTACAACCCATGATCTCAACAAATTGGGGATTCATAGATTTGTTAAGCACTCATGCTGTTACTTATTTCTGTAATTTTTAGAACACTTCATTAACATATCCATTGTGGTCCTTCTTGAAGATGTTTCCTTGTTTTTACTGACCTCTATTTAGATTGGGAGGGGAGAATACTTGGTAACCCCTTGTTTGAGATGTATTAACTTTAGATTTATATTTTTTCATCAATTATTGCCAAACATGTTGCCCAAATTTCATGTAATCACAAGAAATAGACAGTAGAGGAGGTAGTCAAGTAGCCTGTGCTAACTCTCAGAAAGAGTATCTATTCAATCCCATTTTCCTGCCTTTTCTATTCCTTTAAATATCGACTCAGTTATGTTTTAATACTATTATTTTGATTCTTCTTTCACCAAGGAAACAAGCTGACTTTCTCCAATTCCAAATATTACATCAAAGTTAAACCTCTCATTTCCCAATTATTTTACCTTCCAAATGCTAACTTTGGCATAAAGGTTGATGCTTTGTTTCTACATTACACTAAAGGGTAAAGAAGAGGTCAGACCTTCTAGAATATTTCTCCAGAATACAACATCATTGAATGTTCTACTCCACAGAGATGCAAAAGCAATATTGCTGCCTGCTTGTATCCTAATAGAGGTTGTGTCGAATACATCATTGAACGGGCACTCAAATAATAATACAGCAAAGTCCTGCTCTTGATGTTGACATTGTAAGCTAATCTCTTCTACCTCTGAATGGCAGGCTCTTGAAATGTATGATGATAACAGTGAATTGCTGGCAGCTACAAGATCATGGCTTCCTCTTTCCATGTCTAACAACTGGCAAAGCTCTACATTTGGAACCCACACAATTAAGGATTTTCCTCATTTAACTGAGCATTCAAGCAATTATTGAGTTCAGTTAATATTGTAAAACTAGCTACTGTTATAAAACATATTTATGTGACTCTTGCAATTCACAAAGAGTGAAAATTCCAGACTTCATTATGGGTACTGTTCAACAGTTTTCTTTTGAGTTTAATATTTAAAATACTCTCATTCTCCTTTGTCTTGTAGTCTTTGCACTTGAGATCTTTACATTTTTTTTACGCATCCCTTCCAGCATAAGTAGATCTTTCTGTTACCAGAATTGAAGCTATTCTAAATGGGGCTTGAACAATGTAAGGGATTATGCTGTGGTAAAACTTCAAATGAATTAGATTTTATTAATTTAGATGCATATATTCTAGTATACTACTTGATTCTATAAACTACATTGCCACCACGGCAGACAGAAATTTGGCTGTCACTGAGCTACTTAAAATGCAATGCAATGAAGCTTTTACTGCTACCAGGATCTTAAAGGAATAGACTACAGCTTTCCATGAATAAAGGTACATATGCCTGGCCAATTAAAAAGAGTATTACTGTAGCCGCCCCAGATGTCACTCAATAACTTAGTCCTGCAAAGTAGCTATATCACTGAGCAGCCAAGAAAATGATGTGGCGATAGCGGCAAGCCAAGAGAAGACAAGCAGCAACAATGAGTGCTGAAGAGAATTCTGAACCAGGTGTCGAGAGAACTTATCTTCCCAAAGAACAGAGTAATCAACAATAGTGCTAAAACAGCTTGTAATAGCTAATGTATTCAATGAGTGCCTGAAACATCCACAGTGAAAGAGTTACGACAGGTAGCGGCATAGAAGATGGTCTTTAAAACCCAAAACGTCCTTCCAAAAACAGGGGAGGGTGGCAGTGGGTACCTAGATGTTGAGTATAAAATGTGAGCTGCCAGTGTTGGAGGCAACTACCATTTTGAAATTTAAAAAACACTAGTAATTCAATGTAAATCAGTGTGTCATATTTCATTGAATTAATTAATTCCACAAAGGTACTTCTTCAGGGCAGATTCTTTTTTATTCCATTTTCACACCAGTTTTTCCACCAACACTCCAACCCCATGTTATATGTCAAGCTAGTGAAGATTACAACTTTTAGCTACCCATTATTAAAAACGCCTCTCAGGGCAGAGTAATCCAGCATTTTATTGATTATAAGTGTGTGATGCAGTGTATTCCATCTCAGCACAACTGTTATCTTATATGGGGTACTTGTTCTATTCCCCACCACACGTTCCCCGGTGACAGGAGGAAATTTGGTGCATGTTTGCACACAAATAATGGCCAACTAAAGGGACTGACATCTGTGGAACCACAGCCAACAGAGAATCAATGACCAAGAGACAAAAACAAAAGAGGGCAAAGCTAAAAAATCTGCACCCTAAAATCTCAATGATTTAAAACATATTTAAACCTCTATCTGACAATAGTAATTAACAATTTCACAAAATTGCAGTCATAATATTTCCCATTCATTTAAGTATCTTTCTTTTGGGCCTTTACCATCTGCTATTTTTCATCCTTCAATAAAGGACTTCTCATTAACCTTTTCCTTAATAGTTCTAGTTTCTATAACCTGTTCTTTACAATTGGGATTAGTGCTGTTCATCCCCTCAGCACAGTTTCCAAAGTTTGTTCCTCTGTTTCACTGGTGTGGTAACCAGATGTGAACACAATAAGCCAGATGTGAACTGACTAGTTATATGTTGTTGAGTCCAATGTAACCTCTGGTAGCTTTCCTGTTTTAGACATATACACTGAACCAACATTTTATTCATTGCAATTGCATCTCCACTTTTTCCAGAGAATAATTAATCTATCGCTCAAAATTCTCTTTCAAACTCTTCCTACATCACTGCATATGAAAGTACATTTCTTTAGACTAATGTATGAAAAAATGTCCCATTTTTCATGGTAAAATTCCACCTGCTATTTTTTGATCCAATTGTATGGAGTGGATACATTGTGTACAAATGAACCTTGGAAGAGTGTTACGTTGTGCTTATATTTCTGGATAGTCTGAAATCATTCAGTTTTTTCTGCACACACATTGGTAATAAACTAAAATTTGCAGTATTTAAGATGTGGTATCTGAATGCATCGCAATATGATTAAACCCAAACTAGTGTTTCTGCTGTTTATAAATATGTAGAGTATGTGCCACAGAAAGGTTACCTGCCTTGTAAGTTTGCCTCTCATCCACTGCCCCTCCCCCACCCCAAAGGTAAATTCTCCACACATTGCCCGAGGAGGCAAAATAAAAAAACACACAAAATCTTCTTTGATGTTCTGTGGCATCGTGTCAGAAGTGTCTCTGTGTGACCCAGCCTGGGTCAGCGCAGTATACAGGTATGAACTCTGCCTTGGTGCATCATTTTATTTTTGCCTTAAGCCATTTACTGAGACATCAATTATTTACACTGAGTACAAGGCCAGAAGGATTGGCCAGGTGGGAGCTTGGTGTATGGAGAATGCTGCTTAAAGAAAGGTAGGCAATCTTTTTATTCTGCAAATCGATTCTCCACACACCACTGAGATAATCATAGAATAACCATAAGGAGAAAGAAGGAGTTTATAGTGGGGAAAAGATGCCAAGGCAGAAAAGTGCTTTATATGGTTGCAGTTCAAAAAACATTTACAGAGGTAGTACATGACTCCTTGTGGTCACTTTGCACCTAAACCATGGATATCCAGGAAAAAGGCAATGAATCAGCCTTTCAGTGATTGATCCTTTCGTATATCTGTCGGTTAGATGGTAACAATATATGACACAAACAGCAAGCTGTCTGACCAACAAGCTTGTCCAAAAAAACAGCTGCTGAGATTGATGGAAAGATTTGATACTTTCTAGGCTAAAGATTAGAACTTTATATATGAGGCCAGTGAAAGCATTTTGATTAATAGATTGAGATTAAAAATTCGACCACTGTTTCATGATAAGTAAACAATGGGCAGGAAACATGTTAACATCCTAAAGGTTGCATCACCAAAGTGCCAAATGTGGCAAGACATGCCTCAATCTTGCTACAACATACTCAGTATAATTTTCCAAAAAAATTTAGAACATGGGTCCCATGAGATTTGAAATCAGGATATATCAATTTAAAACCTTCTTCGTACATGATGTTTTATTTTGCATGAGCTTTAAGCCATTTTCCGAAAGAAACACGTCCATTATTTATTGGAATTGAAACTTCATAAGCAGCCTTTTCTTTTTATAGATGCTGACTGACTTGGTATGTTATATCCAGCACATTTTGTGTCCTCACATTTCCAGTTTAATCCTTTTTGTTTTAGTAAGCTTGATTAGGGACCTGATGGTTCACATTTCCCACACTGTCCTCACAACCTGAATAATGGAATCCTACTCTGAAAAGTGAGTGAAAGCAGTTGATTTTAAAATGTCTTAGAGGAGGGGAGACATGACGAGAGGGGGCACATTCAAGGAGAGAACTCTGGAGCTCAAAGCCTAGAAGAGTTAAATGACACAACCACTAAAGATGGGGTACAAGAAGCAAGAAACAAGCGGCCAGGGTTGGAGGAATCAGACTGAAAGAAGGATTGTAGAATCTGAAGATTTACAGAGAAAGGGAGGAGTGAGGCATTGGAGTGACACAAACACAAGGATGCAAAAGTTTTAAATGGAGGCATTGGTAACCGAGAGTCAAATGTAGGTGAGAGGGCTGATGGACGAACAGGACTTGCAGCAAGTTAGAATGCTTCAGAAGAATTTTCAATGAGCATTACGTTTATGGAGAGTGGAAGATTGGAATTCAGGAGAGCACTGGAACAGAATCTTACCACTTCTATAACCAAAAGGAGCGTGTTAACAATATTTAAATGTTGAAAATTTCAAAATAATTGCAATATTAAAGAGTGCAACATACTCTCGCAGGAATAATTATTTAAACTCCCAGCAAACACTGTGAAGGAAATCAGATTTGAAAAGCAAACCGTTGGTTAACCTCAGAAACAACACCAAATGATGTGAAGGCACTGCGCGGTAAAAGTTACTAGATTTTTATAGATCTTAAAATCTAGAAGGTGCTGTGGAACAGACCAGAGACAGTTAGCTCTGAAAGTAGTGAAATTAAGATTGGTTGGAACTGTTAAAGTATTGACACTGCATGAAACTGTTGTCTTATTTAACTGCACTTCAATTTGACTTTGTTGTTTTGTTTTCTATTTATTAATAAACACATACTTTGATATACAATTATCACAAGTAGTTGCAGCCATCATTTCTGGATTTTAAACCTCTCCTTATACCATACAAATTGCAAACACAGCTCAGGGTAATTGTTTCAATTCCTTCTGGGATTTACCATCAGTTGTACCCTTCACTCAGAGCTAGAAAAATAAAGATATTTGAACACGTGGTTGCATTAACACTATCTCCCTGGTCCTGCACTCAATCCTGGAGCACCTACATAACACAGAGACTTATGTCAGACTCCTATTTATTGACTACAGCTCACCCTTCACCACCATTATTCCTACAAAACTCAACTCCAAACTGTGTGATCTGGGGCTCGTCTCCTCTCTCTGAGACTGGATCCTGAAATTCCTAACCCACAGACGACAAATCAGTGAGGATACGCAACACCAGTTCCACGATCATCCTCAACACCAATGCCCCACCAGTGTGTACTCAGCCCTCTACTATACTCCTTATACACCTATGACTGTGTGGCCAAATTCCCCTCCAACTCAATTTTCAAGTTTGTTGACAACAGAGTACAGGAATGCGATAGAAAATCTGATGAACTGGTGCAGTGACAATAATCTCTCCCTCAACGTTAACAGAATGAAGGAGATTGTCATCAACTTTAGAAAGCATAAAAGAAAACATGTCCGTCTACACCAACGGGAACGAAGTAGAAAGGGTCAAGAACCTCATGTTTTTAGGTGTCCAGATCACCAAGAATCTGTTCTGATCCCCTTATGCCAACACTATAGTTAAGAAAGCTCACCAATGCCTCTACATTCTCAGAAGTTTGACATGTCAGCTACGACTCTCACCAACTTTTACGGATGCACCATAGAAAGCGTTTTTTCTGGTTGTATCACAGCTTGGTATGGCTCTTGCTCTGCCTAAGACTGCAAGAAACTACAAAAAGTCGTGAATGTAGCCCAATCCATCTTGCAAATCAGTCTCCCATTCATTGACTATCTACACTTCCCGTTGCCTCAACAAAGTATCCAGCATAATTAAGGACCCACAATCATCTTGGACATTCATTCTTCCACCTTCTTCCATCGAGATAAAGATACAAAAGTTTGAGGTCACGTACCAGCCAACATAAGAACAGCTTCTTCCTTGCTGCTATTAGACTTTTGAATGAACCTACCTTGCATTAAGTTGATCTTTCTCTACACTCCAGCTATGACTTAAACACCATATACTACACTCTCTCGTTTCTTTCTCAAATAACAGGATGCTTTGTCTGTATAGTGCGCAAGAAACAATATTTTTCACTGTATACTAATACATGTGACGGTAATAAATCAAATGTATTATGGAAATGTATTCACATATGCATTAAATAATGTGGATTTTCATCATTCAGTTCACTCAGCTTTACAAGGATTCCAATCCCCTCAAAATTCACATTTCAGCTACTCAGACTCACCACATGCGATTCTGGAAGAAGCATCTGTGACAGAGACTTCCATAGCCTCATGTAAGCACTCCCCCTATGTAAGCAGCTCCTCTAACCATTGACTATCTACACTTCGCCGACTGTCCCGAGCTTTTTCTGTGCTGCCTGCTAGATTTCCCTTCCAGTTGTCCACCCACATCAACCAGTATCTCCACCCACCAACTCACATTCAGCATCTGTGCCTGTCCAACACCAGACTGCAATCATTTTTGTTTATAGAAAGATGGTGATCATTTCAATCAGTTCCTTCTTCATTTACTTCCTACATCACTCATGTGCTGCCCATCCCCCCACATCATTAACATCCATGCCCCCCCGGCCCCCATCCCCTCTCCCAATTCTGCTTTTGCTAATGGCCCATAACACCTCATGGATGCCCAGTTTTAAATTGCTAAATCTGTTTGAAATCTATCCCTTTAGTACAGTGGGAATGCCACACAATGCGATGGAGAGTATTCACAATGTTAAGATGGGACTTTGTCTTCACAAAGCTTATGCAGTGGTCAGTCCTGCTATACTGCCATGGATAACTGCACCTATGATGTAGAGATGCCAGCGTTGGACTGGGGTAAACACAGTAAGAAGTCTGACAACATCAGGTAACAGTCTGTGCTTTTATGTGTGCTGTTTGAGACCAGAACACCTCATTCACCTGACGAAGACCAGAGGGTCGAAAGCTGTGAGTTTACTATCAAATAAATCGGTTGGATTTAAACCTGGTGTTGTCAGACTTCTAACTGCATCTATGGCAGGTAGATCAGTGAGGACAATGTCAAGTTGTTTTTTTTGCTGTCTTTTTGGTTCTCTCACCACCTGTTGCAGACCCGTGTGACAGCAATGTCCATTAGGACATAGCAGCTCAGTCTACAGTGCTGCTACTGAGTCACTCCTGAGGGTGGACATTGAAGTCCCCACTCAAATGACATTTTGTGCCCTTCCCACCATCAGTGTTTTTTCCAGTTGATGCTCAACATGAAGCAGTACTGATGTATCATCTGAGGAGTTGCAGAGGTTTCCATGCCCATATTTGACCAGATGCCATAAGAGACTTCATGGGGTCCAGAGTCAATGTTGAGGTTTCCCAGGACAACTCCCCGCTGACTTCAGACCACAGTGCCACAACCACTGCAGGGTCTGTCCTGTGATAATTTCTAGCGAACACAATTCAACTCTACATTGTATGACGAATGTATTCTTTAGAAGAACATATTTTACAGATACACATATTAATAAACATGTTAGCAATTAATTGAACATCTGCACCAGCTGCCAAAGGTCATAATTTAATAAATCAAATACCTTTGGAATCTAATTGTGGTACAGCTTCCTTTGTTTCAGTTCTCACTTCTCTCAGCCATCGATTTCTTTGCTTTCTTTTTTCTTGATAATATATCTACATAAATACAAGCAACAAAGAACATGAGAACTTTGAACAATGCACAAACATAGTAGATAAGGTGAATTCTATAATCTTTTCAGATCTGTGAACCAGTGAATAATCTCTCCTAAGGAACTTCTCCCATTCCAAGGAACACAAAATAACTCTTCGTAGCCATAAACTGAGATTGTTAAATTTAATTGACCATAAGACATAGGAGTAGAATTAGGCTACTCAGATGATTTAGTCTTGATATTGGCACGGACCTTTGTGATTTAAATAATAATCTTCATTAACAATTTTTTTTTATTGTTGTATGTTATTTAACCTCTTTTGGCATTACAGGTGAGATTATTGCAGGTGATGCTGGGTAAGATGGAAGGTAATAAATGGGTCAGGTTATACAAATTCTGTTCTCATTTTTAAGTCAACATTTCAACAGGAAGCTGATCTTAGATGTGCTCTTAGAATTCATGATGTAGAGATGCCGGGGTTGGACTGGGGTAAACACAGTAAGAAGTCTGACAACACCAGGTTTAAATCCAACCAATTTATTTGATAGTAAACTCACAAGCTTTCGACCCTCTGGCGAACCTGACGAAGACCAGAGGGTTGAAAGCTTGTGAGTTTACTATCAAATAAATCGGTTGGATTTAAACCTGATGTTGTCAGACTTCTTACTCCCTTAGAATTCAGCCAGAGAGGAATGTATTGTCAGCAAACACAGATATAAAACTAGGTGAAATGTAAGCTGTGAGGAGGATACAAAGAGGCTTCAAAGAAATAAAGGCAGGTTGAGAGAATGGATGACAAGATCGCAGATGAATTATTATGTGGATAAATATTAGGTTATTCACTTTGATTATAAGAGTAGAAAAGCAGGTTGTTTTAAAAAGGCACAAAAACTTATAAATGTTGATAATCAGAGGGACTTGGATATACATACACATGGAACACAAAGTTAGCATGTAGGTACAACAAATAATTAGGCAGGCAAATGGCATATTGATTTTTATTGCAAAGGCATTGGAGTACAAGATAAAGAAGTCTTGCTACCATTGTACAGGGCTCTGGTGAGGTGGTATCTGGAATACTGTATGCAGTTTTGATCTCCATATTTAAGGAAGTTTATCCCTGTATCAGAGTAGTGCAGCAAAATTTCACCAGAGTCCTAGGATGAGAAGGTTTATCACAGGAAGCTAAGTAAGTCAGGCCCATATTTCCTGGGGTTGAGGAAAATGAGGGATAGAAACGTACAAGATTCGGAAAAGGTTTGTCAGGATAAACGTAAAGTTTGTTTTCCCTGCTTGCAGTATTGAGCATAGGGGCAGCACAATCTCAGGAGACAATCATCGAGGGCTGGTATGAAGAGAAATTTCTTCACTAAAAGAGTTGTGAATCTTCAGAACTCTTTACCTCTGAGTTTATGGACTTTCCATAAGGGTCCATATGGAACCTTTTCCATATGGTTTATGGACTTTCTGATGTATATATTTAAGGCTGGGATTGGCAGACAGATTTTCAGTCTCTCAGGAATCAGGGCTTCAGTCATTGAGCATACAAGTGAAGCTGAATTTTAAGATTGGCCATGATTGCAGTGAATGCCAAAGCACTCTGGATGGGCTGTATATCCAACGGCTCTTATTTGTTATATTCTTATGAACCAGTTAACAAAATAGGGATAGGTGTTTGGCTGTGGAGGCCCAGATACTCAGTTCTGTAATGGTTAGTTTGAAGCAGTGTATTGGTAGCATTCACCAATGATTCAAGAACACGCCAGCTTTTGGTGTAAATTTCTCTTGGCGACCTGGAAGTAGACATTAAGAACATCTCTGGAGCACTCTGCTTGAATAATAGCAGCAAAGAAAATAACTTGAATTCTCTTTCATTTTAAAATTGTGTTTAAGTTTCTAAGGTCAAGAATGGGTCAAAATTTCCCTGTGCTCCAAGTGAGCTCAAAACAGCTGCAATATAAGTGGTTTCTTTTGGTTGTGTCTTCACCTTGATAGCTAAAGAGAATAACAAATCTATTTGGCTTGAACAATGTGTCTTTTGGGGGATATTTTTCTCATTCACCAGTGGTAGATGACATTATGCTCTTGAACCCGGAAAGAAGTCCTTCAAAATCTCAGATACACTTTGTCAAAGCTCTCTCTCTGACTCGGACATTAGGGGCAGTGTTTGTACACTGATTTTCAAATACAACAGGCTACAAATTACAACAGTGCGTCCTGTCCTAAATAATCTCTCAGATAGAACTATGCTGCACATCCTGAAAGGAATCTGTTTAGGGGGGAACACCATGATCTAAATGCACAACTGCATAACTCAGACATTTACCCTTTGAGCCCGTACCAATGCTTTTTATGCATCTCAATAGTCTTATCCAAATGGATTATGGAAACTCATGGCAAGATGAGACCAACTACAACTAGTAAAACAGACAATGGATATTAGATTCCTTTCATTTTTATCAATCTTACCTATCTTCATATAATTATAGATAATGGTGAACACACTATACTTCCCCACACAGTAGGATGTTTTACCCAAATTAAACAAAGTAACTCCTAACCATCTCTTGCATTTGAGCAGAGTCTGTCAAAAGCTCACACTAGTTTTACACTTATAAACCAGGCTCAGTGATTGTCAGTCCCTATTTTTATCGCTACATTCAGCACCCATGGGAGAATACCCTGTTGAGCAATAGAAGCCAGAAAATTCCCAAAACAATTGGTGTGATGCCTTTATTGCTATTCAAGACAGGCAAAAAATGTTTACTATCTTCATCATTAAGGAAACAGCACCAACATCTATCTCATTAAGCTCTTTTCTAAAATTGTATGAATACGTTTAACAAATAATTTCAACATTTAAATTACTTTTTTTTAAATCTTTCCTGAGGCAAGATGATACAAAGTCTCAAAACCTGGCATGGCCTTTCTCCAGCACTGGATACTATAGTGCCCTGGAGATACCAGCTTCCCCCATGTAATTTGACTGTAGTGACTGGGTTACTCCATTGTGTGAAACATATTTTTATGCGACCAAAAAAGAAAATACTGGAAAATCTCAGCAGGTATGGCAGCATTTGTAAGGAAAGAAAAGAGCTAACATTTCGAGTCCAGATGACTTCTTGTCTATTGGTTTCAGGTTACAGCATCTGCAGTAATTTCCTTTTATCCCATATTTTTATGCATTTTGGTTATTTGAGAGTGCAGTTGATCACAAGTATAATATACTTTGGATGTCATTCAAAATGATACCTGTTTTTATGATATATTTATGTTTAATCAGTTAAGTCACACAATGTGAATCAAAGTCAAGTGTATTTACTCAATATCTACCATCATTAAGTAAACAAAGCAGTGATGCTGTCATACAAATCAAAAATTATTACTGCACTTCGCTTTTCACCTTATCATTTTACCTACAAATATATAAAAAGGCTAAACTTCATATGTAGCACCCTGTAAATACAAATGCTAAGAACACATTTTTCTAGTTTATTTTCTCTAATTCCATTGTCATCCTGTTAGAATTATTTTTTTGCCAATCCTATGTTTCTGTCCTGTTTACGTGCTCCTCAATCTTGAGTCGAAGTCCTATTATGTTGTGATCATTGTTGTCTAGATGTTCCTATATCCTTACTTCTCTGATCTGTTTTGGTTCAATTCTCATTACTGGGTCCAACAGAACTTCCTTGCTTGTAGAACTTTCTATATGCTTTCAAAGGAATACATACACTTTAAAACCTACCTTTCCTTTACCCCATTGCTACCTCTTGTTGCAAGTTGATTTCAGGACAGTTAAAATCACCATTATTATTCTATGTCCTTGTGTTAATTGACATACATTTTCCTTCAACTCATTTTGACTATTATCTATTAGCATGACTGATTAGAAAAAGCTTGCTCTAAATAAAAGTTTTTAAAAAATGGTTCAAACAAGCAAAAGTTAAAGAACTAAAGATAAATAAATCATGAACCCCTTTAAAGTGCAAGAAAATTAGACTGTTGCGATTTAGACAGTAAATTTCCAATTTTATGGTTAACATTCATGGCAAATACTGTATGACGGGCAAATAATTTCAGAAATAAAAATTAACAATCCAAATTACTGGATTATCATATTCTCGAATGCAGCAAGTCAATTTTTTCACATTAACCTGAGCGTTCAGCAGTACATACGCCAAAACTCATCATACTGTTCATTAATTACCAATTGCAGAACTACTGTACCATTATAATGGTAGCCATCTATCATAACTGGGATTACTGAATTTATAGCATAATAACAGATTGACTATATTATTATCTTAACTAATACATCTAACAAGAAAGATTCAGAATACTGAACATTATCAGCTTTAATGGATCATAAGCTAATTCTCCAATTTGTTTTCATAGATACACGGCAACAGATTATTCAAAGCAATTAGAAGCTTTTCAATAAATTCTGTATATTTTTATTCTGCTGCTTTCCTAATCTTTCTCCGGCTATAAAAATGTCAATCAACACGATGTATCTCAAATATATTGCGTTAAGACATCTTGGAATTTACTAGAAGGCTCATGTATGCAAGAGAAAAATTACTTTCTGTTCATTTCTCTAAAATGTACTCTGCAAAACATATTACTGAGTTTACTCCATATACCAGCTACAGATTTAAGAGGTTTTCCCTTTAGGGGTTTTAGTTAAATTTTAACGTTGATTGTTGACTGTAAAATCAGCTTTTTGTCTCCAATGAAATATTTCCTACTTACCGCATTTCTTGTTGCTGGTGGAATCCTTTGCTGAGCAGACTTTACTATCAATTCTCCCAAACTCTCAGCAGCAGTCTCCTCGGAGTCACTAGGATAGAAATACAGTGGGAAAGTGTGATTTTATTGAAAGAACAGGGCTTTACAATAGTCAGGAGTTTCAATCTTAATGCAGAAAAGTACAACTGTAAATACCCCCTGAATGGAAATTAATAACAAAACACCTCATCTTCAGCTATCATTCAATTAACATTAGTTCAATGACTGTGCATAAAACATACATGAAATAATTAGTGTGGATGGTGCTTAATTTAAAGGATGTTAAACAGCTTGTAAGCATCTGGTAGCAAGCTAAAATAGGTCATTCAAAATTTATCTAACTAAATTAAGAGGAAAAAAATTGGTTTCTCCTCCTGGATCGACATGTCACAAGATAACTAAACTGACTTAGCAGGGTTGCCTGGGAATCCTTAGCTGTCAGTGGTGAATATGCAAAGGGCCAGCAAATTAAATCAACCTGCCAAACTGTCAATTTCAAGCCTCATGACTGCATGAAAATGGCATCACTGAAAGAAATCATGCATTGCCTTATTCTGGATTTCCTGGCATTAATTCAAAACTTCATGCAGTTGGAGCTAATTTCACATGCAAATTTCAGTCAATAAGCTTGAAGCAAGACATCCCATGACTATTCAAAAATCTGACAGGATTATTTTTTCCCCTGAATATGAAATCGACAGTACATGAAATCCAATCTCCATTTGCTTACAGTTTGCATATCCACACTGTCCCATCTGCAGGGCCAAGTTAATGAGAACTGTACCTGGCTCCAGTTACATCTTCCCACCCATCCTTATTGAAGTGCTCAAAGATTCTGCTCATCTCCTTGATGGATTGGTTGAGGAAACGCTGGTACCGTTTCAGCGAATTGTTCTTCCTTCTTTTTGCTCTGGGATTATAGGCCATTGTTTTGCCATTGCCTGCTCTCTCTGCAATTCTGACATTGGTGGCAACAGTCTTAGACTCAAGTGCTTGCTGCAGCTCCTGTATTTTCTGTAATAACTCCTCATTTTCATTTTTCAACTTCATTCTGTTTGCCATTTGCATCCTTAGGGAGGCAGCTTCTGTTTTCAATTCTTCTATCTTGGTATCTAGCTTATCTTTCTCTCTCATAATTTGTTGATTTGTCTTCATCATTTCTCCTATTTCAATAACTTGATTGTCAAATTCTGTTTTCAGTGAAGCTTTGGCTTGGGTCAATTCTTCATTTGTTTCCTTCAGGTCTTTGGCTTCCCTCTGAATAGATTTTAGCTTCTTTTCCAAATGACTGATCTGAAACAGGAAACTAATTACTTTAAGCTTAGCTTGAAACATGATGATACTTCTCCCCTATTATTTTGAACAGAACCTCACAATCATATGGCCTTCAACGTGCCAGTCCTATTCCTTGCCTGTGCTGAGATAGCGGATTTCATCCAGGGAGGCAAAAGGGCAAATGAAACTGAAGTCAGTGACTAGGGAAATGAAAAGAAAATAGTCACTGCGACAAGTCACAGAACTCCCTCATTCTGGCCACTGGCAGCCAGTGGGAAAGTAATGCATTGATTGACTGTCTTTAAGATGACATTTGTTTGGGAACATGCTTAAAGCAGCAGTGCACCATAGATAGTGAGATGCTTGGGAAACATATCCTGCAGCCACCTAGATGGAGCCTGAGGCAAGAAAGGTTCAAAGCAGTGGCAAAGCCTGTTTCCCTAGCCCAGCCAGCAATGGTTTCTGCTGCAGGAAACCGCACCAATCTGTAATAGAAGCAATCTCCAAGTGATGAAATGACATGGCAATATAATAATCAGAAAAAACACAAATCACATTAATCCAAATGATTGCAGTTGATTTCCCCTGTAAATACTAATCGAGCCATGTCAGTCACCTTTAATGGCCAATCCTGATAGGAATTGCTGGGTCGATTGGATGCTGCTTGCGATTTTTTTTCCGGCTTTGTTAAAAGTGCATCAGGGTTTCAATGGCATCATGGGTCCCAGATTTAAATATATTAACTAATCCATAAAAACCATGAATCCAGGATTGTATTGGGGCAGATGGATTCCCCAAACTTAATCACTCATCTGCCTTGCTCCCACCAGCTAGTAGGGTTAAAATTAGGGCTACAGTTTTACTTGCAGGTATATACCACAAAGAAATAAATGCGGTATTTTAATGATGACTTTGCTACCACAGGCAGCTTGTGCAGCAGTCGGTCCCCTGGCTAATTAAGTTGTGGAACATGAATTTAACTCCTTACTCTACTGCGTGCCCAATGTCTGCTCTGCAATTGCAGGAAATGCCTAGTCGACACTAAAAGGGACAGGGAAATTGGAGATAACTGTTGAGGGTACATTACTATTATGCAATTCTGGAATAGCTAAAAGCTGATGGAGTCCTGCAAATGCTATAGGAGGTGTGCAAATGACAGGAAGGAAGGTCAATCCAACAAACCCCAAGTAAACAAAACAACAGAAGGTTGGCATTTGTGGCCAACAATTAGATTCTCTATTTTTGTGAAGTTTTGGAATATTATTTCATAAATTCTAACATTGTTTGATTAATCGCAAGAGCTTATGATGTAAAAAAGAATTTACCACGCAACACAATTAACATAAAATGGGCTGAAAGAGCAATGCAGTCTTAAATAAATTTGAATTTTCATCAGTCTTGTACGAAAAAAAATCATAACATCTCTTACATTGGTACATTTTAACAGTTAATCAGCCAAAATCTCATTTATAAACTGAATTTCCTGAAAGACAATGCAGTAAAATTTTGCAAGCATAAAACATGTTCAAAAATTCTTCGCTGTAGGGTCCATACAGAATTAAATTTAAGCTTAAAAAAAATGGAGAATATATTCTGACTGATCCCTCATCTTAAATGACTTGTACAAGAAAGGCTATATTCTGTAATACTACTCACTGCTGCTGTCAACTTTTAACAGCCTATTACACTAAAGAATACAAAGAAAAAGGTGCTAATACATTTCAAGCCCCAGTCTATTAGACATTTCCATGTGACATGGAAGCTCAGCAATATAATACATCCAATATTAATGTCTGACCGTACAATTCAGCACTGTCAGTTTTGGACAACTGTACATTTTATCATATTATTGTCTCTTTTTAAGACGAGTTAGACATACATACAAAATGCCTACAAGGTTCTTACCCGAGGCAATTTTTCCTGTCTTTTTCAGTTTTACCTGACCCCTGGAAGTAAAACATGCAACCTCTCTAAAAATTACAGTTGTTCTTCTATATTGGAGATGATGAAATGAAATAATTCCTCTGACATCCCTGGACTGTAATACACAAATTATTTCAATTACATATTCCTCCTAAAGACAAATGAATATGAGCATTTCCTGTGCTGTACATTATTATATTTAACATGAAGTTTGTCATTCTGTAATAATGCGATGACAGCTTTCATTACCTGACCATATGGCACTTGTTACAACGACACACAGCAGTATTATCTCCTCTAAATTACTCCCTACAAGTTAATACACAATTCACAAAATACCACCAATAGTTCCTAGCTCCTTTTTACAAATGTCACCAACATCTTTAGGGTACATTTGAAATTCATGCTGTCATTTCTGGAAAAACAGAGTGCAAAATAAATATATCCGTTCTCGGCCATTAACATAGACTTTGCAAAACGAAACCTTTGGATTACCCTGGTACTCATATAGCCAGTCACAAGGGATATTTAATACATAAAAATTGGAGCTTAAAGCTGTTCTGCAAATGTAGCACGTACATCAGTTTGAGAATTAGTTAAATAGTTCATTGACAGAAAATCACATTAGAGTTTATAAATGGATTTTAATTTTTCAACTCAAGACTATAAACAGACTATAGTAAAATATGAAGCAATCTAGTGACACAGATTTCTGGCTTTGTGATTCAAAACATGAAAGATGATCCCAAAATCATGGTACAAAAACCAGATAAATACAAATGTACTTGCAAAACACAAAGTGTAAATTAAACACAACAAAGATTGTAGGGCAGATTTTCAACTCGCTATCTAGGTATAAACCTTGCAAAATAGCTCAGGCAACCACATGGAAACCATCCAATTTTCATTTCCATCTATCCCCATGTCTCAAAAACAAGATGCATTAGACAAACAATTTAACTGAATTATTCAAACTGCTTTTTTAAAGTGACTTAATGCTCTTTACTTCTTAGTTTGATTGAATTTGACAGTACTCTTTTATTAGACTTTTTCAAAAGATAAGGGAACATTTAATCAATTTTTTTTACTTCATTTAAAGTCATCTTGCAAATGAGATTCTCCAACTTGCTCCAACCTAATAGCACGCGTAATAAAACAGCACCATTTAACATGCTCAGTTGACGACATTTAAGTCACTTGAACATATTTGACAAACACAGGCTAAAAAACGAGAGCTGAAAAGTACTGTGGGGTTCCTCAACTTGCACTATAAGTCCAGCAGGAAATCAGAATGACAATATAAAATGCTGAAAAGAGTCACTGTCATTTCTTTGTGTGTGCCACTGATTGAAATCAGGGTACCTCCTATCGGAAATCTGAACCCAAATGTTTCATTCATTTTGAACTGCATTTACAAATATAGTTCCTAACATAGAAATCAGGAAAAGCAGATTGTTTCAACAATTCAAGTAAAAGGCACAGTTCTTATATCCATAAACTCTTTGCAAGATTTTAAACCTACAATAACTCGAGTGCACAGCAACTTAAGAATAAAATTCTCATCCGCGTTTTTAAATCCATCCACAATCTTAAAACTTCCCTTTCTCTGTAATCACCTTCAGTCCATAACTTTCCAGGATCTCCAATCCTCCAAATAACTGAATGTCCAAATTTTAATTGCGCTACCATCAGCAGCCATGCTTTTAGTTGCCTCTGTCCTAAACCCTGGAATTCCCTCTGAAAAGCTCATCTCCTTCTCTAACCCTGTCTCCTTGATGATGGTCTTCAAAATCCATTTGTTTTGAACAAACATTCTGTTATATTCCCTGATATTGCACTGTCTGGCTGGGGATGTCAAGTTTTATTTGAACACGCCCCTGTGAAGCACCTTGGGAATGTTTAACTACATTAAAGACACTATGGGTGCAATCTTACCGGCTTTGCGTGCCACACTCCCACTGCAGAGAATTTGGCAGCGAGCCTAATCTCCATTCACTGTGACGGATATGAAAGAGACACCTGCATGGATATTAGTAGTATTCTGGCCACTATATAAATACAAGTTACAGTTGCTGTAAATCACTGTAGATAGATTATGCTGGCTCTGCAATTTCCATCTGTCCATTTACACTGTAAGGCAGAAGTCAAACAGTTGAATTTGTTTATAAATAGTAAATTACTTTGCCGTGTCAGGCCCAGTTGATGCAACTTATCAGTCGGGCCTGAAAATGGATGGCCACATCCTTACCTGTCATTTGCTTGAGGTGATGTTAATGAGGTTTGGAACAGCCTCTAATACAATCACACTCTGGCCCTATGTGTTTCCAGCAAATACATTGGAACAACTATTTCCAGCCCCTTCCTGGAAATGAAGGTATTTTTAATTTAATTAAGCAGACACACTGCAAATAAAATTTAACACCGATAAATGCAAACCATTATGTATCAGGTTCAAAAACGGGGAACATAGCTGTGTAGAGAGGGGAACTAAATTAGCAAAGAAAGACTGGATCTTCAAAATCCATAAGCGGTGGAGAAGCAATTAAAAAAGAAAGAGAATAGTGGGGTGCAAAAATAGAACTGTGTAAGTTTATAATGAATAAAAGGATGCATTTACCAAGTAAATACATACATCTCCTGTGTAGGATATACTGAGTGAACCACACAGCATTCTAATTCCCACCGTTACCTTGGTTTCCTCAGCTACCTCACCATTTAGTTACCAGCCTTTTGACAATTTTAATCATCCAATGGGTTTATTTCTGAGAAATTCTTCATTTGGAGTGGTTCCATGAACAGGTTATATCCTTGCTATTATTTTTATTACTAGCAATATAATTCTTACTCATCTAGATTCTGCTTTTTATACTTAATAAGGTAAAAAGCAGAATAAAGAATTTTTTAAAAATGCAAGAAATGCTGCATGCATTGCAGTTAAATAATGCTAATGTAAGCATGTCACTTAGAACAGTTTTTATTCATAATCAAAAAAAGAATGCACTAATAACGAAGCTCCAATGCATCATTGATAGCTAAATGTGTTCTTCCACTGAATGATGATTCAGAGATCTAAAACTTATTTGAATATCTGCACTCTTCATCTGTAGCAGAAAACGTATAAATGTTTTTTATGACACACAAGATCAACAATTAACATATTTTATGCATCACAACTCAGTTTTTGGATGCTGTAATGGCCTTTCCTACATTCCCCCAAAATGTATCATCTTTCCCTTTCACTCTGTCATTCCCCTACAATACACTGCACTTTTTAAAATCCAGATTCAACCAGCAGGAAGCATGACAGTTCCTGGCATTATAAGAAATGTTATGTCTGTGAGAAATCACAGACAGCAACACAACCAAAACCATCACTAATCTGCAGTTGCTAGCTTCAAATAACAGCTGGTTTTAGGTGGCTATAACCCAATGTGCGATTGAGATAATGACAGGTTTATCTTTTGGCTGATATTACAAGTGTGAGGTTTGATAGTGATGTTTTACTTCAACTTGTCTCTTTAATTTCAGGTAAAATGGAGTAGTCAACAGGGACATGTGATTTCTACTGATTCTGCCCAATGATGTGTGACCTGGTAGCCATGAGAACTGAGGCCCAGAGTAAGTCTTACTGAAACCCACGTATTGGGTTTCATACCTGGACACAAAGAAAGGTCATTCACCTGATGAAGACCATAGGGTCGAAAGCTTGCGAGTTTACTATCAAATAAATCGGTTGGATTTAAACCTGATGTTGTCAGACTTCTAACTGTGTTTACCCCAGTCCAACACCGGCATCTCTACATCACAAAGAAAGGAGCATTGCTATAGACAGATTTATTGTCCTAGAAAGCAAGAAAGACAAAAGAATGGCTGAGAACAACCCAGAAGAAAGGGTTGTTCTCAGTCACCATGCAGAATGCTGGAGGAGCTTGTTCTCCTCAGAGAATGAGAATATAGAGATTCAAGGACAATAGAAGATTTGCCCTAGCGAGGCTGAGAGGGGGAGTCATCAGAATGAGTTAGGTGTCAGTTCAGGAATTCTAAGAAAACTGGAGGAAATGACGTTTGGCAGACACTAGATATTACAGTGTGATCTTATCAAAAAGATTGCGAGTCCAGAATGAGCTTGAAAATGGGAGAGTTTAGGATCCTTTTAAAATCTGGTATTTTACACACTTATGCATGTAGTGTCGTTGGCAAGGCTAGCATTTGTTGTCCTTGGGAAAATGAAATGAGCTGCAGTTCAGATGGTAAAGACCATACAGAGTGGATGTCCAGGATTCTGATGCACTAACAAATGCACTGAAATATCTGCCCAAGCAATGTCACTGCAGCATGGAGGGGAGTGTGGACGTGCCTGAGGTAATGTTAAGATCTCAGCTGAATGAATCTGTCTACTTCTGTCATTTTATTCTTTGTAGCAGTTTGACATAATTGACTTGGGATGGAGTCACATATAGAGCCGATGAGGCAAGGATTTTTCCCCGAAAGGACATGAGTGAATCATTTCTGTTTTGACTAACAACCTGGTAGCTTCATGGTCATTTTACTGATGATGTAGAGACGCCAACGTTGGACTGGGATAAACACAGTAAGAAGTCTGACAACACCAGATTTAAACCTGGTGTTGTCAGACTTCTTACTATTTTACTGACACCAGATATTTAACTCTAGATTTGTTTTATACTAATTCAAACTCTCAAACTGCCAGAGGGTTTTGAAGTCAAGTTCACTAGATTATTTAATTTCGGCCTCTGGATCACTGGTTCGGCAACATAATCATTACACTACGTACCTTATAGATATGGAGCACCTAACAGAAGTCAATGGAGTGAAGGAATGGGAGAAAATACGGAAATGAAAATGAACTCAGACAATGGGATTATGAAACAGAATGCTGCGATTCAATGCAATTCTGGTTCAGTCAGAGCTGAGTAGAATGATGAAGGTAGACCTATAGATACAGAGGCAGCTAGCAATAATCAATATAAGCACAGGTCAAACATGATTTCATTGAACGTCAGACCAGGCTTGAGAGGCTGATTAGCCTCCACATGGTCTTACCTTCCTATTTGTTCTCACCATCATTAAACCAAAGGAAATTTCAATACATCCATCAACTGCCATACTATTTGAGCACCTGTCCATCATCGGTCAATAGTAGTGGTCGAGAGATAAACTTGAATTTCAGCACATGGCAAAGTTCAATGATAAATGAGAGGAGACTGAGTGTGGAATCTTTGCACATAGAAATCAAAAAGACATCAAGAAAGTGCCGCAGTTGCATTCAGACTGGAACCAGGAAACAATACGCACATTCAAAGATTTCAGAATATAGTTCCAATCTGAGCTGTATTACTGTGGAACATTGGAACAATGTTGAGTTATTTGAAAGCAAATAACTGGGAACTTTTGTAAAGGTCATGGGAAGAATATGGTTTGCCTCTAATTTACCTACATATTAAACATTGCAGAGAAACGTCTGGGATTTTTTTTTGTTGAATCCTGTGATTGGGGGCCCCGTGTTTTATCAGCTCTAGCCACTGGGAAAAATAACAGAACAATGCCTTTCCTGCTCCAGGCAGAATTTGCAGGGACAGAGAAAAAAACGATTGAGAGATTATACAGGCATTGTAATTGTCAAATTAAATGTGCAAAATCCAAAGAAATGAGGGGTGATATGATCCTTTCCCTACTCTCTCAAAATCTGAGGCAGTCAGGGCTCATTGACATCTGATTATTTCCCTTCTGGCTTCAATGAAAATCATTCTGAACAGTCAATAAGCCAGCAAAGGTCAAACATCAATAGTTTCTGGCTTCTCGTTATGTTTCTTGTGGACAAAGCCAGTGTTTTAATCAGCCAATACTGATAATTCAATGAATTGTATCATTCTTGAGTCATAAATTCTTGAATTATATCTCCCTTTTAAGAGGTAGGGACTCAAAGCTATAGCTTATCCCAAAACTTGACAATATCCAGACTCAGCCAAGGCTGAAGTCTGAAGATTTGGAGAGAAAACTTTAAAAATGGCCATCCAAATTTTGGTTTATTATATTTGATGATGAGATTTTAAATAGTTCTGTGGAATATTAAACAAAGCCAATTACAGTGCAAAAAGGAAGGTCCTGTGGATGAGAATTCAATCCAGATTCCTTTAGAGAAAGCCATTGTTGTTACTGATCTCTGATTACTTCCAAAGGAATAATCTAAGCTTCTTTTTTATCCATGCATAGGAAAAAGGCATCATCTGCAAAACCAGCATATATTAACCATTCCCAATTGTCCACGAGAAGGTGGTAAGCTGCCCATTGATAAATCACGAGGCACTTCAGGGCAGTGTTAACCACACTGATGTGGGTCTAGAATCAGATACAGATCAGATTTAGTAAGAATAGCATACTTCCTTCCTTAAAGCATATTAGTGAACAAGATGACAGTTTTTCTGTCCAAGTAATAATGGGGTTATTGCTTTATAGGCATTACTGAAACTTGAATTAAGGTGTCGAGATGACCTGAAGATTTGACGCACTCAGAAATCTCTTCACATGAACCAATATTGAAGCTGAGTTGGCTACTGATTTCAGAAGAGCAATTACGTTGGCATCAATGTTCAGTACTCACCTTAAACTAGCTCTTTGTTATGAATTGCTTGGAAAAGCTGTCTCTTTGTCGCTATGACAGAGATAATCCTTCTAAGGCAATTAAGTCATCCAACACCTAATATCCCGAAAAGGCAGTTTGTCAGAATCTGGAAATTGGCACTGACTGGATGAGTTATCTGGGAGTCTTTCAACAAACTACGAAAACAGCTCTAATCTACACTTCTTGTTACACACGAAAAGTAACAATTTGCCCCAAAACCTAAAGCCGGAAGGTGATGACTCCAGAATCTCGATCTATCTGCAGCTTTTGACATAGTTGACTACACCATCCTTCTTCAATACCTGGGTGATACTGTCCTGGCTTCATTCTTATCTATCTACATGCAAACATCAATCACCTGTAATTGTTCCTCTTCCCGTTCCCCTGCTGTTACTTCCAGGCTCTCGCAAGCATTGATAGAATTCCAAAGCTCAGTTAAGTGCATGGCCTCCATCTATTTCTCATCACCAAGTTGCCCTCATGAAAATAACAGTGTCAAGTTTTAACACAGCCCCTACAGCAACCACTGCTGTCTCGCCATCACATCTCTCATTCCTTCACCATTGCTAAATGTTCCAACGACACCCTGTATTGAACGAGCAGAAACGTCTTCTAATTAAATATTGGGAAATTAGAAATTATAGTCTCTGGTTCCCATCACAAATACTGTTCCTCTAAGCTTATCCAAGCCTGTTACCAAGGCACCATATTTCATCAAGAACTTCTGACTGCATATTTGCATCAAAGATCACCCATTTCCACCTTTGTAACATTGTCCAATTTTGCCCCTGCACCAATTCACCTGCTGCTGAAACCTCAGTCAGCCCTTTGTTAACTCCAGACTTTACCACTCCAATATACAATTGGCTGGTTCACGCATCACTTTTGCGCATACTGACCTTTACTGACTCCCAGTTAAGCAACATCTCAATTTTGAAATTTGCATCCTTGATGTCAAAGCCTTCCATTGCCCCAGGTGTTCCTATTTTATAACAATCCAAGGCCTCAGCACTCCTCCACTTCTGGTCCCTTGACCATTCTGGATTTTAGTCAATCCACCCCAGTCACCATGACTTCAATTTTGTACTCTGAGCTCTGCCAGTTTCTCGATAAACCCCTCTCCCTTCCTTTCCTTCATAAAGGCAATACTTAAGGCTGTCTCTTTGATCAATGTTTTGGCCATCCACCTGAATATCTCACGTAGCTCAGTATCAAATTTTGCTTCATAACGTGCCTGAAAAGTGACCTGGGATGTGTTATTACATTAAAAATACTACATTAATACTTCTACAAAAATGATGAAATTGTTTTCTCAGAAAACTGTAAATCTTAGAAGTAGCTTTCCAACATGATTATAAACTTAGTAAAAGATTATATATTTATATTTTGTGTTCACAAGGCAGAAATATATGAATTTTAAGACTTGTGGGTCAAGGGTGAACTCTAATGTATTCACCACCTACGGTGCTGTGCACTGGAAAATACAGTTTACCATTTTCAATAAGTAAAACAGCGAGGCTGTAACATATGTGCAATAATAATCTCTCGAAGGAATGTTATAATTGTTTCCTGCACCTTCTTTAATGACTGCTCCAACTTTGCTTTTGTCTTGGTCTTGGGTGTGCTGCATTTCACTCCTTCATCTCCATCATATCTGAAAAGAAGCTCTGATTGGAATAAATAATAAAATGTCATTAGAATCCCCTTTGAAACAGAACAGCTATTTCCACAAAAAAAAAGGATGTTCCCTCTTTCAAATAATTTGTGTCATTTTCTTATTATCTCTTTTGGAAAGTCAGTTTCTTTGCTAAGAAAAATACAAGTTTAAAATTCTAGCTGTGTCTTTAAGGGGCAAGGAAATGAAATATCTGCAGGATAAAATGCTCATTAACAGAATGGAACAAAATGATGAGCTGTTTTTGTGAAGTGTACCAATAGACAGTGCAGTCAACTTAAAGATACAGATTATGCTAAGTGCCTACAATTCCTTCAGATCAATACCATTGTAAACAGAAGCAAATCCTGCCGCACTGAAAACATTCTGTGCTGCACAGCAGCTGAATGTGAGTATGCAATAGTTTTACTATGTTTACAACCAAAAAATTGCAAAAGAGGAAATAAAAGCATCAGTGGATCAGGAATCTAAGAGCCAGAAGCAATATAAAGAAAGACGTTTTGTTAAGTAATACATGGTTAGGATTTGGAATACACTGCCCGACTGGGTGGTGGAAAAAGAAATCCGATAAATACATGAAGGAGAAAATAATTGCACAATTCTGGAGAGAAAGCCAATGAGGGGGACCAACAGGACTGTTTTCCTGAAGAGCCATTACAGACTCAGTTGGCCGAAAATCTCCTTTTGTGCCGTAAGATTCTATGATTCTGCAAATCATTTGTTATTATTATTATTTTTCACTAATTATGACAGGACAGGATCATGCATCAATAACAACTGTATCATCACCTTTCTGTCACTTTGCATTTAATGAATGTATTCCCTATTGGAAACTGAATTTGTTATTGGCCAGGGAGCAGGCTGTGATAATATGAGGTAATCTTGCCCACTTTGGCAAAGGTTGTCAAGGACACTATGAGCAGGGATCAGGTCAGGAGCATTAATCACCGGAAAGGCTAGAGCAAAACATCCTGGAATTTGTGGAGGTGGATCACACTTTGTGTGATCCTATGCTCACCTACCTTTCTGGCTCCCCAAAAACATCACCACATTCCTGGCTGGGTTGAATCACCCCTCCCCCACCCCCTCAATATTCAATAGCTGCTGAGCCCACTGGCTGGCTCATCTCGCGGCCTTGCACCTTGCCTCGCTGTTGCTGGCTGAGCTCTCTCAGCCCTGGATTGAGAAATCTGTTGGCTGTGCTCTTTTTATAAAGCAAAACACAGGGTCTTTAGCCTTGGCTTCCTCATCTAGTTGCCTCTTGTCCCTCGCATGCGTGTGCCTTAAACATTCGGGACAGTCTATTTTTAGAGGACTCAACCAGAGTTTGATTTCGCTCTGCATTGCCCGCTGATAGACTCAACAGAAATTAGAAAATCATTGCTGAGTTATCAGGCTCTAATTAGTGCCCATAGACACTGGCCTGCACAGGGGCCCCTCATTAATTGGGACGCTGTGCATGCGCATGATGCACATGATGTATATACGCATGATGTATAAATTGTAAATCCACCGGAGGTTTTGGCCATCTCACTCATTCTCGCTGAAATCTCAGCCTCTCTTCCCCTTCACTGCAGAAAGGTTATTCTAATGCTGAGAAATGATAGGATTGTTGCATTTTGGTCCCGGCAAACATGAGCAGTTTTATTGTCACACTTACCCTGGTCCTACAATTTACCTAGTACTTTGATTTTGATAATCAAAATACCATACTTTTAACATCAAAAGACCTAACGAGTAACACTTCAAAGTTTCATAAAACTTTGAATTTTTGCTCCAAAATATCCTGCCGATTAAATATTCACAGAGAAACATGAAGAAGTTTAATTATCTTAGTACTTTCAAACTATTCACTTTAATATATATTTCAAAGGCCACCATACCTGAAATGAACAGACAGCCAATGGTATCAGGCCATCATTAGTCTTAAAAGGATTAAGTCAAATATAAGGATGCAAGATAATTAAAGATATTACTCTAATTTGAGACTTTTAACTTTTGTTTAAATTTATTCACAGGATATCAGTATCACTGAGATGACCAGCATTTAATGCCCATCCCTAATTGACCTGGAGATGATGATGGGGAACTGCTTTCTTACACTGCTGCAGTCCATGTGGTGAAGGGATTCCCAAAGCGCTATGGAGGGAGTTCCAAGATTTTGACCTAGGAACCATGAAGAAACGACAATACAGTTCTAGATGTGTGACATAGAGGGTAACCTGGAGGTAGGTGGTGCACATTGTTTGCTGTCCTTATTCTCTGACATAGTAGGGTTTTGGAAACAGTGTTGAAGAAAGCTTGGTGGGTTGCTGCAGTCCATCTTATATTTGATACACAATTGCTTCATTATGACTGTTGGTGAAGGAAATAACGTCCAAGATGGCAGCAATCAAGAGGACTCCTCTGTTTTGGATAGTGTTTTCTTGAGCTTCTTGAGTGTTGTTTGAGACGCATTCACGGGGACAAATGAAAAGAATTCCTTCACACTCTTGATTCATGTCCTTTATGTAGTGAAAAGGCTTTGGGGAGTGAGGAGCTGAGCCATTCTTCACAAAATGCCTAGGATCAAATCCGCTCACTGTATTTATATGGCAGTTCCAGTTAAGTTTCTGGACAATGATGATTCCCTACAATGCAATAGGAGGCCATTCAGCCCATTGAGTCAGCACTGACTCTCTGACAGAGCATCTTTACCCAGGCCCACCCCCTGTCCTATACCCGTAATCCCAGGCATCCCTGCTAATCCCGAACTTGGATATCCTGGGACACTGAAGTACAATTTAGCATGGCCACTCCATCTAGCCTGCACATCTTTGGAGTGTAGAAGGAAACCAAACCTGGAGGAAACCCATGCAGACCTGGGAGAATGTGCAAACTCCACACAGATAGCCACATAAGCCCTGGCGCTGCAAGGCAGCAGTTCTAACCACTATGCCACCGTGCCATCTATCATGATGGTGGAGTGCTACTGAAAGCCAAGGCGGGAAGGTTAAGATTCTCTCTCGTGGAGGTGGTCATTTCCTGGCACTTGTTTTGCACAAATTATACTTACCATTAGCAGCTCAAGCCTGATCTAGGTCACGCTGTACGCAAGCATAAATTGCTTCAATTTCTGATGAATTGCAAACAGCACTAAATAATCATCAGTCAACATTCCCAATGCTGATCTTGTGATGGGGGAAAGAATTATTGTTTAATTGTCCATGGCCATTCACACTGGATATGGCAGGCCTACTGATGGTTTTGGGATTTACCTGTCTTCCGCATTCTGATTCTGCTATTTAGTGTGCAGGCAGCTCTGTTGAGTTTCATCTGTAATTGAACAGATTATCAAAACAACTGGCACTTCGCTAATTTGGAACTTTGGTTTTGGTGTGTGCTACTCTTTATCTATTGGAACACTAGTGGAAGGCAA
The DNA here is from genome assembly GCA_024679065.1 of Sphyrna mokarran. Lineage (NCBI taxonomy): Eukaryota > Metazoa > Chordata > Chondrichthyes > Carcharhiniformes > Carcharhinidae > Sphyrna > Sphyrna mokarran. Next base: position 130,124,885 of record JAGIQG010000006.1, on the reverse strand, counting down.
AAATACAAGGCCTCCAAAATTGGAGATTTCAAGGTTGACATTCAGTGCAACCAGGAAGGACATTAGTCTTTTCCCGTTCTCACAAAAAAATCAAACTTATTTCTTCACGTAATTTGTAGCCATCCCCATAAAATGATAAAATAACACATTCCTTTCCATCTGCTTCCCACAGAAGCTTGGGCTGCCTAATTCAAAGCCTTAAAACATTGCATGAATCCTGTGACGAGTGGAATCAGCATAAATGCTGAGCTTTTATTTTCATCATGCTCCCAACTCCTCTTGGACCAGCAAAGGGATGAGATTATATCCAGTTGTATTCAGTTTAAATTTTGCAATGAGCAAAGATAGCCATGTCAGAAAATGCTGCCATAGATTTTTAACAGTAGCACATTTTATTTTTAAAATATGATCGGTAATGCGGATTGGGAAGAAGTTACTGTAGACCAATGATATTATACTGATACATTTGAAATGAATGCATACCAGATAAAGATGAAGGAGAGCAAGATAATTTAGTCACAGCAAAATCCTCATGTAGTGTACAATTAACTCAAAATAACTGTTTATACATCTAAAATTTTGTAACCTTGATATCATTCTAATTACACCTCTTCTGCCTACCACGAGCAATGATCCAAATCAGACAGATTATACCAGGGAGATTTCAGGTGACTTGTCATTTTGTACATCAGATGGCCATTACTGTTTATATGTCTCTCTGTTTGGCTCATTCCAAGTCACAAGGATTGCACAAATCAATCAATCAATATAAACATGGAATATTTTTTCATTGTTGAATATAACAGGCAGCTGATTAAAAAAAATCTGAGATTCAGTACCCTGTTACTGCACTGAAGATAAATGTGAGGGCATCCCAAAATCAGAAAGATAACTTGAAACACTAGCTCATAGTGCTATGTGTGCGCTTTTTTGATATTATGTGAGGAATGATGTACAATCCAGTGAGGAAAGTCGATAAGGTTGTTAAGAAGGCATATGGAGTCTTAGCTTTTATTGGTAGGGGGATTGAATTTCGGAGCCGCAACGTCATGTTGCAACTGTACAAAGCTCTAGTGCGGCCGCACTTGGGGTATTGTGTGCAGTTCTGGTCCCCACATTATAAGAAAGATGTGGAGGCATTGGAGAGGGTACAGAGGAGGTTTACCAGGATGTTGCCTGGTATGGAGGGCAGGTCTTATGAAGAGACGCTGAGGGATTTGAGGTTGTTTTCGTTAGAAAGAAGGCGGCTAAGAGGAGACCTTATTGAAACATAAAAGATGATTAGAGGTTTAGATAGGGTGGACAGTGATAGCCTTTTTCCTAGGATGGAGAAAGCTAGAACGAGGGGACATAGCTTTAAATTAAGGGGTGGTAGTTATAGGATGGATGTCAGAGGTAGGTTCTTTACCCAGAGGGTGGTAAGGGTATAGAATGCCCTGCCTGCTGCAGTTGTAGATGCGCCAAGTTTGGTGGCGTTTAAGAGGTTAGTAGATAAGTTTATGGATGAAAAGGGAATGGTTTAGGTTAGAGGGTCATTGCTTTTTCCTAATTGGTCGGTGCAACATCGAAGGCCGAAGGGCCTGTTCTGCGCTGTTATGTTCTATGAAACAGACCAATCATTGTATGAACAGTTCAGAAAGAATATTTACAAACTTAAAATAAAAATAAGAAGGACTACTCTATGACAATTTCTTTTACACAGAACTATCCCTTGGTTCCCAAAATTAGCTATGTTCACCTGAACTCTGAAACATCCCTTTTCCCAAACAATATCCAGTATTAAGTAACTCTATGAGCTAAATCCAGGAAATAATTCCCACAACCAAGTTAATAGAACATAGAACATAGAACAATACAGCACAGAACAGGCCCTTCGGCCTTCGATGTTGTGCCGACCAAAATAAAAAGCAATGCCCCTCCAAACTAAACCATTCCCTTCTCTTCCATATACTTATCAATTAACCTCTTAAACGCCACCAAACTTGGCGCATCTACAACAGCTGCAGGCAGGGCATTCCACTCCCTAATCACTCTTTGAGTAAAGAACCTACCTCTGATATCCGTCCTATAACTCATACCCCTTAATTTAAAGCTGTGTCCCCTCGTGCTAGCTTTCTCCATCCTAGGAAAAAGGCTATCACTGTCCACCCTATCTAAACCTCTAATCATCTTATATGCTTCAATAAGATCCCCTCTTAGCCGCCTCCTTTCTAACGAAAACAACTCAAATCCTTCAACCTCTCTTCATAGGACCTGCCCTCCATACCAGGCAACATCCTGGTAAACCTCCTCTGTACCCTCTCCAATGCCTCCACATCTTTCTTATAATGTGGCGACCAGAACTGCACACAATACTCCAAGTGCGGCCGCACTAGAGTTTTGTACAGTTGCAACATGATGCTGCGGCTCCTAAATTCAATCCCCCTACCAATAAAAGCTAAGACTCCATATGCCTTCTTAACAACTTTATCCACTTGACTGCCTACTTTCAGGGATCTATTGACACATACACCAAGATCCTTCTGTTCCTCAACACTATTAAGAGCCCTACCATTAGCCCTATACTCTACACATTTATTGTTCCTGCCAAAGTGCATTACCTCACACTTTTCCACATTAAACTCCATTTGCCACCTCTCGGCCCAGCTCTGCAACTTGTCCAAGTCACTCTGTAAACTAAAACACCCCTCTTCACTATCTACCACACCACCAACTTTAGTATCATCTGCAAATTTACTGATCCATCCCTCAATACCCTCATCCAGATCATTTATAAAAATTACAAACAGCAGGGGCCCCAAAACAGACCCCTGAGGCACACCACTCGTCACCGAACTCCACGATGAATATCTCCCATCAACCACCACCCTCTGTCTTCTATCTGCCAGCCAATTCCTAATCCAATTAGCTAAATCACCCTCTATTCCACACATCTGCATTTTCTGTAGAAGTCTTCCATGGGCCACCTTATCAAACGCCTTACTAAAGTCCATATATACTACATCAACCGCCTTACCCCCATCCACCTCTCTGGTCACTTTCTCAAAAAACTCAATGAGGTTAGTAAGGCATGACCTACCCTTCACGAAACCATGCTGACTATCCCCAATCAATTCATTTCTCTCTAAGGTGGCCACATCTGGGAAATATTTTTCTGGTTCAGTGAAGATATAAAATTGCTGCCTCTCTTGAGAGACTATAGTTGCAATTTGTTGCAGCTCTGATGTTACCTGTCTCTCTCCCTTTTCTTTTGAATGTTCTACAGTGTATCGTTTCTTTCCCTTTGATTTTATCATCCCGTGGAGTCAGCTTTTGGCACGTACGTGTCAATTTCCTTATCTCTCCACTTGAAATTCACCTTTCTACAGCCCTATTGTTTTCCCTCGTCACATCTGTATAATACTTTTTTCCCATTGATGGCTAAATCACTCCTCCAATCACCTGCCTCGAATCAACTCCATTTTACTTTTTTCGTAATTTTCCTCAATTCTTAACAACCCTCAGTCAGGCTGTGCGACAGGGACATGCTCATTGTGAGGGGCTACCGATCTGAAACAATTTCACATGCCACATCCTGCACACCCATTGAACCCTGGGCATCATTAAATGACAGAGATGTCAGCGTTGGGCGTTACATCATTAAACGCACAGAAGTGTGTTAGCAAACGCTGAATGCCGCCTGAACAGTTGTCCAAACACACATTACTATTATGGAATGGCAGAGCATACTCAAGGGGCCACTTGGCCTACTCCAGTTCCTAGTTCTTATGATCTTATGGAACAATAGCTTAAAATGCATCTCAAAGCAGCATCAATAAAGGGATGCTAAGGAACACAAGGAAATAGTTGAAGAGGATTGACCTGAGGCATGGCTAGAGAGAAAAGAGATCAGGTAAAAAAAAAGAGCTGTAGTCTCCCTTCAAGATGGATTTTCAATTTCAGTGAATTATTTTCATTGCTTTTTTTGGAGAAAAGGAACTTTGAGTCTAATACAAAGTCTCAAACTCACTATCCTACCTCTCCCTATTTTCTGTACCTGTACCCCCAAAATACTGTCAGTCAATGCAAATACTGTCTTTACTCAGAGGGTAGTAAGGGCGTGGAATGACTTGTCTGCAGCAGTTGTGGACTCGCCAACTTTAAGGGCATTCAAATGGTCATTGGATAGGCATATGGATAACATTGGAATAGTTTAGGTTAGAGGGTCATTAGATTCGTTTCACTCGTCAGCATGACATCGAGGGCCGAAGGGCCTGTATTTCACTGTAATGTTCTATGTTCTATGCATGATGTTTAGACAGAAGTAATGATTGCTTTCTGGCTATCTCTATTCATTTTCAATGTTTTTGGAGAAGAGTAAAAAAAAGTATGGCAAACATGTGCAGCTAGACCCTAGGAGATCAATTAGAACCCATTCTTATATTGCCAGCCATGTCTACATGACCAGACAATCAGATCTACGTGTTAGAAGAAACCTGTATGCAGAAGCTATGCTTCTCCAGAGAGACCATGACCGAATCTTGTATATTTCTTCAGTCAGGCTGCAAGCCACTTCAATGACAGGGACAGCTTTGACAATGACTGTCAATATGCTTGTCATCTCTACACCTGTAAATAATTTTTTGCAGTTTGAAGATGAGTGGGTGATAACGTCAAAACAAGTCAGTCCAAGACATGGAATGGGGACATTGTAAAGGTTCCTTTCCTCTTCTGTTTCAAACATTTTCCTTTCTATTTGCCCCGTGTCCTTGCAACTACCTATCTTCAATCTCCATTCCCTTCCAAAGGTCTTGGATGTGCTGTTGCCTCCCAAATTAGTCCTCACCGCAACTGAAATTCTATCTAATTGGCTTTCTGTGACTGCATCATTCCTCCCCAGCCTCTCTGCAGTTTTTGACATGGTCAATTACATCCTCATCCAACACTTCTTCCATAGCTCTACTAAGTGGGATTGCTCTCACTTGGCTCTCCTGGACTCTTATTTCAGCTATAGCCTTGCTCTCTCTCTTTTAGCCCTGAAATATCCCCACCCCTTGATCTTTATTTTTACCCATCTTCAGATTTCGTATGTTCGACACCCCTCCACTCTGCCCCAACACGTCTCATTGCACAACTGATGGTCGCCGTCTGGATATTCCGAAACCCCCTTCCCAAACTTTCTTACCTGATCACTTTTCTCTCTAGCCACGCCTCAGGTCAACCCTTTTCTACCATTTCCTTGTGTTCTTTAGTGTCCCTTAATTGATCCTGCCTTGAGATGCATTTAAGGTTATAAGAACTAGGAACTGGAGTAGGTCAAGTGGCCCCTCAAGTCTGCTCTGCCATTCCATAAGATCATGACTGATCGTTTCACGGCCTCATCTCCAATTACCTATCCACTTACCATAACCCTCAATTTCTTTACGGCTCAAAAATCTATCTATCTTTGCCTTAAAAACATTCAATGAGGTAGCCTCAATTACTTCACTGGACAAGGAATTCCACAGATTCACAACACAGCTATGCTCTCCAGTTCTAGTTTCACCCACTAGTGGAAACAACATCCCTGCCTCTATCTTATCAATCCCCTTCATAAATTTTATATGTTTCTATGAGATCTCCCTCAGTCTTCTGAATTTCAATGAGTATAGTCACAGTCTACTCAATCTCTCCTCATAAGTCAATTTACTAATTTCTGGAATCAATCTAGTGAATCTTCTCTGCATCCTATCCAATGCCAGTATATCCTTTTTCAAGTGGAGACCAAAATTGTACACAGTACTCCAAGTGTGGCCTCACCAGCACCTTCTACATCTGCAATACTACCTCCCTGTTTTCAAATTTCATCCATCTTACAAAGAAGGACAAAATTCCATTTTCTTTTTTAATTGCCTGTTGTACCAGCATATTAACGTATTGTGATTTCTGCACAAGGATACCAAAGTCCCTCTGCACAGCAGCATGCTGCAATTTTTATCTTTTAATTAATAGCCCATTCTGCTGTTATTCCTACCAAAATGGATGATCTCACATTTACCAACATCATACTCCATCTGCCAGACCCTCGCCCACTCACTGAAACTATCTATATCCCTCTGCAGACTTTCAGTGTCCTCCGCACACTTTGCTCTATCACTCATTTTAGTGTCATCTGCGAATTTTGATACACTAACTTCGTCCCCAACTCCAAATCAACTACGTAAATTGTAAACAATTGCGGTCCCAACACTGTTCTCTGAGGCACACCACTAGTCACTAATCATACTTATTTATCCCTCCTCTTTGCTTTCTGTTAGTTAACCAATCTTCTATCCATGCTAATACATTACCTGTAACACTGTGCACCTTTATCTTTTGCAGCAGCCTTTTGTGCAGCACATTGTCGAATGTCTTTTGAAAATCCAGATGCACCACACCCACCAGTTCCTCACTGTCCACCATGCTCCTAATGTCCTCAAACAATTCCAGTAAATTAGTTAAATCTACTTTTCATGAACCCATGCTAAATCTATCCAATGGAACAATTTTTATCCCGTGTCTCACTATTTCCTCCTTGATGATAGATTCAAGCATTTTCCCCACTAAAAAGTTAAGCTAACCGGCCTATAGCTACCTGCCTTTTGTCTGTTTTTAAACAGTGGGATCATATTTGCTGTTTTCCAATCTGTGGGAACCATTCCAGAGTCCAGCAAATTTTAGTAAATTACCACTAATGCGTTTGTTAGTCTTCGCCATCTCTTTTAGTACCCTGGGATATATTCCATAAGCACCAGGAACCTATCTGCCTTTAGCCCCATTAGCTTGCCCAACATAACTTCTTTAGTGATAACAATGTTTCTAGGTCCTCACCTGCCATTGCCTTCTTGTCATCAAGTTATTTGTATCTTTCACTGTGAAGACTGACACAAAATACCTTCAATGCCTCCACCATTTCCTCGTTTTCTGTTACTAAGTCCCCTTTCTCATCATCTAAAGGACCAATGTTTACTTCTGCCACTGTTTTTCATTTTATATATTTGTAGAAACTTTTGCTATCTGTTCTTATATTCTGAGCTAGTTCACTCTCATGATCTAACTTACTTTATAGCTTTTCTCGTGGCTTTCTGTTGACCTTTAAAGATTTCCCAATCCTCTAGTTTCCAACTAATCTTTGCCACTTTGTACGCATTTTCTTTCAATTTGGTAACCTCTTTTATTTCCTTAGATATCCACGGCTGATTATCTCTTTTTCGACAGTTGTATGCAGTCTGTGAATCCTTCAACAACAATTCTGTTATTATTATTTATTCCTCATTTTTGAGGGGGTAATGGAACTTAGTGAAGCTACTGGGGCTTGCTGCAATTGTTTTTGTATTCACCTGCTGTCTGTCTACAGCGCAGCTTATCAATTCACATTGGACATTATCTCTGAAATGTTTCACAATCCACCCACTGAACAATTAGAAAAATACAAATGAGGCATATGTGAAAGACACAATATTCAGGTCAGTTCACATGGGAGGTTTAATGAAAGTGCAGTGGAGGTTAAAAGAGAAATTAAAAAAGCTATAAGAAAATTTTAAAGGAAATAAAAAGAAATAGCATGGGGTTTTTTAAGCACAAAAGAAAATAAGTTATTCAAGACTGTGAGACATAAACATAGAAAAGGAATCGGCATTGGAAAAAAATAAACAGAACAGAAAGTTGATCATTTATGAAGTTCTTCTGGCATGCACAATCTATTGAAGGAAGTCAAAGAGAAGATAAAAAAGACCCCAAATACAATGCATCACCCTTCTTAGATCCGCAAATTGTGCCAGGGGACCGGAAGGTGGCCAACACTACCACTGTTCAAGGAAGGTTAGAAAAACAGACCAATTCACTATCAACAAGTTGGTCAAACATCAGTTGTAGACAAAACCTTTTAACCCATCATTTGTGACCAATTGAGTGAGCATCTCCAGATGTTTGTGTTTGACAAGGGCATTCAGCTTTAATAAGAAGCCACATTTACCAATTTTGACAGTTTTTCCAGGTGACTGATTGTATATACAAGGGACATACAACCACATGGATAAAGAACAAAAGTCAGTGATTTGAACCAAGGTTAGAGAATCGCGAGGGAGAACTCGCTTTAGGATCCTCCTCACTCCAACATAATCTGGATCACACCCAGTGAGCTCTGCATATTTAAATCAACATTCAAGTATACAATGTCGGTTTGAAGCTGGATCTTCCCTGCTCCCGGGATTCTCCAATCCTTGGGAACAGCGGGACCCGGCGCAAATCATTGCTGGTTTCCAAAAATGGAAACCAGTCATGTTGGTCATGCCAAAGGGGGCTTAGAGACCACTGAAAACCCCAGGGTGGTTGGGGAGATGGCTGGGTAGTACCCTGGCACTGTCAAGGGAGGGCAGCTTTCATCTGGTCTCTGGCGTCAAGAGGTCCCATTCCAAATATATGGTGGAATTCTGTGAGAATCTCTCCAGTCTCTAAAAGAATTTCAAAGTGTGGTTGGATTGTGAATTGAATTACATGGACCCGCCCAGCAGGAATCTCAGCATATTTCCCACTGGGGCTGACACTTAGAAATGTTTTGGGAGAATTCCACTTCACAGTTCCACCTGGCCCCAACAGCCTTTCACCTGCTTGCTCATCAAGAATCTAATTCAGATCCAAAAACATTCAAGTGGGTCGATTCTCTGGGGTGGCGGCTGCAAATCCTGATGGCCCATTCAATCGGATGAGTGAGCAGAATTGGAATTCCAACGGAGCATCAATCCCATCCTGGGTCCCCCGCCCTCCCGTTGGGGTCACATTGTGGCGTATTATCAAAATCCTGGAAATCTGAGTACAGTATATCCACTGGTTCCCTTCTACCACAACATACGTTACTTCTTCAAAGAACTCCAATACTTTAGTTAAACATGATTTTCCTTCCAAATAATCATGCTGAGTCTGTCATAATCCTGAATTTAACTAAGAATCTGCTGTAGCATCTTTAATAGTAGTTTCTAATAAATGTCCTGTGACAGATATCGGTGGATAGGCATATGGATGATATTGGAATAGTTTAGGTTAGAGGGTCCACTGGCCGGCGCAACATCGAGGGCCGAAGGGCCTGTACTGCGTTGTAATGTTCTATGTTCTAGATGTTAAGCTACTGGCCTGTAGTTTCCCACTTTATATCTCACTCCATTTTTGAATAATGAAGTTACATTTCTTATTTTACAATCTAATAGAACCTTCCTCGAATTTAAGGAGTTGTGGAAAATTAAAATAAGGTATCAACTATCCCTCAACCTACTCCTTTTAAGACCTTAGCTTGAACCCAGAAACTTGCTCAGCACTTCCACTGTGATTGTAATAGGCTTCAGTTCCTCCTCCCTTCCATTTCCTGATTTACAGCTATTTCAGGATGTCACTTTATTAATCTTTTTCTCTTTTAAATATTCATAGAAATTTTAAGTATCTATTTGTCTATTTCTAGCTTCCTTTCCCTCGTTCTCTTAATTTTGTCATTACTTGCTGTTGTTAACATTCTGTCCAATCTTTTGACCTGCCAACCATCTTTGCACAATTATATGCTTTTAAGTTTGATAGTACCTTTAATGTTTTTAATTAACTGCGGATGGAATTTTTCTTTCTTAAAATCATAAAGGTTTACAGCATGGAAATGAGCCCTGCAGCCCAGCCTGTCCCTGCGCTTGTTCTTTTAAAATTACTAAGCCAGTTCCAATCGCCAGGATTTGACCCATATCTCTGTACTCATCTTACTATCTAAACACTTGTCAAAAGACAAAATTGAACCCATCTCTGGCAGCTTGCTCCAGACACTCACCATTCAGTGTGAAAAAACTGCCCTGCTGGACATTTTTGTATCTCTCCCCTCTCACCTTAAATCTATATCCTCTAGTTTTAGACTGCCGTATCTTTGGAAAAGGTATTAACTATCTAGTTCTCATTAGTCTATAGACCTCTATAAGATCACCCCTCAGCTTCCTGTGCACCAGAGAAAAAAGTTCCAGTCTGTCCAGCCCCTCCTTATAATTCAAACCATCATGTCCCAATAGCATCCTAGTAAATCTTTTCTGCTCTCTTTCTGTTCTGAAATATCTCTTGAAATATCTGTTTTGGGAAATATCTATTTTACGAGGAGAAATTGAGTTGCTTTGGGTATTAATTGCTAGAATTCAAAAGAATGAGGGGGGATTTCATTGAAGTCTATAAAATTCTAACAGGACTAGATAGGGTATATGCAGGAAGGATGTTTTGGGAACTGACTGCCACATTTTCTTGACCTCAACCCGAAAGCTGGGTTTATTAATCTTAAAGAGCATGTTGTATCCTGTTTAGGACTGACTTCTGGCCTGTATTCATGCATTTTCATATCTTTGGTCACTGGAATTTTCTAAGATATCTGAATGCAGTTTGCCCTGCTTTATTCTATTACCCTGATAGATTCTTAAGGCTGTTCAACAATCTTACTTAGGGCTTTCTAAACTCTGTGGGTCACAATAGTGTGTAGTCATGATCTGTAGTTCATCACCCATTCTAGACTTTACCCCTTTATGTCACACTCCTTTTTTTGATTTTGTGATGTTTACCATGTTAACAAGAGTGATCCAGTGTGTGAGCAGAAGCAAATTTCACCTGTTATCCTTTGAAAACCAGGGACATCCATTTCTTTATAATGAAATGCTTTCCTTAGGGTGTTCCTTCAATTACACCAAACTTAATACACAGATTTGCTCCGACTATATCTTCGTTATGCCAGGGGTTTATGGGGGACTACCTGCCTTGCTTCTGATCCTGTGTCTAAATTGAATGCTGTTGTTTAATATCCTTAACGAATTTGAGATTTTTGGGGAGCTCGCTGGATCGATGGTTCTGCACTAGGGTTGTGTAATATACATCTGTTTTTCCTTTTTGTAGTCCTTGCATTTATAATGGTGGTATATATGTATGGTATTCTTTACTCTTGCCATGGTTAATACAAGTAGTACCACTGTAGGTGCTGGGTGAGTGATTTGGTGTAGAGATTGTGGATATGGCCCAATGTGTCCTCATAGCAAGTAAAAAAACCCGCTCAGACCTACTGACATAGGGTAGCTTCCTTCTGTATTTATATTATTGGGGTAAAAGAATCTCTGACTGACTCCAGTAAAGGTGCAGGTGAAGCGTATGTCCTGGCAAAAGACATTGTTTCCTGTCAATACTGCCCCTAGTGTGGCTGGAGATAGGGAGGTACGCTTAGGTGAATGCCTTAACGTAATGCAAGAATCTTTGGTTAACCTTTTGGTTTTCTGCTCGTGGCTGGAAAATTTGGTTAATTCTTTTCTATACCTGTGTTGATGTTCCAGTTGAAAATGCAATGATTATAGCTACTTTGAAAATCCTGAAATTTAAGTGGCTTGGGTCTATGTCCAGTACCCTATAAGAACTCAGTAAGAATTTAGCAACACCAATTTTAAATCCAACCGATTTATTTGATAGTAAATTTGCGAGCTTTCGACACTCTGTGTCTGTGTCAAATGCAGTGCTGCATTTGCCTGACAAAGACACAGTGTCAAAAGCTCGCAAATTTACTATCAAATAAATCGGTTGGATTTAAAATTGGTGTTGCTAAATTCTTACTGAGTTCTTACTACCCCAGTCCAACGCCGGCATCTCTACATCACCAGTACTCTATAAGCCAGGGCAAGCACCATTATGACATTTATTCATGGCTTCATCCCTTTCTTCCCCATTTCTGAAACATCCTTTCATTGTTTGTATCTTTGGAGCACCATTTGTATTGAATAATGAATAATCCAAACCAACTGAGTTAATGCTCTCTTGTATCTTTCTGTCTGCATATATGTAGAAATTATGCTGTACTGTACTAGTCTTTGAGGCTTGATGCAGCTTTTATAAAAATAGGAAAAATCATCAATAAAAATATATTTTAAAAATGGAAGTCTCACAATAAATGTATAACAAACAAGTTTCATTGTATTAGATACTTGTTTCCTGTAGGGAATTCATAATCTTGGTCAGGAACAATTAGTAGTAAGAAACAAAATTCTCATCATTGACATGCCAACAGTCGACATACGCCTCAGTTTAATATTGCATTGTGTCAATGTGCACTTTTCTTTTGTAATTTATAATAACTTGGAGTAGCTCACTGGAGTAACTCATTGGAATAATAAATTTTAGGTGGATCTTTACATAAAAATATTCAGTGACACGATACCTTAATAAGTAGTGACAACTTTCATTTTGTAGCTGTGGACACCAGCTAAGATAAAACCAAGAGCAAACAGGTTTGTAGTTTGCCTCTAAAGATTCCATTAATGCTGACAACTGATTAACTTGGCAAAGGAGCCATTCATTACTGTCCTAAAGCATTAAGTTCACAGCAGCTGCACTAGCACAATACCTGCTCCAAACTAGACTGCTCAAAACTTTAAATTTTGCTTAAAAGAATAAAAGCAAGTCGGGAATGCGGCATTTCAGAATGTCTATATAGAGCAGGTGTGATAGAAGATCATCCTGTCATCCTATAGATCAAAGCAGCTCACTGTATAGCAAACAGTATCTTTGTTCTCGCATTTGTGACCTCAACATGTTATATCAAGCTATGGCTTGCATTCCCTTAGCAGCTACAGTCCTGGAATATTCTAAAACATCTTTCAAAATACAATAGTAACAACAAGGAAAGACTTTTTATATTGCTCTGCATCTGAAGATTGAAGGATGGTTTATTGGATGAGGGTGAAGTCAATAGCACAAACCTATACTCTGCTTCAGATTTCTTAAAATGTCCATTGCCAATAGTAGAAAGGAGGATGTTTATAGTTATTTGAAGCCAACCAGCTGAGCCTCAGGACATCACTGCAGGGAGTGTCCTCAGCCCGATAATCTTCAGTTGCTTTATCAGTGACCTTCTCTTCATCATAAGATCAGACATGGGGATGTTTGATGATGATTCCATGGTATTCAGTGGCATCCACAACTCTTCAGGTCCTGAAGTAGTCCATACCCATATGTAATGAGACCTGAAGAATTAGGCTGTGAAGTGGTAGGTAACATTCCTGTCACACAACTGCCAGGAAGTGATGATCTCCAACAAGAGGGAAACTAACCAGCTGTTCCTTAACACACATGTCATTGCATCTATCACTGTCAATGTTCTAGGGATCACCATTGACCTGAAACTGAACTGGACAAGCCGTATAAATATTGTTGGATATTGAGAGGTTGCTGTTCATGGCTGGAAAATCTAGAACAAAGTTACACACTACAAGAAGTCAATCATTTAATATGGATTTTTTTTTAAACTCAAAAGATTGCGAAGCTTTGGAATCTCCTCCCTCTGAGAATAGTGGATGCTCCAGCATTAAATATATTTAAAGCCAAGATAGAGTTACCTTTGGTAACTTAGATAATTAAGGGACACGGGGAGTAGAAGGGAAAGTGGAGCCAAAGTCCAAGATCAGCCATGGCCATATCGAATGAAGTAGGGTCAACGGGTTATATGGATCATTCCTGCTGCTATTTTTTATGTTACGTTATCTGAAGCAGCCAGAATCTGGATATTCTGCAGTGAATGACTCAACTCAACTCCTCAAAACCTTTCCGTGATTTACAAGGCACAAGTCAGGAATGTGTTAAATATTTTGCATTTACCTGGATGAGTGCAACACCAACAACCCTCAAAAAGTTCAACACCATCCAGGACAATGTGAAAGCTAAATGGGCACCACCTTGAATCGACCAGCTTAAACATTCACATCCTTCAAGCTGTCCTGCAGCAATTCCCTAACATTCCTCCATCTCTGAGCCTGTGACTTGTGCCTCCTCAATTGACAAGGGCTCATGGGAACATCACCATCTGCAAATTCCTCTCCAATCACATAATATCTTGATTTGGGAATACACCGTTGTTTCTTTATCAGCACTGGATTACAATCCTGAAGCTCATCTTTTACAGCGTTAAGATGTGGAGCAGCTCAGGAAGGTAGCTGATCATCACCTTCTGGAATGAACATAAATGCTGGCCTTACCCGTGACATATACATTATAACAATTAAAAAAGCTGCAAATGCTAGATTAACAGTGTTATGTAAATTTGCAACTCTGTTATATCCCATTGTCTCATGCTTGCCACAAAAGGCAAAGGGAAACTGTAAACGCTACATGGTGATGCATAGCTTGACTTGAATTAGTGACCTTCAAACGGTTGAATGGTTTGAACTATTTCCATTTCATTCTGCTCCCTCACCTTCTCGCTCCCGTTGTAGGCATATGGTCAGTTCCTGAATGTTAGCTTTATCTGTAATCGACTGTACCCTCAACTGGTCCAGCTCTTCTCTCTGGTTCATACTGCAAGATGAGAAAGAAGAAATCCATTCATTAGACATCAGTAAAACAATTCCCATATTGTCAAACATGTCAATAAGCTCTACCTGTGACTTGAAACAAAGTCCAATGAAATAGAACAAACGCTAAAGAAAATAGCTGAGTCGGTGACAAGAGTGCACAATCCAAAGAGCTGAAATTGCTGAACTTTCCTCAATATGACAAAGAAAAGCTGATTTGACCATCATCATATCAGTCACATTTAGAAAAGTTTCCTTTGCGCAAGTTTGATTCCCATTATTTTACTGAATTTTGAAGTAATGTGTCTGGTTGAGGACAAACAAAATAGAATCGTTAAGATGCAAGATTCTGATTTGATTTGATTTATTCTTGTCACATATATAAGGGTACAGTGAAAAGTATTATTTCTTGTGCAAAGCATACAGTTCATAGACAAGGAGAGAAGAGAGTGCAGAATGTAGTGTTACAGTCATAGCTAGGATGTAGCGAAACATCAACTTAATGCAGAGCAAGTCCATTCAAGTTTGATGGCAGCAGGGACAATAAAAAGTCTCACAACACCAGGTTAAAGTTCAACAGATTTATTTGGTAGCACAAACTTTTGGAGTGCTGCCCCTTTATCAGGACTCACCTGATGAAGGAGAAGTGCTCCGAAAGCTTGTGCTACCAAATAAATCTTTTGGACTTTAACCTGGCATGTGAGACTTCTTACTGTGTCTACTCTAATACAATGCCAGCATCTCCACATCATGGCAGCACGGAAGAAGTTGTTCTTGAATCGGTTGATACGTGACCTCAGACTTTTTCCCGACAGAAGAAGATGGAAGAGAATATGTTGGGATGAATGGGGTCCTTAATTATGCTGGTTGTTTTGCTGAAGCAGCGGCAAGTGTAGACAGAATCAATGGACAGGAGACTGGTTTGTGTGATAGACTGGGCTTCATTAGTTTGTTGCAGTCTTGAGCAGAGCAGGAGCCATAACAAGCTGTAATACAACCAGAGGGAATGCTCTCTTTGGTGCATCCAGAAAAATCGGTGAAAGTCATAGCTGATTTTCCAAACTTCCTTAATAAAAGCAAATTATAGCAGATATTGTACCTGAAACCGAAAGAGAAAACGTTGGAAAATCTCAGCAGCTCTGGCAGCATCTGTAGAGAGAAAGAAGAGCTGACGTTTGAGTCCAGATGACTCTTTGTCAAAGCTCACTTCCTATAATGCAATGATCAGACAAAAATGATCTCAGATTTTTGTCTCTTTTTCCCAATGGAAGAAGATGGACCAGAGTATGTCTAGGGTGCATAGCGTGCTTAATTATATTGGCTATTTTGCCGAGGCAATGGCAAGTGTAGACAGAGTCACCCTTTGACAAAAAGTCATTTGGATTTGAAATGTCAGTTCTTTTTTCTCCAGACCTGCGGAAATTTTCCAGCATTTTCATTTGTTGCCAAATTTCCTTTGTCTTCTGAGAAAGTAGCTTTCTATAGAGTATGTCTAAAAGTTGGTGAGTGTCGTTGCGGACAAATTTTCTTCGTCTTCTTAGAAAGTAGAGGCATTAGTGGGCTTTCTTAACTATAGTGTTGAAAGGGGGGACCAGGGCAGGTTGTTGGTGATCTGGACACTGAAAAACTTGAAACTCTTGATGCTTTCTACTTCGTCCCCATTAACATAGACAGGACATGTTCTCCCCTATGCCTCCTGAAGTTGATAACAATCTTCTTCGTTTTGTTGACATTGAGAGAGATTATTATCACCGCTCCAGTCACCAGATTCTCTATCTCATTCTTTCTTTTTGCTTTTTATTCCAATTCAATCCAATCAAATCCAATTCAGAATCTCAACAAGTTGAGACATTCCCAATCCAAACTGACAATATAGGGCTCTCACCTCCCGTCTTGGATTTGATCTACTTGATTCAAGCAGATTGACGTAGGCATAGCTCATCTTCCAAGACTTGATCTCATCTGTATCTTAGCCAAAAGACCAAGTTACTGTTTTTAAAAATTGCTTCAAATGAAGCTAAAATGTAACCTAATGTCTTCAAGCAAGCACAGCAGGCCTGGAAGGGTCATTTTTGAGGTCCGACCCAATACAGTCATGTCCTCAGCAAACTTGAAAATCGAGTTGGAGGAGTATTCGACCACACAGTCATAGTTTGGTTTGAAGTGCAGAGGCACAGGGAGACAAGGCAGTGAATGTCTATAGATGCATGAAGCTGTTAGCACAGGGAAAGACGTTCAAGGAGGCAGGATAATTTATTGGCTGATGCATAGATTATAAGTTTGGGATGTCATACTTGAACTGTATAAGAAAAAACTAGACCATAGATAGAATACCGAGCACATTTCTAATCATTGTACTACAGAAAGGATGTGATTTTCGGGAGAGGGTACAAAGGTGGTCCATGAGGATGTTGTCAGGAATTAAGAATTTTAGCTCAGAGAAAAGATTCAACGGCCTGAGGTTGTTTTCTGTGGAACATAGGAGATTGAGGGGAGTTTTACTTGAGTACTTAAAATTATGGGGGTCTCGATGAGTTAGACAGGGAGTCATGATGTGGAGATACTGGCATTGGACTGGGGTAAACACAGTAAGAAGTCTCACAACACCAGGTTAAAGTCCAACAAATTTATTTGGTAGCAAATGCCACTAGCTTACGGGGCTGTGCACCTTCATCAGGTTTGTCTTACTTAGGTAGGGAGCACAGATTTAAACAATGAGGAGTTTTTTTTCATCCAAACTTGGAATTTACTGCCTGAACAAGTGATAGAGGCAGAAATGCTCACCAGAAAAATATTTGGATATGCATTTAAAGTTTTGTAATCTTTTATTATTCTTTCATAAAATCCCTACAGTGCAGAAGGAGGCCAACTTAGCCCAGCCCAGTTGTACCGACTCTCCAAAACAGCATCCCATCCAGGCCACATAAGCCCACATATTTTACTACGCTAAACCCTCTAATCTGCACATTTTTGACGGTGGAAGGAAACTGGAGAACCCGGAGGAAACCCATACAGACACAGGGAGAACGTGAAAACCACACATACAGTCACCCAAGGCTGGAATCAAACTGAGGTTCCTGGCGCTGTGAGGCGGCAGTGCTAACCATTGTGCCACAATGCCGCCTCGTAGACTGTGGCTATTAGTGGCTCAGCCAGATTTATTGCCCATCTCTAACTGCCCTTTGAAGATGATGGCAAGACACCTTCTTGAACTTCTTCACTCCACATGGCATAAGTAGATCACAGAGCTGTTAGGGAGGGAGTTCCAGGATTTTGACCCTGGACAGCCGAAATAGTTCTAAGTCAGAATGGTGTGTGGCTTGGCAGGAAACTTGCAGATAGTGGCGTTCCCATGTATCTGCTGCCCTTGTCCTTCCAGGTGGTAATGATTGCAGATTTGGAAGTTGCTATCAAAAGACCCTTGGTAAGTTGCTAAATTGCATCTTGCAGATGGTATATGCTGTTGCCACTATGTGTCAGAAGCTAAAGGAGTGAACACTATGGGGTAATCGACCAAGCTAGCTTTTGAGATTAAACTAGATAGCTCTTTTCTGCTAGAACAGATACAATGGGCCAAGTGATTTCCTATCATTTCTAACTATTCATCAGAATGGCAGTACATACACAAAAATAACAGTAACACTTTGGGAAACCACTCTGGCATGTTTACTGTATTAGGTTACAAACTCATTAGAAGCACCTTGGAATTAAATATGCAATACCTGATGGCAATTTTATCTCCTGCAAAAAAAACTTAAATGTAAACATTAATTGCTTTTCCTAAAACAGTAAAATGTTTGAGTAGTCTATTACCTATGTTTTTTAATAGCTTCAACAGCCCATCGTTCTTTTGTTACTTCAAAATTTTACTCTGTTAAGTCCATCCAAACATCTGTTGCCTGTTTACTGACCAATGCTAGCTTGGATGGGCAGAATTCCTCCATTTGGTCGTGTGTGTGTGCGCATGCGCGCGGGGGTGGGGGGGGGGGCAGCAGAGATGAGGAGTGTTTTCCATTGCAATTGCTAATGGAAAACCATGCTATATCTTCTGCTGGTGGAAATAATTAAGCATTTGTAGATTTTGCATGACCTTCTGCGCTGAGACAGGTATGATAGCCTGCATCCTGTCATTACATCAAGGTGCTACATTTAAAAGGTGATAAATGTCTCTGGTGCATCATTGGAAGAAAGATAGATCTCCTGAAGGAAGATGATGATGCAATTCTCGGAACACTCTTGAGGCTTGCAGATGGATCTCTTCAAATTCAAAGCTGAAAGATCCACCTGACAGATGTTCCCTCCACCCACCATCGTGCTGTTCTAGGGTCCAGATTCATTGGACTCTGAAGGTGGTATTGACTTTTGCATGCCACATTGGTCCAATAGGTTCTGAACTGACATGTTTTTCTGCTTTGTGTTGATGAGAATTGAGGGTGGGGAGAAAGTTCCAGTTGGGATTCATCAGCATTTCATTAGCACGATGCAAATCGATTTTTGCAGGATTTCCAATTTGTCAAAGCAAACAACATGGGAAGGCCCTATTGTAAAGTCACACTGGCATGAAAGCGATTTCTGGGCCCCCTGTAGATTTCTCCCTACCACCTACCATCGTGGGTAACATTCCCTCACCTGAGTTAAAAAGTTAAGGGTTCAAGTCTTATTCCAGAGGCTGGAGCACATAAATAACTGTTGATACTCCACTGCAGTACTCTGGAAATGCTATATTATTTGAATATAAGAACAAGGAGCAGGACTTGGCCACCTGGCCCCTCAAGCCTGCTCTGCCATTCAGTAAGATCATGGCTGATCTTTTTGTGGACTCAGCTCCACTTACCCATTTGCTCACCATAACCTTTAATTCCTTTACTGTTCAAATATTTATCTATCCTTGCCTCAAAAACATTCAGTGAGGTAGCCTCAACTGCTTCATTGGGAGAGAATTCTACAGATTCACAATCTTTGGGTGAAGAATTTCCTCCTCAACTCAGTCCTAAGTCTGCTTCCCCTTATTTTGAGGCCATGCCGCCTAAATTCTAGTTTCACCTGCCAGTGAATACAACTTCTCTGCTTCTATCTTATCTATTCTCTTCATAATCATAAAGGTTTCTACAAGACCTCCCCTCATTCTTTTGAATTCCAATGAGTATAGCACTAGTCTACTCAGCCTCCCCTCATAAGCCAAACCCCTCAACTCCAGAATCAACCTAGTGAGTCTCTTCTGCATCTCCTCCAGTGTCAGTACATCCTTTCTCAAGTAAGAAGATCAAAACTGTGGCCTCACATCTTATACAGCTGCAACATAAACTCCCTGTTTCTACACTCCATCCCTCTAGCAATGAAGGACAAAATTCCATTTGATTTCTTAATTACCTGCTGCACCTGCAAAACCAACTCCTTGTGATTCTTGCACAAGGACACCCAGGTCCCTCTGCACAGCAGCATGCTACAATTTTTTACCATATAAATAATATTCCATTTTGCTGTTATTCCTATTAAAATGGACGACCTCACATTTTCTCAACTTTGCCCCTCACCTGAGGTGTGGTGATCTTCAGTTTAAATCAACACCACCCAGCTCTTCCCTTCAAAGGGGAGAACATCCTATGGTCACCTCGGACTATGGCAACTTCACTGTTTTCCAAATGGAAGCCTTTCATTCCTTTTTCATTCACCCATCACCTGTGTACATACTGATCTTAATTGGCTCCCAGTACACCAACATTTTGTTTCTAAAATTCTCATTCTTGTGTTTAACTCCCTCCAGGACCTCGCTGCTCACTATTCCGGTGACCTTTCCAAGCTCTACAATCCTCTGAGACTGCATTAATCTCCCAAGGCCAGTCTTCCATCACCATAACCTGTTTCTTCACAAAACAGAAAAGAGACGTATCCATGGTTTTGAGCACACAAGTTCGCGTAAAGGGCCCTGCAGAATGTCAGTCTGAGTTCAGGCAGCGGGTTTTAAGCCTCCAATAGCTCAATAGAGGAGTTCATACGCCACAAAGTCCACGGAGAGAGCTACTGATGATCCCTCATGTCTTTCATGGCCACTATAACACCACCTATTCTGACTTCTTGTTAATTCCCCACTCCTTTTGTCTTACTACTGGAGACCATATTATCAACCCTCCAGGCATGAGGTTCTGCAATTCCCTCCCTAAACGCTCTGTTTTTCTCTTCACCATGAAGACACACCTTTAACTCAACTTTTGGTCTCCCATGCTAATATTTCTTGACTTAGGCTGGTTCTAAATTTTGCCTGATAGTGCTGCGAGCCTATATTAAAGGCATTATATGAATGTAAGTTGCTGCTTTTCCTGAACACAATTATCTTGGGACAAAAATAACATTTTGATGTGAAGGCCAGATGCAATTCTGAAAAAAATACCTTCAGATTTAAATTTAAATTAATATTGAATTTATATCATGAGAATAAATATTTCTGCTTCAAGGTAAATTATAATAATCAATAACGTTAACATAACATTAATACAATGCTTTTTAAAAATAACAAACTTGGGAATTATTTAAATTTTGGTAACTTCTATGATGTTCCAGACAGAAAATTATTTTGGGCAAATATCATAAATTAAAGCTAATCATCTGATAGTTTGAATATGTTAAACTTGGTTAAATGTTTTCAGCAGTCACTAAATCCAATTATTCAGACTATTAAAAATGAAGATTGTTTGCTTTAGGCTTGATCTAATTATCCATTTCACCATAATGGATACTTTCACACTGCTTTTCCCTGGCATGGAGATTTGCAAATTGTGACCCATATTGTGAAATCGATTTTATATATTTCAATAGATAGAAAATTATGGGCGAGCACAGTGCAAATTCCAATAGTAAGCTCCATCTTTGGAGCAGGCTTATATAACGACCCCTATATGTGAAAATTAAACTGATAAATTATTTGAAGAATCTCCAATGAATTTTTGCCGTTGTTAACACTGGATGTTGGCTGCGATTTTTTTTTATATCATTGTGCTGATCAAAACATCCATGGCGAGGGGGAGGAGTGAGAGACCTGGACCAAGAACAAACTATTTTGAGAGCAGTGTATCAAATGGATGCTGTTCTCGACACTTGCTCAGTCGACCTCACAGCCCAATGAAATTACATTGAGCCTTAAGTTCTTAGCCATACTGCACTGGCACAGCATATCACACCAAGTCATAACATATATGAGATGGCTGAATATTCTTGCCTTTCACGGCACAGGATCATGTTCTGATTTTTTTTTTCCCCAATGAATATGGCCAATGTTCCCCTTGGTTGAGGAGTCAATCACAAGAAGACAGGTTCAGGGTCAGGGGAAGGAAATTCAGAGGGGATTTAAAAAAAAACTTTTTCACTCAGAGGGAGATGGGAAACTGAAATGCACTGCCTAGACATCAGTGAACACCAGAAATCTCACAATCTTTAAAAAAAATAACTGGATGAGCACTTGAAGTATCATAATACTCAAGGATATGAGGCAAGTGCTGAAAAATGGGATTAGGCTACAGTGATAGTTATTGTCAGTGCAGTTTCGATGGGCCGAAGGGTATTTTCTGCATTGATGCTTCTCTGACTCTGATACTAATGCAGGCAAAGTTTTACATGCTTCAGGAATCATCTTTGCTTGCAAAAAGTCTCAAATACACAGATAAATCCTGTATTGGGGAAGGGTCGTCACTGTCAATATGAAAGTTGTTTGCAATGCACACACACATGCAACCGCAACCACCCACCCCCCCCCCCCCCCCCCCCCCCCCCCCCCCCCCCCCCCCCCCCCCCCCCCCCAACCCCACCATACTGTCCAATGACAAAATATCTTGGATCATCACTTCATTCAGTGATTCTGGAAATTCTTTTGCACAATATTTGAGAGGGATGACCATTTGCTTCATTGGGATATGAACAGTAATTATTTGTGTATTAATGTTTTTTTTTGTCACTAGAGTTGTGGCTCACGGATTGAATTTTCTCTCATATTAGAGAAGATTGTAGTTATTGACACAAGCAGATTTTTTTAAAAATTGCCAACTTTTTAGCAAACTTGACAATCTCAGCTGATATTTGATAAAATTTGCTTCTGTTAACCAATTTTACTGGTAAATCTTCACCACAAGATATGCTTTGGACACCATTCCAAATATCACATCCTGTCTATATAATACATACACATAATATTGCTTTCTGACATTCATGATCTCAATCTGTTGTGATTCTGCACAGAACCAACTTTCAAGCAGTGTTGAGCCAAGAAGGAAGATTGTTTTGAAGGTTTTAGGACATGTTCATAACTCTAACCAGAATGTATTCCATAAAGCATGATGTTGTGTACATTACTACCTAATGCATTTACTGGCATGCAAAAAGCCAAATCACTCTATTACCTTTTTCTGCTTCAAGGTAAATTATAAAGATCAATAAAGTTAATGCAAAAATTAATATCATGTTTTTTAAAACTTGAGAATTATTCCAATATTAGTAAATTCTCTGATATTCTAGGCAGAAAACTCTATTTAGAGCAGACATCATAAATTAAGTGAATCTTTTGCTAGTCTGAACACGTTAAATTTGGTTAAGTGTTTTTCAGTTGTCACTAGGAGATTTTCACAGTAACTTCACTGCAGTGTTAACGTAAGGTTACTTGTGACACTAATAAATAGACAAAATTAATCCAATGATGCTGTTCCAGTCTTAGTCAGTTCAAGATCAAGCATAGATGGAGAACACTGTAAATTCAAACTGGACTTCAGAGTCTTATAAAATGTATTATAATTAGAGTATTAGTACCTGGAATTAATGATATTCCACACTTATCAATGAGAGAACATTGATGATCTGTATTTTCTGGTAACACGTTCAGAGTGTTATAGTGAAATATAGTTCCGAACTTTACTAAAAAGTTGCATGGCAAACCATCCACTGTAGATTCCCTATAAAATAATTTCTGCAAGTATAATAAACTGTCATCACGCAGTAAGTTCTAAATTTAACAAATGTCAGTTTGAAAGGAGTTTACTGTCTCACAAGCTCAGGCTCTTTAGAAAATTTTTACTTCGGACAAAGAAAGCAGACTCAATCTCAAGAGATGCAAACTTACCCTGGCCTCCTCTGACCTGCCATAATACTATTATAACCATGGAGCAGAAAATAGATGAGCTGATAAGATCACCAGACAACATTTATTTCACACATACTTCAACACAAGTGTTTGAGAGACTGGTGGGAATTCACAGTGGCGACCATGTGACTCAAAACCTCAATAAATAAAGTGCTGCATTTGTAAGGTGATCTTGTTGCTCCAAGTAACATGCCTCATTCTTAATTTTCCTCTGTACTTCCAGAGTACTCTGCCACAAAGTCACACAAAGTACTGTCCTCCAACCGTTTCAGCTTTTCCTAAATGCTTTGAACATTTATCAGTTCTTTTACATTAATATGTTTCCTCTGTGGTGCAAACGTCTAGACAGCAGTTAAGTGGGAGGTTTTGGTGAGGGATTATTTATGTAGTGACAGGCATCTTGCAAGAAGTCTAGTCAGCCATAAAATAAAAGAGATGAACTTCTGTTTGCAACATATTGAAAAAAGCATTTCTATAATACTGAATTTCACTAAATAAAAACCCACAAGGCAATGTACAGATTATCCACCTCCATTGTGTTTTGCTTTACAGTGCAGATTGTAATAGAATCCAGTGGTGTTGAAATTCTTGAGCATTTCTAAGAAATTCGTTGGTAACTTTGCCAGGAGTGGGGGTGGTAGGGATCCTCCTCAGATCTACTTTCCAAGAAACAATGCCACTGGCTGTGCAGCACTTTATCTATTCGCAATTATTCTAAGTAAAGAATTATGGAAATTTCCAGATTATCTATTCTTAGAATTCATAATTACTCTCTCATCTGGAACCTCTCCAAGGCAATCACATCCTTCCTTAGGTACAGTGCCCAAAATTGCTCACAATACTCCAAATGTATTCTGACCAGAACCTGATAAAGCCTCAGCAATACATTCCTGTCTGAACGAAAAGGTGCAACTCCTGACCAATGGAAATGAGGTCTGATTGACGGAGCTACAGATTTCAACTTTCGGAAATGCTTCCTTCACTGCCAAAGTCCTGTTCACACATATTTCACTTTCTGTTTCCTCTCATGCCCTGAGCTCATTACGTCCATGAGGCTCAGCTACATTTCCCTCCATTTTATACACACTAGACTTCTGATCACACACATCCCTCGTGGTCCCATGCTAACAGACAATGTAAAGGGTTCTCTGCCCCCAGATATTGTCCTTATCTCTCCTTTAAACCTGACGTCATAACCCTCTCCTTAAAAAAAAAGCATTGTTCACTCCATTGCCCCTATAAACTACCACGCCATTGCCAGCCTCACTCTCTTCTCCAAAGTCTTTGAATGTGCTTTTGCCTTCCAAACTTATGTCTTTGTCTTTCCTGATTTCAATACTTGAATCCCTCCAATCAGGTTTTTGTGCTTGTCAAAAGTAACCAGTCAGTCTTATCAAAGTCACAGATGATATCCTGTGTTGACTGCAGCAGAGGTAAATTTTCTCCCTTTGTCCTTCTCAACTGGTCTACATCCTTTGATACAACTAACTGCACCAGCCTCCTCACTGCTCCAAATAACATGCTTCATTCTTAATTTTCTTCTATATTTCCAAAGGACCCCATAAGATAATCATCACACACAAATTAGTTCTGCCAAAACAATATAAAAAACACACCAAAATTTAGTAACCAGAATACTCCATTCAATTCCTCTAGCCCTGCTCTAACATTCAATTAGTTCACAGCTGAACTGGAGTTTTATACCACTTAATCCCTTTGATATCCTGACCAAATAAAAGTTCATCAGTCTCAATGTTGAAAATTTTAATCATCCACAATTAGTCCCAAATTTCTACTATCTGTGTGTGAGAATGTACTGCCTGATTTTATTCCAAAACCACCCAGCTCAAAACTAAAGATTATGCTCTTGTGTTGACTGCAGGAAACTGCACCTATTCTTTGGAATCCTCGTTAGTTCATTTTTCATGCCTCAACCTTTTAAAATCAATGAAATCCAGGCCAGGTTTGGGCAACTGTTTTCACAGCTTAATCCTATTAGCCCTGGAATCATTCTGTTTACTTTCTGTTGTACACCTTCCAAAGTTAATATCCCAGTCTGAGTTATCGTGCCCAAAAAGGAATGCTGTATCCAGATGGGATTTGATGAAAACATAACCTCACAAAAGCTCAATACTGAGGATGTTGGAAATCTGACACAAAAACACAAAGTACTGGAAATACTAAGCAGATCAGGAAGCATCTGGGGGGAGAGTTACAATCAGAAATGCTCAAAAGGTCAGAATTAGAAGAGTGCAAATATCTAAGCGTGCTGTGGGCTGAACAGGACAGAGAGAGGGAGAAAGAGAGAGAAGGGAGGAAGGGTTTGGAATACTTTGAAAACAGTGAAAATGTTATAATTGAGCTGTTGCTTAACCAGGAACCAATACATACCTGAAGAGAAAGGAAAAAATAGTTTTTAATGAAAGGGCGGTATGAAGACAAAAGGCTTTGAGATAGAATTAGATGATGAAAAGGGAGGTCATGGAGTGTGTATGTGGCACTGCATTCTGCCACATACACACACATTCAGTGTGGATCTGGTACTAGCTAATGAACCAGGACAGGTGATGGATCTCTCGGTAGGAGAGCATCTTGGGGATGGAGATCATAATTCTATCTCCTTCACCCTTGCGTTGGAAAAGGATAGGATCAGGCAGGCTAGGAAGGTGTTTGTCTGGAATAAGGGGAAAAATGAAGACATCAGGCAGATGTTGGGGCGAATAAACTGGAAGGAGGTGTTCTTGGGGAAAAGCACAGAAGGAAGGTGGCAGATATTCAAGGAATGCGGCAGATATTCAAGGAATGCTTGTCTGGAGCTCTGCACAACAACGTTCCGGTGAGACAAGGAGGTTTTGGTAGGACGCGGAAACCGTGGTGCACGAAGGCTGTGGTGAACATAGTCAGGAAGAAAAGAAAGGTGTATAAAAGGTTCAAAGAGCTAGGAGATGCTGGGGATCTAGAGAAGTATAAGGCTTATAGAAGAGAGCTTAAAAAGGAAATTAGGAGAGCCAGAAGGGGTCATGAGAAGGCCTGGCTGGTAGGATTAAGGAGAATCCCAAGGCCTTCTACAAATATGTGAAAAGTAAAAGGATGAGAAGAGAAGGGATAGGACCTATAAAAGGTGAAGGGGGGAAAGTCTGTATGGAACCGGAAGAAATGGCAGAGGTGCTTAATGAGTACTTTGCCTCAGTATTCACGGTGGAAAGTGATCTGGGAGGATGAACTACAAGTTTGCAGCAGACTGAAAAGATTGAGTATGTAGATATTAAGGAAGCGGATGTGTTAGAACTTTTAAATGCTATCAAGATATACAAGTCTCCAGGACCAGATGGGATGTACCCCAGGTTATTGTGGGAGGTGAGGGATGTCATTGCAGAGCCCCGGCGATGATCTTTGCATCGTCGATGGAGACGGGAGAGGTTCCGGAGGATTGGAGGATTGCGGATGTGGTCCCTATTTTCAAGAAAGGAAACAGGGATAGTCCTGGAAATTACCGACCGGTGAGTCTGACCTCAGTGGTTGGTAAGCTGATGGAGAGGTTTCTGAGGGACAAGATTTACGAGCATTTGGAGAAGTTTAGGTTGATTAGAAATAGTCAACATGGTTTTGTAAAAGGCAGGTCGTGCCTTACGAGCTTAATTGAGTTCTTCGAAAATGTGACTGAACACATGGACGAAGGAAGAGCAGTGGATGTGGTGTACATGGACTTCAGCAAGGCATTTGACAAGGTCCCACATGCAAGACTTCTTGAGAAGGTGAGAGGCCATGGGATCCAAGGGGCTTTGGCCTTGTGGATCCAGAACTGGCTTGCCTGCAGAAGGCAGAGTGTAGTTGTGGATGGCTCTTTTTCTGCATGGAGGTCGGTCACCAGTGGAGTGCCCTAGGGATCTGTTCTAGGACCCTTGCTGTTTGTCATTTTCATAAATGACCTGGATGAGGAAGTGAAGGGATAGGTGAGTAAGTTCGCTGATGACACGAAGGTCGGTGTGTTGTGGATGGTCTGGAGGGATGTCAGAAGTTGCAGCATGACATCGACAGGATGCAAGACTGGGCGGAGAAGTGGCAGATGGACTTCAACGCGGATAAATGTGTTGTGGTCCATTTTGGCAGATCCAACGGGATGAATGAGTACACTATCAAAGGTAGGAGTCTTAGCTGTGTGGAAGAGCAGAGGGATCTTGGGGTCAGGGTCCATAAGACTCTCAAATCGGCCTCCCAGGTGGAGGATGTGGTTAAGAAAGCTTACGGTGTACTGGCCTTCATTCATCGAGGGATTGAGTTCAGGAGTCAGGAGGTAATGCTGCAGCTTTATAGGACCCTTGTCAGACCACACTTGGAGTACTGTGCGCAGTTCTGGTCGCCTCACTATAGGAAGGACGTGGAAGCTATTGAAAGGGTGCAGAGGAGATTTACAAGGATGTTGCCTGGATTGGGAGGCATGCCTTATGAAGACAGGTTGAGGGAGCTGGGACTGTTCTCCCTGGAGAGACGAAGGTTGAGAGGCGACCTGATAGAGGTTTACAAGATGTTGAGAGGAATAGATAGGGTGGACTCTCAGAGACTATTTCCCAGGGCTGAAATGGTCGCGACGAGAGGGCACAGATTTAAGGTGCAGGGAAGCAAGTACAGAGGGGATGCTAGGGGAAAGTTTTTCACTCAGAGGGTGGTGAGTGAATGGAATCGGCTGCCGTCGGTGGTGGTCGAGGCGAACTCGCTGGGGTCTTTTAAAAGACTTCTGGATGAGTATATGGGATCCAATGGGATTGGGGGTTATAGATAGGTCTATGGCTGGGTAGGTTTTTGATGTGTTCGGCACAACTTGTGGGCCGAAGGGCCTGTTTGTGCTGTAGTGTTCTATGTTCTATGTATCTCAGGATACAGTGAAAACAGTGCTTCAAGGAATATTGAAAAGTCTTGAAGATATCCATAATCATGGCTGGATCAAAATCACAAAGGGTGCATTGATATCTGATCAAACACAAGATGGGAAATGAAAAACATTAAAAGAGAATGAAGTAGAAGAAACACACAATGAAATTCAGCTGCAGGGGAGAGCAGAACTTGTTCAAGGTGGAAAAGAAGGTGACAATGAATTAAACATTGCTACAAAAACAAAACAGTCAAAACCTGAAATATGAACAGAAATGCTGGAAATACTCATCAGCATTTCTGGAGAGGGAAAGAGTTAATGGCTGGAATTTTACCAGCACGGCACCCTGGAATCAGGGTGGGCATGGCTCACAGAATGGAATTCTCCAATGGCCTCGGTGCAATTTTACGAGCCACACCTGACAAGTTTGTAAAATACCAGTCAATGTTTCATATCCAGTTCTGAAAGATCACTAATCTGAAATGTTAATGGTGTTTCCTCCCTCCACAGATGCTGCCAAACCTGCTGAATTTTTCAGGCATTTTCTATTCTTACTTTGGATTTCCAGTACCTATGGCATTTGAATTTTGTTCCTTTTCAAATTATTTCTGTGAAGATGTGGCCTCTCCTTACAATGCTGTAACTTCTGACTCACTGAGAACAATGCCACTGGCTGTGCACCACTTTATCTTTTTGCAATTATTCTAAGTAAGTAAAGAATTATGGAAATTTCCAGATTATCTATCCTTATAATTCATAATTGCTCAACATACCCAAGGTATCTCCATAAATTACATATTCCTTTCAGATAGCCTTTTGCACCCTCGATGCTTTTTTGTTCTCCAAGGGCAAAGGACACTCATTAGTTCCAACAGCCGCAAGTAAGCTGGATAAAAAGAAATTAACTAAGCTATCCCTTTAACTAGATTAAATTTCATTAAACTCAAAGTCTAACACCATTAGTTGCAGCAAAACTGAAAAAAGACTGGTTGACAATTTTAAAAGAAGCTCAAATTACTTGCAGATATCTTCTTAGAAATATAGAAACGTAGAAAAACTTCAGCACAATACAGGCTCTTCGGCCCACAAAGTTGTGCCGAACACGTCCCTACCTTAGAGTTTACTAAGCTTATCTATAACCCTCTATCTTATTAAGTTCCGTGTACTTATCTAAAAGTCTCTTAAAAGACCCTATCAAATCTGCTTCCTCCACCATTGCCGGCAGCCCATTCCACGCACCCACCACTCTCTGAATGAAAATACCTCTGACATCTCCTCGGTACTTACACCCCAGCACCTTAAACCTTCTCTTGTGGCAACCATTTCAGGCCTGGAAAAAAGCTTCTGACTATCCATTCGATCAGTACCTCTCAACATCTTATATACCTCTATCAGGTCATCTCTCCCCTTTTGTCTCCCCAACGAGAAAAGGCTGAGCTCACTCAACCTATCCTCATAAGGCATGCTCCCTAATCCAGACAACATCCTTGTAAATCTCCTCTGCACCCTTTCCAAGGCTTCCATATCCTTCCTATAATGAGGCAACCAGAACTGAGCCCAATACTCCAAGTGGGGTCTGACTAGGGTCCTATATAGCTGCAACCTTATCTCTTGACTCCTAAACAAAATTCTTCGATTGATGAAAGCCAGTACACCATACACCTCCTTAACCACAGCTTCAACTTGCGCAGCTGCTTTGAGCATCCTATGAACTCAGGCCCCAAGATCCTTCTGATCTTCCACACTGCCAAGAGTCCTACCATTAATATTATATTCTGCCATCCTATTTGACCTGCCAAAATGAACCACTTCACAATTATCTGAGTTGTACTCCATCTGCCACTTCTCTGCCCAGTCTTACATCCTATTAATGTCTCACTGCAACTTCTGACATCCGCCCACACTATCCACAACACCTCCAAACACCTCCATGTGTCATCAGCAAACTTATTAACCCATCCCTTCACTTTGTCATCCAGGTCATTTATAAAAATCACAAAGAGTAAGGGTCCCAGAACAGATCCCTCGGGCACTCCACTGGTGACCAACCTCCATGCAGAATATGACCCATCTGTAACCATTCTTTGCCTTCTGTGGGCAAGCCAGTTCTGGATCCATTAAGCAATGTCTCCTTGGATCCCATGCTATCTCATTTTCTCAATAAGCCTTGCATGGGGGGCACCTTATCAAATGCCTTGCTTAAATCCATATATACTACATCTACTGCTCTTCCTTCATCAATGTGTTTAGTTACATCTTCAAATAATTCAATCAGGCTCATAAGGCATGATCTGCCCTTGACAAAGCCATGCTGATTATTCTTAATCATATTATCTCTCTCCAAATGTTCACAAATCCTGCCCCTCGGGATCTTCTCCATCAACTTACCAACCACTGACGTGAGACTCACTGGTGTATAATTTCCAGGGCTATCTCTACTCCCTTTCTTGAACAAAGGAACAACATTGGCAATCCTTCTTCTTTTCACTTGCTATTGAGGAACTGTGTTTCTCGCATTGTCTTCCTACTGCCGGTTTGCTGTTCTAGAAATTGATTTTGGATTTCAATAAATAATGGACTTCCTCAGAATTGCTACATAATCTGACATGCTGTAATGTTAAAAACAGAAAATGAGCATCTGGAGGTTAGGGGGAAATCAAAGGTTTGAGTTGAGGGATCAGTGGTCGGGGGAGGGGAGATAGGAGGTTGAGGTTGTTGGGGGAAGGGGATTGTAGGCGGAAGGGCATCAGATGTCAGAAGAAGTTAGCCCTTCTGAGCAAGTGTCATGCAAATTCTTATGTGAAGATCTCTCTGGGATTCCCCACTGCATCTTTGGAGGTTTGTGTACCACCTCCAATCCCTCAACTTCACCTCCACATGTTCTCAATTAAATCTCTCAATGTGTTCGTTGCCTTCCCAAATGAATGTTCTCCATTTTGATCAGTCACAGGCCACAGGCTAGCATTTATGCTCCCTTCAGGGATGTTTTAATGACATTCTGAAAGCACTCCCACTGTCCTCTTGGGAGTCTCTTTTTAAGACCAAGTTCCAAATAGCTGCTTTGGGAACCTGGTATCAGGCATAAAAACTATGGCCCACCCAGCTATGGAACTGAAGGGAATCCTTTCATATGCTTAGAGAATTGGTTGGTTGGGGAGCCAGAATAATGGGTGTGATAATGAGCAAAATGTGACTCATGCAGAGGTCTATGCTTGGCCTCGTTTTTCATTAAATTTAAAATTGACTTAGATGAAGAAGAGAGCTCTATATCGTAGTTTGTTGACAACATCCAGTTAGAAGACACTGTAAAAATCCAGATGAGCGCAGGAAATTGCAAATAGACATTGCTAGATTAATGTACAAAACTTTGGCAATGTAATTTACTACATGGATCTCTTCTGTCTAGGTGTAATGACACGGGAAGCAGACTGGAAAGGAGCAATATTTTGTTGTTAAATCAAAAGTTAAACCACAACCTTATGGTGCGCATACCCAAGTCCCGTCTGGGATGCTACCCATTCAGGGGTCTGCCTGATCAAAGACGCCTGTGATACGTTCCATCTGGGTAGGTAATCATCTTATTATTATGAATACTTGTATACTACAAATCCCACAGAGAAATCAATTAAGGATTCTCCATGCAAGACCTGAGAGTTATCACACGAGGCAAACAAGGCAACTTCAATAGCCAGATAAAAGCAAAATATTGCAATGCTGAAATCTAAAACAACATCAGAAAATGCTGTAAAATCTCAGCAGACCTGATGACATCTTGGGGAGAGAATAGAGACAATGTTTTGAGTCTATTGTGAGAGTGGGGGTGAGATTCAATAGGTGAGCATCTGGAGATCAGGGGAAAGAGGAGGATAGAAGAGCAAGGTGGTATGTTGGTGTGTCCACATGACCATCATAGGCTTTTTGCAATGTACTAGTGAATCCCAACACAAACTGGATGAACAGCACCTCATCTTCTGATTGGTCACTTTACAGCCTTCTGGACTGAATATTGAGTTCAACAACTTCAGAGTATGAACTCTCTCCTCCACTTTCACTCTGTTCCCATTTATTTTACTTCGTTTTGTTTTGTTTCATCTCATTCATCCATTTTATCATCCTTCTTTCTCTCTTCCATTTTTCCACTTCTCCATTCCCCCTCCCCCTCTTCCCTTTCAGACCAACTGCCTTAACCATCTGTACTTCTGCCATTCATACATTCTGATCCCTTAACGGACATTTTTAGCACCTCTTTCAGCCACCTTTATCTTCATTTATGTTCTCTCTGTCCTATTATAGTACCCCTCCACCCTTGTAGCATATATCTTTTCTGACTTTCTTTGCCCATCGCTCTGATGAAGACTCAAAAGATTGGTTCTATATTCCCTCTCCACAGATGCTGTCAAATCTGTTGAGATTTTCCAGCATTTTTCTGTTTTTACTTCAGAATTCAGATCAGGAGGGTATTGAAATATTCTCCAATTGCCGCAATAAGGTGAAATGCCCTCCCAGATTGACATAAAATATCTTATGACACTACGTTGAATCAATTGAAACACTGAAAACAGATTATCTGGTTATTATCACTTTGCTGTTTGTGGAAGTTCAATATGTGTAAATTAGCTGCCATATTTCCTATATTATAGTAATGACTTTACTTCATGAATACTTCATTGGCTAAAAGACGCTTTAAGATGTCCGAAGCTTGTGAAAGGTGCTTTAGAAAAACAAGTAATTCTTTGTTTTGCTATCTGTCTGAGCAAGAAATCCTGAAGTTTAGTTGGAGAAAGAATCTTTCAGCTTGGGAGTTTAGCAAACAGCAGCATTGTGGTTTGGTGTTCCAGTAATAATCCAGGGATATGAGTTCAGAACCCACAATGACAGCCGATGAGTTTAAATTCAATAAATCTGGAATGAAAAACTACTTTCAGTAATGATGACCATGAAACTGACAGATTATTTTAAAATCCTATCTGGTCCTTTAGAAAGGAAATCTGTGGCCATAACTCTAAACCTACAGCACTGCTGCTTCGCAGTGTCAGGGACTTGGGTTCAATGTTACAACTGTACAAAACTCTGGTGCGGCCGCACTTGGAGTATTGCGTACAGTTCTGGTTGCCGCATTATAAGAAAGATGTGGAAGCACTGGAAAGGATGCAGAGGAGGTTTACCAGGATGTTGCCTGGTATGGTGGGAAGGCCTTATGAGGAAAGGCTGAGGAACCTGAGGTTATTTTCATTAGAGAGAAGAAGGTTACGCGGTGACCTAATTGAGGCGTACAAGACGATCAAGGGACTGGATAGGGTGGATAGTGAGAGCCTTTTTCCTCGGATGGTGATGACCAACATGAGGGGGCATAACTTTAAATTAAGAGGTGGTAGTTATAGGACGGATGTCAGAGGCAGGTTCTTTACATAGAGGGTGGTGAGGGCGTGGAATGCCCTGCCTGCACAGTTGTGGACTCGCCTACTTTGGGGGCATTCAAATGGTCGGTGGATAGGCATATGGATGATATTGGAATAGTTTAGGTTAGAGGGTCCACTGGCCGGCGCAACATCGAGGGCCGAAGGGCCTGTACTGCGCTGTAATGTTCTATGTTCTAATACCGGAATTGGGTGACTGTGGATTTTGCACATTCTGCTCATGTCTGCATGGGTTTTCTCCAAGTGTTCCAGTTTCCTCCAATTATCCAAAGATGTGCAAGTCCATGGATTGACTATGCTAAATTGCCGCTAAGTGTTCCAAGATGTGTAAGTTAGATCCATTAGCTATGGAATGTGTTTGAGGGTATGGGGATAGGGTGGGGGAGAGATCCTGGTTAAGATACTCTGCCAGTGCAGACACCATGGGCCGAATGGCTTCTTCTGCACTGTTGAGATTTTAGGATTCTATAATGGAATTGACTCTTACCTATCCTCTGAAATGTACAAGTAAGCCACTTGGTTGTTCAAACTGCAATGTTAAAATCAAATCCTAAAGACCTTGCTAATGTATCTGCACAAGAACTGCATCAGTTCAAGGCAGCATCTCGCCACTACCTTCTTAAGGGCTATTTGGGATGGGCAAAAATGCTGTCCTCATCAGCAGCATTCACATTCCAACAATGAAATATTTGAAATAAGAAAAAAGGAAGAGTAATTATCTTTCACCACCCTAAACCGTTTGAGCCGATGAAAAGCTTTACAAGTATTGCCACTGAACACACAAGGTAACAGAAAGATATGCCAATATGTTTTAAAGGTTCTCAATATAATTTTTTAAAATTAATTGTTTTATTTCTAACTCAACATTCATTCATTCAACACTCAGTCACTGATGGCAGCAGTTGTACGACGCAGTAGTGAGCTGTGATACATAGTGCTGGTTACCTGAAAAATTAGAATCCCTATAGTGCTGAAGGAGGCTATTTGACCCATCACATCCGCACTGACTCTCTGACAGAGTGTCTACCCAGGCTCCCAACCCTATTCCCGTAACAATGCACATTTACTCCACTAATCCCCCAACTTACAGATCTTTGAACACGAAAGGACAATTTACCATGGCCAATCCACGTAACTCAGTGGAGGAAAGGATAAGGTGAAATTTTTTTAAAAACGCTACAATTTTGATTGAACAAGATCAATTGTTTCCTCATTATTAATGAGCCAACCAGTTAGAATAAACTACTGCACTCCAGTACCTGTAAGGGATGCAGTAGATCCATCTGTTTTGCTACAGTAGAATTCAACAATAATCTCATATCCATGAGATATCCATTAGACTTGCCCCTAGTGTATAAAAATGCAAAAGCTTAACATAGCTTAACATACATTGTGGAAGCTGACACCATACCCATAATGTGATTCTGTTACTGCCTTCTAAAGTATATTTTATTTGTTGACTGACATTGTCACTTATGTGTTCTCTGTGGAATTTTCATACAGAAGTAATACATAATTCTGAATAAAAAGATTATCTTAATGCTTTCAGCAGTAATGTGAGGAGTGTAAAGTAACTGACATTATGCTTTTGTGAATATTTGATATATAGTATATTAACGTCAGACTGCTACCATTGGAAATGATCATCATTTTTAAAAATTTTATAATACAAGCACATCATCTTCAATGCTTGTTTTGGGAGTTCAAAGAGAAAATGTTCCACTACCTTAGTTACAACTGCCACTATACTTTTTTTTAATATTTAATTCTGGTGTGTTTAGAAGCAGCAAATTACATTTTTTATTTACATGCTTTACTAAAATATTATATTAACTTGTCAGAATTAATTATTCCTGCTGTTCAGT
This sequence comes from Sphyrna mokarran, assembly GCA_024679065.1. NCBI lineage: Eukaryota > Metazoa > Chordata > Chondrichthyes > Carcharhiniformes > Carcharhinidae > Sphyrna > Sphyrna mokarran. Next base: position 130,089,288 of record JAGIQG010000006.1, on the reverse strand, counting down.
GTGTAACAAAGCTTCACCATTTAAAGTTATATTGTCTTGCAGACAAAAATGGGGCCATAAGCAGTTATCATCCCAGTTATCTTACATCAGCCTGAAAAACTGGTGCAATTGGACAACAGACGTGCTTTGGAATTGCAGCGAATCTCTCTGGTTGTTCACCAATGGAGATTTACTATCTGCTACCAAGTTTGATAACGTGGAACAGATGGTTTCCAAGTCAGAAATGTCAGAAAGTAAATAAATGCAGCCAGAAACCAATGTTTATTTAACCTACTGAAGACTGAAAATGCCTTTTCTACCACCTACATATAATACAGAAAAATAGAATTCCTTTAGAAATATGACAGTCAGATTATTTTTCTCACTCACCAGTTATTTATTGTTGTTTGTAATATTTTAGATTTTTTATTTAATGGAAACAGATTAACACAATGCAAGAGAAAAGAAGTTACTTTAGCTGAAGTTACAAAACACTCAATCATTAAACTTGTCCGTATATCACACACATGCACAGGTGCATACATTCATATGTGCACACACATACGCATGCGTATGTACACACACACACACACACACACACACACACACTGGACAGTAAGCTAGGTTTGGTAGAATTTCTTTTTAAGAGCCCACAAACTGTAATATCAAAGCAATATTCTGTGTATTTATTTCAGAAAACACAAGTTTTCTTTAATGCTTTATTTAATACTCACTACTACTTGAAAGCTCTGTGAAGGGATCAATGCTAACCCCTGAGGACAGCCTATGCACAGCAAGAAAGAAAGTGACTCCCCTGTGCTCTCTCCAGGTCAGTTCCAAGGACCGTGTTAGCAGATACGCACCAGACCCTTAGCAGCTAGCTCTACTGCTACCAGTAATTAGCTTGGACAGCTCTGGCTCCAAGAGAGGCAGCAAGGCTACATCATAATGAGCTCAGCTGGGATTAGCAGGACAGGGCAGGGAACAGAGAGAGATGAGGCCTTCTATATCACGTATGTAGTGAGGAGATCAAACGAACACGGCTGGCTAGGTTATCCCCTCACCACCTTATTCAACAAATGAAGCACGGCAGTGTGCAAAATACAGGCTAATGAAGAGCGACACCTCCAACAGATGAGAGCCACATTAATTAACACAATCCCCCTATCACATTATACAGATACTGTTACCACTACTAAACTTGTCACTACAGCTGATAGGAAGAGACTGGCTTATTTGATAAAAGAAGTTTGGCTGTTTTATCCTTGCAAGGAATTCCTCTGTGTGGCATTTAAGCACTAGAAGATCAGACGGAAGTGATACGGCTCTGCAATGTGTAAATTTGCAAAAAAAAAAGAAACTCACTTTTCAGTCAATAGCTTTTTGTGTTCTCGTTTGAAGTACGCTAGTTCGTTCCATACACCATCGCTGTCTTCCTGCCGCAGCTGCCAGGGCTCAGCACGTTGGATTTTGTTTTTGCTGCTTTTATTTCTGGAGCATGATGTAAACCAGGAATATGAGGTTATTCACAGGTTTCTTTCCCCCTCCCAACGTGAAGCTTTATGATTGAATAAAATTATTTCCAACCTTTGCAGAAACTGTCAAATCCACCAGAATTTAGTAGCACTGACTGGTTAAATCATTCTAACAGCAATGCTTTCCTTCAAAATTTATAGAAACGCTTCTAAAGTCAAATTGCCACATTAACATCTTGCAAGTTTATTAAAATCAAATGACAGAATTCTGTTCAAATGTTTGGAAGCAAAATTTCAAACACAACTTTGTTACTGAAAATGTGCAATGAAAACAAAATCCTTGTATTGCTCACCAAAATGAGAAAAATAATTCTACTTTACATGTTTTATACAATAGTTTATATGGGAAGGAAAAATTATGCAATTGTGGATGTGTTCTGTTTTGCATCCTAGTATGGCTGGTTAAAGTATACCACAAGCTAAATGCAGGATAATGTTTTCCCCAGTAAAGCGGCTCAAACCCAGTCTCAGAGGTGTGCACTATCTTCCCATATCAGCAATTCTATTGTCCAATTATTGCAGAATTATGTGCGTGTTTGCACTGTAGACTTGCTTCCACTGGGAACTTAGAATCCTTAGCAGCAATCAAACAAAAGGGAGACTTTTGTGCCATCTGTCTGTGCTGGATTTTAACTCAAGTCCCTGAAGAGTTCAAGCCAGTATATCACCCATTTTCGAACAAATGAATGGCTAAGGCTCATTCAGTACCTAGTAGAGTTTAGAAAAAAACTATTGGCTCCTTTAGAGTTTTATTAGAAAGATTTGAAGCACATTTATCATTTTTATTTCTCTGCATTCAAATAAGTGTGACTGCAGTTATCTTGCAGTGACAGTTTCCTTTATTTTTGACACGTAAGTTTCTGATCAAGTCCCACTGATAAACTTTGAGAATAATATAGCAAATATTAATAAACCAATAAAGAATAAGTGGAAACCCACATGTCCATCAGCATCTGAAATAAGTGTTTTGTTGCACACCAGAAACATAACCCCCATTTATTCATCTGCAGTTCCAGCAGTTTCACCTTTTATTTTAGATTTTCAACATTTGCATTTTAACTGCAAAAATCTAAACTGGACCAAAGGTTTCACTTTCAGGGCCAGATGAAAGCTAAACGAATAAATGCAAAAACAGAACATAAACACCAACTCATTTTCAATTAAACAGAAGTTTTCTGTATTCTTACTTGATTTGTTCCCCTTCTAACTCCTTTAGTTGGCCCTTAAGCATTCTGTAGCTGCTTTGTAAAGCTCGCAGGCGTTCCAGTCGCTGGTCATGAGCTCTCCTCAGTTCCTGATTCTCTTTGTCCTAAACAGAAAATTAAAGGCAACAACACAATTTAAACCAGTCAAATAGTGTTTTCATTGTCCTAATACATGATAAACTGGGTGAAGTCTGTTATTTTCATCATGGTATGTAAACAACAATTTTTAATTCTAAATTAATCATACCTATGTGAACGACTAAAAGTTGACTTGTTATCATTCACTTTCCCCAGTGAATGAAACACAATTAAAGAAGGCCTAATAATCAATAGCACAATATGATTTCAAAATAGATTCTTTTGTTGGAGGTCTCAATAGAGACAAAACAAAGAATTTAATAAAATAAAACAAATTATAAAATTCACAAATGCATAAGTTAATAGTACTGATACTTATCGCCTTGTCTGACTAATCAAGGACTGAAAGACCAATACAATAAACCTGGGTTATTGTCTTTTAATGCCCCAGCTTTCATTTAAGTTGGCAAGATTGGAGTGTAACACCATCACAAAGGAAACATTATGCTCTTGAATATTGTCAGTGTTTTATACACAGAAGATGGATAGGTGACAGTTATTTACAACATACGCAATTCATAAGTTTACAAAAAAAAAACAAAAACCTACTGTCTTCCTTTCAATCTGTCAATCTGATTGCCCTCCATCCTTTTTACGAATAATTATCGCAATGGACATTTGGACATTGCAGAGTTAGTGTGTGATAAAGACTGATAGTAATAAAGCCTGCAATTATATGTATATGAGACCTGGGATTAAAAAAATAGCTGAAGTAATACATGATGGTTACTTGCAATTTGAGCAACAGTAGAAGCAGTAGCAATAATGCCAAGCAGTAACTTATTGAAGTATTAGCGGTGTTCACTTTAGATTTTTGTCAGGCACAGTTTGCTAATTTGCATGATTCAGCAAGGGTTTAATCATCTCAGGAGTGGTAATCATTGTCGTCGGCTTACTGCTGCATTCAGATATCTGCCTGACCCGACAGTGATCCACATTAATACTAGGTCTTCCCAACTGGGCTGTCCCAGAAACGTGGAACATAGTATCCCTCAGAGAACTGTAACTGGACAAATGAGATGGGGTAGGTGAGTCAGATCTGGAAGGTGGTCAGTTCTTCAGGAAAGGGAGTCAGGTTGGGGAAGTTGGCGGATCAGGAGGATAGTCAGGGAATAAGTGTGAGTGATTGTGGGGTTAGTTCTGTAGTTATGCAGGAGTTAATATATTTCCATATAACGTTTCTAGGATAGTAAACCAGTTTAGCACACTGAAGCTGTTGTGGATGATCCTGGAGAATGGGCAAATTGGCCATCAGAAGTGGAAACTTCCAGAGCAATTCCCACAGAGTGCCACACTTTCAAACTCTTACGAATCAATAACTTTGGAACTTCCACAGAGTTCACAGCACTCAAACTATAACAGGCACTTTTGCAAGGTATAAATCATGATCGATTGAAAAAGTAAGGTTTTCACTTCAATATTGCCAATTAAACATGAAAAAATGCACTGCAGAATAATTTGGGCTTTTTCTGTCCTGACAGATATATTTTTCAATCGGGCTTTGAACAATCCTTAACATTCACAATGTGAAGTATTCAATTCTGTATACTGTGTAGATGGGCCATATGAACAATTGGGATATAATCTTTAATAATGCCACAGACTTCCATTTAATTTGGCAGATTAGATTTTGAAACTTTTGAAGTCTAAATTAAAATCTGAAAATTGAGGTATTACCCAGGCTATATGTACGTAAAATTAATAAAACAACAAAACTGAATAAGATGCACGCAAGGATACTGAGAGAAAGTGACAATGGAAATCACAGAACCATTGGCCATAAGTTTTCAATTTTTCTTAGACTCAAGGTAGTTCCATCAGATTGCAGAATCGCAAATGTTACACCTTTGTACAAAAAGGGATGCAAGGATAAGCCCAGCAGCTTCAGGCCCATCAGTTTAACTTCAGTGGTGAGGAAATTTCTTGTAATAACAATTCTGAACAAAATTAATAATCGCATGGGCAAATGCAGGTTAATTCAGGAAAACCAGCATGGATTTGTTCAAAGAAAATTGTGTTTAGTCAACTTGTTGGAGTTTTTTGAAGTGTAATAGAGAGGGTTGATGAGGCTAATACTGTCGATTTAATGTACGTAGACTAACAAAAGACATTCGAGACAGTGCCACACAACAGACTTGAAAAAAGTTGTAGCTCATGGAATAGGAGGGACAATAGCATCATGGATACAAAATTGGCTGAGTAACAGGAATCACAAAGTAATGTTTAACAGATTTTTGGGCTGGAGATAGTAATGGAATTTCTCAGGACTAAATATTGGGTCCCTTATATATATTAAATGGCCTAGACCTTGGTATACCGGGCACAATTTCAAAATTTATGGATGATATGAAATCTGGAAGCATTGTGAACTGCAAGGCAGGTAGTTTACAACTTAGTTGGTGGAATGGGTGGACAAGTAGCAGTTGAAGTTCAATGCAGAGAAATGTGAAGTGATTCATTTTCATAGGAAGAGCGTGGAGAGACAAGATAAAATAATGGATGCAATTCAAAAGGAAGTGCAGGAGCAAAGGAACCAAAGAATGTACACGTTCAAGTCATTGAAGGTGGCAAGTTGATGATCTGATTCATAAAGCATGGAGTATCCTGGGCTTTCTAATACGGACATAAGAAAACCAGAGCAAGAAGGTTATGATGAATTTATATAAGACTCTAATCGGTCTAAGTTTGGATATCGTAAACAGTTTTAGGTGCTGCACTTTGGTAAGTATCTGAAGATATTGGACAGAGCACAGAAAAGATTCATGAGATTAGTTCTGGGATGAGGAACTCAAGTCATGAAAACAGACTGGAAAAGTTAAGACTGTTTTCCTGGTGAAATGGAGACAAAGGAAATTTTGATACAGGGATGCAAAATCAGAAGGACTCTGGACAGACCAGATAGAAAAAAAACTGTTTCCACTAGCAAAAGGATAGAGAACAAGAAGAAACATACTTAAGTAATTGACGAGAAGCAAAAGCAACATGAGGCAAAAATTTTTCACACTAAGTATTAAACTGCCTGAGAGTATGATGGATGCAAGTTCAATCAAGACATTCAGAATTGGATCGTTATCTGAAAAAGAACAATATGCAGGGTTATGCAGGGGAGAAGGCAAGAGAATGGCACGATGCAAAGTGCTAAATTGGACAGCCAGTGCAGATACAGCCAACCAAAGGCTTCTCCTGTGCTGCAACAATTCTGTGGTTCTGTGGATGTAGGAATCCTCTGCATGCAATTCACCCATATCTTTCGCTTCCGATTCAAGCTGCCTGCAAACTTCATACAGAACAGGAGGCCATGATGGAGTGGTACAAAGGAGCAAAGATTTCATCTATTCAAGGTCAGGAAACCTTGTAGAGAAACTTTCAAAAGGCAGTGGGGCTAAAGAGTTGTGGTCATCAATGTCAGGAGTCTCAACCTAAGACTCGAGACACAGCACCACAAGAAATTCAATGACCACAGTCAGTCAACCCATCTTCAAATGCCACATCACACCAACTGCATTAGCAGCCTCACATGCTGCTTGATGCACCAATTGATAATTTCTGTCAACCAAGACTCATATCACATTTATAACTTCACCTCATGCTCATGCACATAATGTCAGCCATTCAACCGTGACTGCCACATCAGGCAAACCCATTGCTTCACACTCATTGTCCCTTTTTGCTGCAGGACAATAAACCAGCAAACAACCCAAGGGAGCAGCATCTTACTGGACAGGGGGTGAAGAAATGCCATCACTCAACCTCACAGATAGAACCACTAGTTCATGTACTGATACTGTGCATGTTTCAGAATCTAGCAGAAGGTGAGATTTACATTTGGTGAAACATGTGATATAAGAACATAAGAACCAGGAAAAGGAGTAAGTCATCGGGCCCTTCGAACCTGTTCTGCTATTCAATAAGATCATGGCTGACCTTTTTGTGGACTCAGCTCCACTTACCCACTCACTCACCATAACCCTTAATTCCTTTACTGTTCAAAAGTTTATCTATCCTTGCCTTACAAATATTCAATGAGGTAGCCTCAACTGCTTCAGTGGTCAGGGAATTCCACAGATTCACAGCCTTTTGTGAGAAGAAGTTCCTCCTCAACTCAGTTCTAAATCTGCTTCTTTTTTGAGGCTATGCCCCCTAGTTCTAGTTTCACCTGCCAGTGGAAACAACTTCCCTGCTTCTATCTTATCTATTCCCTTCATAATCTTATATGTTTCTATCAATGCCCTGCAGCCAGTCCAGGAGACAAGGGTAAATCAGGAACCATTTCACCAGACAGGCTGCATACAAGTTCTGCAACAGAGGATTCAGTTGAGAATTTGATTTGATTTATTACTGTCACGTGTATTAGTGTATAGTCAAAAGTATTGCTTCTTGAGCACTATACAGACAAAGCATACTGTTCACAGAGAAGGAAACGAGAGAGTGCAGAATGTAATGTTAGAGTCATAGCTAAGGTGTAGAGAAAGATCAACTAAATGCAAGATAACTCCATTCAAAAGTCTGATGGTAGCACAGGAGAAGGTGTTCTTGAATCAGTTGGTATGTTACCCCACACTTTGTATCTTTCTCCCAATGAAAGAAGTTGCAAGAGAGAATGTCCAGGATGCATGGGGTCCTTAATTACACTACTTGCTTTTCTGATGCAGCAGTAAGTGTAGCAAGTTATTAATAGATGGGAGGCTGGTTTAAGTGAGGGACTGGGCTTCGTTCACAACCCTCTATAGTTTCTTGTGGTCTTGGACAGATCAAGAGCTATACTAAGTTGTGATACAACCAGAAAGAATGTTTTCTATGATTCTTCTGTAAAAGTTAGTGAGGATCGTTGCGGACTAATTTCCTTAGTCTTCTGAGAACGTACAGGCATTGTTGGGCTTTCTTAACTATACAGTCAGCACGGGGGGACCAGGTCAAGTTGTTGGTGATCTGGGCGTCTAAAAATCTAAAGCTCTTGATCGTTTCTAGTTTCCGTTAATATAGATAGGGGCATGCCACCCATTGTGCTTCCAGAAGTCAATGAGTATCTCCTTTGTTTTGTTTACATTGAGGGAGAGGTTATTGTCACTGCACTAGTTCATCAGATTCTCATCTCATTCCTGTACTCTGTCTCGTCATTGTTTGAGATCTGACCCACTATAGTGGTGTCGTCAGCAAACTTGGAAATCAAGTTGGAAGGGAATTTGGCCACACAGTCATAGTTACATAAGGAGTATATAAGGAGTGTATAATCTATGCCTCAACTGATAAAGGCTAGCATCCCACATGCCTTTTTCATCACCCAATGAACATGCCCTTCCGCCTTCAGAGATCTACGAATAAATATGCCAAGTTCGCTTTGTTTCACAGAACTTCCTTGTGTCATGCTGTTCGTTCAGTACATCCTTGTCAAATTATTGCTTCCAAAGTGTATAATCTCACACTTTTCAAGGTTAAATTCCATCTGCCAGTTATCTGCCCATCTGACCATCCTATCTATATCTTCTTATAACCTAATATACTGCTGTTAACTACTCAGCCAACCGTTGGTGTCATCCGCAAACTTACTAATCCTACTCCCCATATAGTCATCTACGTTGGTTATAGAAATTATGAATAATAGGGGACGCAGCATAGATCCATGTGGTACACCACTGGACAACGGCTTCCAGTTATTAAAGCAGCTTTGTCATCACCCTCTGTCTCTTACAACTGAGCCAATTTTGAATCCACTCAGTCAAATTACCCCATATCCCATGTTCTGATTCTGATTTTAAATGTTCTAAACACACTGGAATTAATGGGCAGGTTAACCACTTGAAGTTACTAATTCAATATCGGCATGTTTTAAAATGGACAACAATCAAATATTAGCCTAACACTGTCCATCACCTTCAGTTGCAAAAGTTTCTCAAGGTTCTCAATCTTCTGTCCTGTGTTACTTAATTTCACCAGTTCTTCTGTTTCTCCAGCGCAGCTCCTTGGAGAGAGTGATCTGGAACGTTTCACAGACAGACCCTGTGGGAAAATGGAAAAAATATGGTTAGTGGCAAAGCAATAGAATCATACAGAATCACAGAATTATTGATTGGTACAGCACAGAAATAAGCCACTTGCCACATTGTGCCTGTGCCTCCTTTTTGAACAGTAACTAATGAATCCCTGAATTTCCCCTATGGCCCTGCAAATGGTTCCCTTTGAAATACATCTCCAACTCTATTCAGAAAATTACAACTGTGACTGCTGCTTCCATTCTATTCATGATGTGGAGATGCCAGCGCTGGTAAACACAGTCAGAAATGTCCCAACACCAGGTTAAAGTCCAACTGGTTTATTTGGTAGCAAAAGCCATTAGCTTTCAGAGTGCTACCCCTTCGTTAGGTAAGTGGGAGTTCTGTTCCCAAACGGGGCATATAAAGACACAAACTCAATTCACAAAATAATGGTTGGAATGCGAGTCTTTACAGGTAATCAAGTCTTAAAGGTACAGACAATGTGAGTGGAGAGAGGGTTAAGCACAGGTTAAAGAGATGTGTATTGTCTCCAGATAGGGCAGTTAGTGAGATATTGCAAGCCGCACACGAGGATGGCCTCAACTGGGATCATGGGTTCATGTCACACTATCTGTAACCTCCATGACTTACCTGGGCTTGCAAAATCTCACCAACTGTCCTGTCTGAAGACAATACACATTTGGAATACTGCGTCCAGTTCTGGTCGCCTTACTACCAGAAGTACGTGGAGAGTCTGGAGAGAGTGCAGAGGAGGTTTACCAGGATGCTGCCTGGTATGGAAGGTCTGAGTTATGAGGAGAGGTCAGGCAAATTGGGATTGTTTTCCTTAGAAAGACGTAGACTTAGAGGAGATCTAATAGAGGTGTACAAGATTATGAGGGGTATAGATAGAGTAAACATGGTTCAGCTTTTTCCTAGGATGGACTCGAATAGCACAAGGGGCTAGGGTGAGGGGGGTAAGGTATAATTTGGATGCTAGTGGGAGTTTTTTCACAGAGAGGGGGGTGGGGGTATGGAAATGCGCTGCCAAGTAAAGTGGTGGAGGCAGATACTCTGGAGTTATTTAAGAAATACTTAGATGGGCACATCAACAGAATGGGAATGGGGGTGTATAGAAAACTGATTTAAAATAGGGATCATGAGCCTTGGGAGTCCCTGGGAAGTGTGTAAATAGATGATGATATTGATGTACTTGTTTTTATCCTACAGGTGCTTTGGTCCACCTTGTTGTCTAACAAGTGGCATACACGCAATGGGTCGTGAGAGGACTGCTCTTGGATTTTTTGAGAGTATCCTAGTGCTTCACGTTGTTAGTGTACGCTTGACCTGGACCATTTGATGGGCAACACGACAGCTCAGTGACTATCGCTGCACTGTGCAGATACATGGATTTGGGAGTTTGCGCATTCTCCCCGTGCTTGCGTGGGTTTTCTCCGGGTGCTCCAGTTTCCTCCCACATCCCAAAGGTGTGCTCTTAGACTAATTGGCAAAACAAATTCTCCCTAAATAATTTGGTTTTTAATCCATAGATCTACAAACATAGACAGGGATCTCGGGTAGAGGTGAGAACATCGGGGTGGCGGCACGGGCTCGTTGGGCCGAAGGACCTGTTTCCTGTGTTGTTTTGATCTTTGTCTTTAACTTGTGCCTAACACTCTCTCCACTCACACTGTCTGTACCTTTAAGGCTTGATTACCTGTAAAGACTCGCATTCCAACCATTATTTTGTAAATTGAGATTGTGTCTTTATGTCCCCTGTTTGTGAACAGATCTCCCACTTACCCAACGAAGGGGCAGCACTCCAAATGCTAGTGGCATTTACTATCAAATAAACCCGCTAGACTTCAATCTGGCATTGTGAGACTTCTTATTCTGTCCATCCTATTCGGCAGAAAACGCTGACACTGCACAACCTGCTGTGTAAAAATGTTTTCTCATGCTGCCACAGTTTTTTCATTCACATTAAATCCTTAGATTACTGCCCCTTCTGTCACCAGGAAGTATTTCTCCTTATTTCTTCTATAAAAGCGCTGTATAATTTTGTATGCTTTTATTAATTCCCCTCTCAACCTTCTCTGAGAACAAACTCAGCTTCACTAAATAACTGAAGTCCCTCCAATCCTTTCTACCTCTCTGAATCTCCTCTGCACACTCTCCAAGGATGGCCAAACGTTTGTGTACCTAGATTTGCATGCTCCAACTGAGGCCTAACCAGTGCTTTCTAATGGTTCAGCCTTGCTTCTTTACTTTTGTACTCAATTCCTTTTAATAAAGCCAACAATCCTATGTGTCTTTTTTTTTGAAAAACAGCCTGCTCAACTTGCCACTTTCAAAGATGTGTGTGTGTACACCCCCAGGTCTCTCTGTTCCTGCACCCTCTTTAAATAGACATATTTAAATAGACATAAAATTTTAAATCCAGTGTGAGCAGCAAAGAATACTAATAATGAATTATCAAAAATTCTACATAGAATACCAAAGGAATAACAAACTGAATTATAACAATGTTACCACTAAAGACTTCTCTGCAACTCACTAATGAGTATATTCATTTACATTTACATTGTTTCTTCCAGAATAATGATCTCCCATCAGGGAAGGCTCGTGGGTTATAGACACAGAAATGCAGAAAGCCTCATTACAAATAGGAGATACAGGCTGGTCTAATTGCTCTATGAGGGTCCAAATTTGGATATGATAGGATTATAGCAAACAAGTGGGAAACAGGACTCCCTCCCGCCCTTTGAAATAATTCACCTGAAGGGGGGAGGCTGAGGGGCCTTAAGGCCAGGACTAAATAAACATGAATAAAAGAAATACAGCAGAACAGAAACTACGATGTCCACATAAACACAGACCTGTCTATATCCTACCATTGCAGCAGAGTATCAGAAATCTCACATCAATGTTGTATTTAAAAACTTTGTCCTCCTGGCAGGACTAGTAATCCAGAAACTTCAGTTAATAAAGATACTGTGTGACTAATCTGTATATAAATAAGCAGCTAAATACTTTGGTTCAGTCATTTCCGACAGCAATGGCCAATTAGCTACGTGTGTCTGCACTAATTGTTTTAGCCGCACATATCAATTTCATTAAATATCTTCTACATACATATAAATGTACTTCACGTGAATGCATTGATTGAACAATCACCTCCCATTCACTATGAAACATGGCTGTCTATTTCACCAAAGTTTCAAATTCTGCCAAAGTATTTATCAAATACTACAGTATACAGCATAGATATAGGCCATTTGACGCAAACAGTCCATGAGTACTTTATACTCTAATTTAGTTTCCTCCATTCTTTCCATTTGTCAGTATAACCTTCTATTCCCTTCTTCCACAGGTGCTTATTCAAATATCTCTAAATAGCATTCACCTCAACCGCAGTGAGTTCCACATTCTCAACAGTCTCAGGGTAAAGCCGACTTTTTTTTTGAATTCCCTATTTCAGGATTTCCAAAACTGCATTTCCACAATAAGCCAACCTGATCAAGAAAATCTGAAAATACTCAGAGGCTGGCTTCTCCAGAATCCATGTATATGGGTAGAACTCAGGAACAAGAACAGTGCAATCACATTGTTGGGCATACCACAAATCTTCCAGTGTGAAGGGACTGATACATCAGCAAATTATGGGAATATGTCAAGACTATGGGGTTGTTGTGATGGGTGATTTGAACTTCCCCAACGTAGACTGGAATTCTTTTAGTGTCAGGGTCTTGGACTAGACAGAGTTTGTTCAGTATGTCCAAGAGTGCTTTTTTTGAGACAATATGTAGATAGTCCAACTTGGGAAGGGGCTATCTGGGGAATGAGCCCAGACAGGTGATTGATGTCTCTGTGGGGAACGTATTGGGAACAGTGACCACAATTCTGTAAGTTTCAAGGTAATTGTAGAAAAGGATAGAAGTAGTCCCAGAGTGAAAGTGCTAAACTAGCGGAAGGCTATGACAATATTAGGCAAGAACTATGGAATGTAGACAAGGTCAGTTGTTTGAGGGCAAATCACATCCGATATGTGGGAATCTTTTAACAGTCAGTTGTTAATAATTCAGGATAAGTATGTCCCTGTAAAGATGGCAAGATTCGGGAACCCTGGATGATGACAGATTGTGAGCTTAATGAAAAAGCAGGCATACATAAATTTCAGAAAATTGAAAATGGATAAAACTCTTGAGGAATACAAAGAGAGCAGGAAAAAGCCTAAACAGAGACTTAGGAGGGCTAAAAGGAGCATAAAATGTCCTTGGCAGGCAGCAGTAAGTAGAATCCCAAGGCTTTTTACATGTATATAAGGAGGATGAGGGTAGCTAAGGAAAGGGTGGGTGCATTCAAGGATATGGAGGGAATGTGTGTGTGGAGCCAGGTGAGGTGTGTGAGGTCCTTGATGAGTACTTTGCATCAGTATTCACAAAGGAAAAGGATGTTGATATTTTAGGACATGTTCAGATAAAAAGGGAGGAGATACTGGAGATTTTGAAAAACAGTAAAGTGGACAAGTCTCCAGGGCCACATAGGGTCTATTCCAGAATACTGAGAGAAGTGAGGGGAGAAATTGCCAAAATCTTTGTATCCCATTTAGTCACGGTAAGATACCAGAGACTGGAGAGTAGCAAACATTGTTCCTCTGTTTAAGAAGGGCAGAAGAGACAGTCTGGGAAATTACAGGCCTGTGAGCCTTACATCAATGATGGGGAAAATTATTAGGGAAGATTCTTAGGGACAGGATGTACTCACATCTGGAAAAATCATCTGGAAGAATTACTTGCAGGCAAAGGTTGAAGGTGAGATGGAAAAGTTTAAAAGAGATGTAAGGGGCAAGATTTTCACACAGAACTGACAAATGTGCTGTTGGAGGTAGTGGTAGAAGCAGATTCTATGACAACGTTCAATGGGCATCTGGATAGATACATGAATAGGCAGGGAATAGAGGAATGTGGTGAGAAAATATTAGATGAGAGAGATAACTGTATTAGCACAGACTTGATGGGCCAAAGAGCCTGTTCCTGTGCTGTACAGTTCTTTGTTCCTTGATTGGATGAGCTGGAATCAGCACAAAATTCAGATCCAGAGCAGAGCAAGTGCCACAGTCGGGTGACAGGAAAAGCAAGTCATTGCATCACAGGATGAGATTTTGCAGCCATACTCGCCCCAAAGCTGGAAAATCCCACCTGAGATCAACAAACCATTGCGCATGCACACACACACATATCTGACTTCATGGCGACTATCTTGTATTGCTGCCCTCTAATTCTGCTCTTCCCAAGTCAAAAATACTTCTTACACCATCAAAATATTTCATAATTTAAAAACCTTCACCAAGTCATTTCTTAATCTTCTCTTTTCTAGAGAAAAAAGCCCCAACATATTTGTCCCAATAAATCTTTGTTTTTCAGTGATTTTGTGCAGTTTACTTCCGGTGTCTAGTGGCTGCAGTTGGGATTTTCATTTCATCAAACTGGCTGTCGGAAGTATTAACTCACAATGAGGCAACATACAAATACCCCACTCCCCCTCTAGACCTTCACCATCAGTTCCCTTGGGACACTTCCGCATTTTCTCTCCAAGCCCCTCCTGAACCACTCTCCTTCCGCAATCTGCCTGCCTGCTCTCCCTTCACACATTCTGCTTGTTTCCTCCAGACCCTTTTTCTGCTTTGCCTTCAGACCACATGCTCTCTCTTCAGACCTTTCAGACAGTGTCTCTCTCAAGACACTCCCCATGACTTTTCCTCGAAACCCTTTCCACCTACTCATTTGCCTGACCTCCCTACGTACTCCTTCCAGACCAATCCCATTCACCCTTCTGACATCTCTTTGCACTTCCTCTATTCCCTCTTACTCTCCAGATCTTCTCTTTACACTCCTAAATCCTACTCTCTCTCCTCATCCCAGAGTCCAGGTCCTCCAGAATGTGATTGGGTGCTGATTATTCATTGCCATAGTGACACTTTTGGAACTTTTCATTATTGGGTGGGCTTTTGCTGGACTGCGGCAACTATTCCAAGTGGTTAACTTCAGCACAACCATACTTCCCCTTGTCCATTTGGGTCACTATTTGGGTTTTTGTGATATTAAAAGTAATATCATACACCTTTTCTTTTATTAAATCATAGTAACCAAAGAGGTAAAGCACTCAAAATGATAAATAAACCTGTACATGTTGCTTTTCAGCTTACCATTTTACAGATACAATTAATCCATAGAAATATGAGTATTGAGACCCTATGACCAATAAGAGATTCTACTACTTGCTGTTTATTTAATCAAAAATGCAATTAATCACATCTGGCTTCCCAATTAGCTACGAGTGGGTCACATATTGCACAGCGCAACTTTATTTCAGAATTTTAGTCTTAATACCTCCATGTCCCTCCTCCGCATTGAAGAAAAATGTCCTCACTTGTCCCTTACAGAAGTGATGTTCATTATCTAGCAATTCAAGTGTGGTCTGTTATATATTATTCTCATCAAGTATACTGTCATGACACAGCTCAAGAACCTAAACAAGATTACTGCCAAATATTATATTATTCTAGCAAGACCTTTTATAAGTCAACGCAGATACAGCGAATAGCAATTCTAGCAATATAACAAAAGTACAAGACACCAAGCAAAATTTTTTTTTGCTTGGTGAGGACTGCAGCAACATTTCCTGTACTAAATCTCAAAAGTGAGCAACAACTAGGAAGATCTGGGTGAAAAAATGTGATGGGGAGGCTGAAAAAAAATCAGACAAGCCAGACATTATAATTCAACTTTCATTTTCATATGAAGTCAGGGTTGTTTTCCATGAGTAAACATGGCATGAATATTACAACAATCCCATATAGCATAGCTCAGCCTTTGGAACTATGTACCATTTGGTACATTGACGGATGTGCCTCACATTAATGGCCATCATGGAGACATTGGTAAGTCTCAGTTTTGGGGCCCATTTCTAGTTTGATTAGAACATAGAACACTACAGCACAAACAGGCCCTTCAGCCCACAAGTTATGCCGAACACATCAAAAACCTACCCAGCCGTAGACCTATCTATAACCCCCAATCCCAATGGATCCCATATACTCATCCAGAAGTCTTTTAAAAGACCCCAGCGAGTTCGCCTCGACCACCACCAATGGCAGCCGATTCTTTTACTTTACAATTTTCCAGCTGACTCTTACAAATTTCTGCTTCAGGAAGAGCAGAGGATTTATTTTTAAATATTTAAAATCAGTGAGCTCAATTTCAAGAGGACGGTGCTATTTGTCTGTTTTGAGTCAGTTTATGCTGAACTCCTTGGGCAGTGATTCTCTTAAGGGTGCACAAGGTTTTTTTTAAGTTATTTCCGCTTCTCATTTTTTAGTGCTGTGTTGTTTAGATTCTTTTAAACAATTGTTTAAATTTCTTTCTATCATTTACTGGAGCCTAATTGGCAATTGCTGATTGTATCTCCAAATCTCAGCACATTGACATCAACGCCGAGGCCCCTAAGGCCTCAATCAACAGAACCTTTACACCAAAAATCAAACTGCAACAGCCAGTGACAGTTCGATCACCACACCTTTGAACTTTCCTGTTCGCAACTCACAGCATAGCCCAGCTTGCAGGTTCAGAGCAGACTTCAGGGTCTATGTTGATGGACCAACAGCCACCAGAAGAAAATTATGGAGCTTTAAGGCCATTCAAGCTCCTTCCAGCCCCACAGAACTCTTCTTAGAAGAAAAGTGAGCCTGTTAGCACTTGGAATGCTGCCAGTTCTGCTGCTCGTCACCCTGTGCACACTCTGTCCTTCGGTGCTTCAACAAATAGCCATTTGCAATTTGGGATTAACCTCAAAAACTTTTGATGAATGTCAGAAACTTGCATGTAGCAAAATAAGCCAGTTATTCTACCAACTAATTTAAAATCTTAATTTTATGCTTATTTCAAAAACTAGGAAAAATAGATATTTAACACAACCTTTATTGAAATCTAGCATGGCACATTAACAGTGAAATGTTTTAAGGTTGGCTAGGACCAGGTACAAATCGGAATCCAACCATTTTAAGAGTATGAGACATATTCAGTCATTCCACTCTAATTCTGAGTGCCCTACTTTTCTACAAGGTATTTGGTACTTTTGTGAAAAAGAGGCTTCAAATAACTTTCAGCTGTATTCATGTAATGTACTGGAAATCGTGATCTATATCAGTGCATATCAGAAAATCAAATTCTTTTTATTTATTTTTTGTCCACTGGCCAATCATGGTGGCACAACACTGAACCATCAGAGTGCTGCAACTGATTGTTCCCGGCTGCTACATAAACTTTTCAAAGCAGTATACTGCTAACTGGAATAAATTCCATATTGCAAAACCTTTTTTGGACCGAAAAGAAAGTGGCGGGCTGGAGGAGAGAGAAAGCAGCCGTGCTGCTAAAGTGAGAAAATAAAAATGCTATTTATGAATCTGTGCGCACTCTGTTCACTCAATCAAGTTAACAGGTTTAGAGGCAGTGAAATCAATGTTATCAGATCAGCTACCTTTTTCTAACGATATTTTTCCACCTCTTGATCCTCCCCACCTTCTCTCTTCACACTCTCTCCATCTTCCTTTCACCTTAGCTGAATCTTTGCCAGCAGAGGATGAAAGTGAATGAATAATGCCTCTATTGTCTTGTCCATGTGTCCATGCCAATTTTGACATTTCCAAAACACTCTCATAAATAGGCTATCCTCAATTGTGTGCTGCTCTGTGTAAATCTACTAAACACTTGCAGGTTATCATTTCTCTTTGTGCCAACTGCTTTGAACTGTTTGCACCGGTACCACTGGCATCTGTGAGTTTTCCAAAGAAAAGGTTTAGAAGAACAAGAGAACCCCACCAAAGGGGATGTCAGCGAGGTCGACTGAATAAGGGACATTCTGTGCCTGTGTGTGTGTGCCCATATTCTTGTGCATACAGACAGAAGTGAAAATAACAACTTGTTGACTAGTATGCACAGCAGCTGAAAACAGCTGGTGATAGTAGGTCCAATGGGACAGGTCATATGAAGCTTTTTCAATTACTTCATGAAATATGGGCATTGCTGGCTGGCTAGCATTTATTGCCCATCCCGTGTTGCCTATGAGAAGATGGTGGTGAGCTGTCTTCTTCAATTGCTGCATTTTGCATGCTGTGGGTTAATTCACAACACCATTAAGGAGGATTGTGACCCAGCAACTGCAAAGGAACAGCGATAGACTTCCAAGTCAGGACTGAGAGTGTCTTGAAGGGGAACTTGCAGGTGATGGTGTTCCCTGACTATGGGCTCTTCAGGAACTACTCAGTTGAGACTTGTCACTCTTTTTGTGACAAGGGAGACGGCATGCAAGAGTAATCACAATTAAAAGGCTGATTAACTGCATCTACCTGCAATGGACTTGGCTAACTGTCCTCACAGGCTGTGCATCAGTTGAGAGTGGATGCTTGGTTATGCCATCTCAGACAAGGAAACACACTGAGCATGTGCACTATAGGATTGACACAGACAGAGAGGGTGGTTGTACATTCAAACTTATGTCTGCATTGTTTCAGGGCCAGCACAATACAAATTTATGAGGACAGAGTAGTACAAAGACTGATGTTCATTTGAACAGTTCACGTGGAATTTCAGTATATGTCAAATAACGCATCAGGGATTGTGTTATTCTGTTATTTACTATAGGAGTGTCCTTTCCCTTCAATTCTCAATTCCCCATCCCTTTAACCTTGGCAAAGGTTACCAAGAGATTGTGCTTTCTTTTGAGTCTTTCAAAATGCTTCCAGAATTTTTTGTCACGCTTTTGTGATGCCACTTCCCTTTAATTGTATCCTTCCTTCGAAATTCCCCACATGCAGTTGTATCCTCCCTGTACTAGTGTACTCCCTACACCTGTCAAACTCTGCACCTGGCTCTGAATTATTATGCCAGAATTCTGTGCCAGAAATCCCTAATATTATTAATAATTTAACATTCTAACAGAATTAGCCCCACATTTTAACCACTTGAACCACTGAACAAAAACCAGGTAAATGTGTCCAAAATGACTAGCAAACACACTCGTTTTGGTGTTAGCTTTTAATCATTACCAGTTTACATTCTGGCCTCTCGGATCTGTGCAGAAATCCAGTTTGGTTTTATAAGATGCAAATTTGCCAGCCATCCAGGCTCCGTATGAAATAACTCTGACTGGCTTCAGTCTCTACAGCCAATGGGACCAATGATTACAAAACTGCCTCAAATTCATCACTGAGCACATTAAATGAGCACTCCAACTCAGGGCCACAGAATGATAATGTGAGAAGTGTAAACTTTTCAGACTACGCCAGACATCACTTCTGTGTTGAGTGCCAAGCAACACTGCACGAGTACAGCTCTCATTCCCGACAAACCAAAATCTGACCTTATATGCACAATATCTGGAAATGCCCCAGGGTGTAACAGACCAACTTTTTGACGTAATTACCTCACTCGAAATGTCACAAATCCAGTTTTGTTATACTTCCCCACCTCACAGGAAGGGTAAATACTCCGTCAGCTACAATCTATGACTCGGTCCTTCAAAAATAAAAATTGCACAGTATCAAAAGACTTTATCAGATTACAGAACATGTGTAGATTCATCAGATCTTTTGGAAATAATAAATTCAAAACCTCAACAGATTGTGGCAAAAACATGGTTATTCCAAGGCTCAATAATGCAGAGTGCTCCTGGAGCATTCTGCACCAGCCCAAATCAACTAATTGTTGGCAAGTAAAGAATAACTAAAAACTGCTCCAGATCAGTGGTGAATCACTTTCCACATAAAACTGAGTCAAAGGAAATCAAAACCTTTTACAATTAAAGAACAATGTCATTCATCTAAAGGATATGAAACACAAATTGCCTGTGACCATAGACCCTCATCTCCTGAGGCATCAGCAGGCCCACTAACCATTCATTTTGTCCTCATCCCAGCAACAAGTTTACTTCTTCGAAGATCTGAATGTATTGTCAGTCATTCCTCACTAGCTGAATAATACAGACATGGCCTGAATTTTACATACCCTCTGAAATAAAATTACCAAAGACGAAAAGAAATTCACAATGACCTTTTCATAAAGCAGCACAGTGGCACAGTGGTTAGCATTGCTGCCTCATAGCGCCAGGGGCCCAGGTTCAATTCCTGGCTTGGGTCATTGTCTGTGTGGAGTTTGCACAGTCTCCCCATGTCTGCGTGGGTTTCCTCTGGGTGCTCTGGTTTCTTCCCAGAATCCGAAAGACGTGCTGGTTAGATGGATTGGCTATGCTAAATTTTCCCTCAGTGTACCGAACAGGTGCCAGAATGTGGCAAGTAGGGAATTTTCTCAGCAACTTCATTGCAATGTTAATGTAAGTCTACTTATGATATTAATAAATAAACTTTTAAAAATTTGAACAATAATCAAGGATGGTTGGACTGTGCAATCAGTCCATTCATCTGATCAGTTGGGTTATGCACAGTCAGCAATAATTCAAGTGACTGTTAAAATCCATGGATATTGACATTGGGACTGGGATTTTCCATTTCTGTTTCTGTCAGGCAGATTCAGCATTGGATGGAAGCATCTCTGGAGAGCTCTGAAATCAAACTTCTCTCTGATGCGAAAGCGTGACAATGTTGTCCTCTCTCACAATGACATAGGTTTATTTCTGACATTTATCATTTGAATACATTAACATCTAATTATCAGGCCCTTACACCTAAATTAACCTCCCCCCGACCCCGCAGCATCAGAAAATCCATTCACATCGACTCAAGGGCAGAATGGAGTGAATGACTTGGTCTCCCAAGGTGTACAGCTGGCGAGCAGACCTCAGGTAAATGCATTGGTCAGATGAGAAGGAAGTCATGCCTAGGCACTACAGTGCCAGGGGTTGTTGTGCTGGAGATGGGGTCTTCTTCATGCTGGGGCCTTCTTTGTGCTGCAGCAACCTTCACAAACGGAGCCTCAATCTTCAGGCAATTAGGTTGCTGGCAGAATGGGCAAATCAGAGGCCATCCGTCCAGTGTTATGTTGTGGGATGTGCCACTTGGAGCTTTCTTCACATACAGCACTATAAAGCAGGGAAAGGCGATTTCAACGACACTTTTCCCACCTATCATTGCCATTTGCCAATTTCTGGAAAAGCACTGCCAGACCTTTTTTAATCATTTGAAATATGATATCTCCTCAGTTTTATGTATTAATTAATTAATTAGTCACAAGGAGGCTTACATTAAGACTGCAGTGAAGTTACTCTGAAAATCCCCCAGTCACCACATTCCAGTACCAGTTCGGGTACACTACGGGAGAATTTAGTATGGCCCATGGACCTAATCAACACATCTTTGGACTGAGGGGGGAAACCAGAGCACCCGTAGGAAACTCATACAGACACAGGGAGAACGTACAAACTCCACACAGACAGTAATCCAAGCCAGGAATCGAACCAGGGTCGATGTTAACCACTGTGCTACCCTCATTCATCAAAGTAACAGTGGTGCAGATGGAAGTTCTCTCCGAGTCGATGTCAGACTTACATTGCTGGAACAGAATAAGAATGTATCTCACTAAGCTATATCTCAAACCGAAGTGTTTACCACCAACACTGGAGACCTGACAGGAAAACGTTCATTCTTCCACATGGGCATCCCACACACTGGACACAAAATTCAAACATTTTAGAAAGAGTTCCTCTTGGTTACTGGATTGTGAAATGCAAAATTTAAATGAGCTCCCAAGGGGTCCCAGTAGGCAGCGAGTTAATTTCAAAACCCCAATGGTCCAGAACTTTTGCTGTAACATTGTTGTTCAGTCAGAATATCACCAGCTGTTTCTGGATTTCATAATTCTGTCCTTTTGGCAAAAGTATTCACACCAGCACGATCTGCAGTGTGAATCCTGTAAAGGCAAGGTCCTGGAAAAAATCCAAATGGCACTTCTCCAAGTTGACTAGAAACTATCCTCTATCAGAGATGAGGTTCTGCTTGAGCTCACTAGCTCCTTTCACTTTACCCCACCAAAAGTTTTCTTCCCGAAAGATAAAGCTCTGATTTGATTCTGGAAGATCTGAAGAATCTGAGCTTAGTTTTACCACCAATGTCTCTTCGGGTAGCCCATCCAAATTCTCATCAGCGCTGTGTAAAATAACTAACTTCAAAGTATCCATTCAATTTACCTTTTCAGACCGTAATCCCATGCCCGCTTCTTAAGGCTGTAGTAAAAAATCAAGACTGGAACATAAAGTTAAGCTGGCCTATTTTCTTTAAAATCCTGGACAACAATCTGAGGTCCCTATCTGCTTTAAGAAGATGACCATCATCCCGGTACCTAAGAAAAACTAAGCAGTGTGCCTCAATCACTATTAGCCGGTGGCTTTGACATCCATCATTATGAAGTGCTTCGAAAAGTTAGTCATGGCACGAATCAATTCCAGCCTCCCGGACTACCTGGATCCACTACAGTTTGCCTACAACTGCAACAAGTCCACAACAGACACCATTTCCCTGGCCCTGCATCAACCCTGGAACACCTAGATAACAAGGAGACCTGTGTTAGTCTCCTATTTATTGACTACAGCTCGGCTTTCTACACCATTATTCCTACGAAACTCAGCTCCAAATCGGGTGACTTGGGCTTTGGCACCTCTCTCTGTGACTGGACCCTGAACTTCCTAATCCACAAACCACAATCAATAAGGACAGGCAACAACATTTCCTCCATGATCATCCTCAATACTGCTATCCTACAAGGTTGTGTTCTCAGGCCTCTACTATGCTTCTTATTCACATGATTTATGGCCAAATTTCTCTCCAATACAATTTTCGAGTTTGCTGACAACACCACTGTAGTGGGTCAGATCTCAAATAGTGACGAGACAGAGCACAAGAATGAGATAGAGAATCTGGAGAACTGGTGCAGCAACAATAATATCTCTCTCAATGTCAACAAAATGAAGATTTCATTGACTTCAGGAAGCATAAAGGAGAACGTGTCTACATCAATGAATATGAAGTAGAAAGGGTCAAGAGCTTAAATTTTTAGGTGTCCAGATCACCAACAACCTGTTCTGGTCCCCCCACGCCGACATTATAGTTAACAAAGCCCACCAATGCCACTACTTTCTCAGAAGACTAAGGAAATTTGGCATGTCAGCTGTGACTCTCCCCAATGTTTACAGATGCATCATGGAAAGCACTCTTTTTGGTTGTATCACAGCTTCTGCTCTGCCCAAGACCACAAGGAACTACAAAAAGTCATGAATGTAGCCCAATACATCACACTAACCAGCCTCTCATTCATTAACTCTGTCTATCTACACTCCCTGCTGCCTCGACAAAGCAGTCAACATAATTAAGGACTCCACGCATCCCAGGCATTCTTTTTTCCACCTTCCTCCTTTGAAGAAAGGACACAAAAGTCTGAGGTCACGTACCAACTAACTCAAGAACAGCTTCTTCCCTGTTGCTGTCAGACTTTTGAATGAGCCTACCTTGCACTAAGTTGATCTTTTTCTACACCCTAATTATGATTGTAATACTACATTCTGCACACTCTCCTTTCCTTCTCTACAAACAATATGTTTTGTATGTATACCGCGCAAGAAACAATACTTTTCACTGTATGTTAATAAATGACAATAATAAATGAATTTACATAGACAATCTGGAGGAAGAGCCTGAGTGCAGGGTGATGAAATTTGTTGATGACACGAAGATGAGTGGAAAAGCAAATTGCGTGGAGGGTGTGGAAAGCCTGCAGAGGGATCTGAATAGGTTGAGTGAGTGGGCGAGGACCTGGCAGAGGGAGTATAATGTTAGCAAGTGTGAGGTTATCCACTTTGGTAGGAATAATGGTAGGAAGGATTACTATTTAAATGGTGAAAAGCTGCAGCATGCGATGGTGCAGAGGGACCTGGGGGTCCTTGTGCACGAATTGCAAAAACACAGTCTGCAGGTGCAGCAGGTGATCAAGAAGGCGAATGTTGGCCTTTATAGCGAGGGGGATAGAATATAAAAGTAGGGAGGTTCTGTTGCAGCTGTATAGAACATTGAACATAGAACATTACAGCGCAGAACAGGCCCTTCGGCCTTCGATGTTGCGCCAACCAATTAGGAAAAAAGCAATGACCTTTTAACCTAAACCATTCCCTTTTCGTCCATAAACTTATCTACTAACCTCTTAAACGCTACCAAACTTGGGGCATCTACAACTGACACAGGCAGGGCATTCCATACCCTTACCACCCTCTGGGTAAAGAGCCTACCTCTGACATCCGTCCTATAACCAACACCCCTTAATTTAAAGCTATGTCCCCTCATGCTAGCTTTCTCCATCCTAGGAAAAAGGCTATCACTGTCCACCCTATCTAAATCTCTAATCATCTTATATGTTTCAATAAGGTCTCCTCTTAGCCACCTTCTTTCTAAAGAAAACAACCTCAAATCCCTCAGCCTCTCTTCATAAGACCTGCCTTCCATACCAGGCAACATCCTGGTAAACCTCCTCTGTACCCTCTCCAGTGCCTCCACATCTTTCTTATAATGCGGTGACCAGAACTGCACACAATACTCCAAGTGCAGCCGCACTAGAGTTTTGTACAGTTGCAACATAACGTTGCGGCTCCGAAATTCAATCCCCCTACCAATGAAAGCTAAGACTCCATATGCCTTCTTAACAACCTTAAGAACTTGATTGCCAACTTTCAGGGATCTATGCACATATACACCAAGATCCCTCTGTTCATCAACACTATTAAGAGTCCTATCGGGTATAGGGTGCTGGGGAGGCCGCAGCTGGAGTGCTGTGTGCAGTTTTGGTCGCTGCATTCGAGGAAGGATATATTGGCCTTGGAGGGGGTGCAGAGAAGGTTTACTAGGCTGATACCGGAGATGAAGGCGTTGGATTATGAGGAGAGACTGAATAGGCTAGGTTTGTACTCTTTGGAGTTTAGAAGGTTGAGAAGGGATCTTATAGAGACGTATAAGATAATGAAGGGGATGGATAGGGTAGAGGTTGAGAGACTCTTCTCGCTTAGTAAAGATAGCGGGACTAGAGGACACAGCCTCAAGATTGGGTGGGGTGGGGGGCAGTTCAGATCAGAGTTGCGGAGGAGTTTCTTCACACAAAGGGTGGTGAATCTTTAGAATTGTCTGCCTGATGAGGTGGTGGAGGCTTCCTCGCTGAATATGTTCAAGTCAAGAGTGGATAGGTTTTTAATTGACAAGGGAATTAAGGATTATGGGGAGAAACTGGGAAAGTGGTACTGAACCACTACAGATCAGCCATGATCTTATTGAATGGCGGGGCAGGCTCGAGGGCTGGATGGCCTACTCCTGCTCCTATTTCTTATGTTCTTATGTTCTTAAATCAGATCAAGATATTTAATAATATCTTCGCTCAGTCTTCAGTGCAAACATCATCACATTTTACACGTTATTCAGATGTCCAATGCCCAGACTAAGATAAATGGAATATTGTCACATCTTGTCCAGCACCAAAACACTCTTCCCGCAATTTTGCAACTGGAAGCATAAGGTTGCAGATAAGGATGAATCTAAATTCCATACACAACAAAATTTTGATAAATTAGGAAGACAATAGGGATTTGGAGAAATAAGAAAACTAATTTCCTTGAAATCCTGTGTAGTTTATATTATGGATTGCAAAAGAGTTGTTCTAAAGAGTTTCAGAACCACTTTATTAGAGGAACACAGATGTTGTGAAACAAAAACAGAAAATGCTGGAAAATCTCAGCAAGTCTGACAGCACAACTCCATTACCAGAACATCAACAACTATTTCAGTGCCACTTCGTGCTCTCATCAGGACCTGGAAAAATTTAATCAGTTTTGCTTCTAATTTACACCCCTCTATCAACTTCACATGATCCATCTCCGACACTTCCTTTCCTTGACCTCTCTGTCTCCATTTGTAGTGATAAACTGTCCAGTAGTACCTATTAAAAGTCCACTAACTCCCACAACTACCTTGACTATAACTCTTCACACCCCCATCCTGTACAGATTTCATTCCATTCTCTCAGTTCCTTTGCTTCCACTGCATTTGTTCTGATGATGCCACTTTCTACAATGGTGCTACCTACATGTCTTCCTTCTTCCTCAATCGTGGTCTTTCACCCACTGTGGTTGACAGAGCTCTTAACTGTGTCCCTCCCCTCCCTCCCAGAACCAGAATGGAGTCCCCTTTGCCCTCACTTCTCACCCCACCAGTCTCTGCATTCAAAGGATCATATTCCGCCATTTCCTCCTATTCCAGCATGATGCCACCACTCAACAACTCCTCTCCTCACTCCCTCTATCAGCATTTCAGAGGGGCCACTCTCTCTGGGTCACCCTGGTCCATTCCTCCATCACAGCTAATATCTTATCACCTGCCCATGGCACCTTCCCATGAAACTGTAGAAGGTGCAACACCTGCACTTTATCTCCTCCCTGTTCACCATTCCACGTCATAAACACGTCGTTCACTTGCACCTTCTTCAATCTGATCTATTGCATTCGCTGCTCCCAATGCAATCTACTCTACATTGGAGAGACCAAACACAGACTGAATGACTGCTTTGCTGAACACCTTCAAATTGTCTACAAGCAGGACGCAGACCTTCCTATGGCTTGCCACTTTAACATATCACCCATGCCAACATGGGTTAAATTCCCCTACTGGCTGAGGTTATTGATGAAGGATCTGCCTTCTCAGCCTTGCCCCTCCCCTCAATCACCACCAATCAGCTGTATCTAAAGGGAGAGCAGCCTATGGTTTTCTAGGACAATGGGGACTTTACCTATAATTCTACCCCCATTTCTGAACAGAATTCAAAGGTCAATCTATATCCTGATATCCATGATAATTTAATTCGACAATTTCCATGATTAATTTCCTCTCAGTTGAATTTATTGTTCCACCTGACCCACTCAAGATGCAACCCCAACGCAAAAACAGGAAGTGCATAGACTGCAACGCAAGCAGAAACTGACAGAAAGCGTGATGACTGCAAAAAAAAAGTCAGCAAAATAATAGCAATTAATAAAATGCAAGAGTTTTTAGAGTTGTGGTGCAATGAGGAGTGGAGGAGGAACCAATCACCATCAACAATAAAGCATACATCTTGAGGAAAACACTTAAGGTGGCTAATGAAGTCTTGTGATTCTATTGTACGGGAGCTAATTTCCATTTATTGCTTCCAGTATTTTTATGATCGCAAATAACTGGATCATGCTCACAGTGAGCCTGCCAAAATAATGGTCTCAATTAATAATTGGTGTAGTGCTTCAATATGATACAGCATCAAACAGCAAGACACAGCCTCTTGTCCAACTTGTATTTAAAAAGCTTCTTTAACATAATCGAATTTCCCCAATGCTTTAGAGATATGAAGTAAGCAAAGTTTTTTTTTTACCTACCATAGTGATGTGTGTTAAAAAATTTTCAAGGTTACATTTGACTGCAGCATTACCCCAGCATTAAGGATACCCACAGAACTGTTTGCACTTTCACACCGAAACTTGAGCCGGATTCTCCAGCTCCACCCACAGTTGGGATTCTCCAGTTTTGCTGCTGTGAATGGAGTTTTGGCCGAATCCACGGATTCTCATTCCTGCTGGCAGCAGCGGTAGAACTTGAATGGCCAGAGAATTCCGGCTATTAATCGTAAACCAAAATAACTGGTGATAAACAGCTAGGTTTGAATGATCAGAACAACGAATTAAACAAGTTGAACATGTTTGAGACAAGCAGTTTGATCCCAATCTCAATCTTGAGTCAGCTGTCCTTTGCCATATCTGCATTACATCCCAAGTGTCTGATAGAACATGATTCAAAGCTGCAATAAACAAATGCAGGAGCAGTTGACAAGAGGTGTCACTAAACCATTAAAGGTCAGCCTCACATTAAAGGATCAAATATAATGAGATCTTGCCATTACAGATCTGATGCATGATTATATTTCTGTTTCCTAACCATTCCTATTAATTTTCAGTATTTCACCATGCTTAGTTCCACTGCTAATAATTATTTTTTTACTTGCAATAAAACATCTCATAATGGCTTCTTTTTAATCAAATTTTTTCACGTTAAAGATTCTTTGTATTTCTTGCAGAAGGGACAGAAGATATCATCCTCCTGATGACCAATTCTGCAGAATCACTTAGAGGTCTGAGAGAAAGTTGTTTTCCTGTTAAATTGAGAATGGTAATGAATGTAAGGAGACATGACTAAGAGGTGATAAAGAGGCATGGCTTGGGAAATTTTAAAACCACCAAATAAAAGGGCCCCTGTAATTGCTGAGCTATATTGGCTCCCAGACAATTAATATCCCTATTTCAAAATTCCCATTGTTTTGGTCTGACCCCTTCTTTTCTCTGTAATCTTCAATAGCTCCACAACCAACTTTTACAGATGCACCCAAGAAAGTATTCTTTCTGGTTGTATCACAGCTTGGTATGGCTCCTACTCTGCCAAGATGCTAAGAACGACAAAAGGTAGTAAATGACGCCCAGTCCATCATTCAAACCAGCCTCCCATCCATTGGCTCTATCTACTCTTGCTGCTGCCTCGACAAAGCAGCTAGCGTAATTAAGGATCCCATATACCTCGGACATTTTCTCTTCCACCTTCTTCTGTTGGGAAACAGATATAAAAGTCTGAGGTCACGTACCAACCAACTCAACAACAGCTTCTTCCCTGCTGCTGTCAGACTTTCGAATGAACTTACCTTGCATTAATTTGATCTTTCTCTACACCCTAACTATGACTGCAACACTACATTCTGCACTCTCTCCTAGATTTGTCGGGGACCTGGCAGATGAAGTATAATGTTAGCAAATGTGAGGTTATCCACTTTAGTAGAAATAATAGTAGGACAGATTATTATTTAAAAGGTGAAAAGCTGCAGCATGCTATGGTTCAGAGGGACCTGTGAGTCCTTGTGCACGAATAGCAAAAACCCAGTCTGCAGGTGCAGCAAGTGATCAAGAAGGCGAAAGGAATGATGGCCTTTATAGCGAAGGGGATAGAATGTAAAAGCAGGGAGATCTTGCTGCAACTGTACAGAGTACTGGTGAGGCCACAGCTGTAGTACTGTGTGCAGTTTTGGTTGCCTCATTTGCGGAAGGATATATTGGCCCTGGAGGGAGTGCAGAGAAGGTTCATGAGGTTGATACTGGAGATGAGGGGGTTAGCCTATGAAGAGAGATTGAATAGATTGGATCTGTACTCGTTGGAGTTTAGAAGGCTGAGGGGGGATCTTATAGAGGCATATAAGATAACGAAGGGGATAGATAGGATAGAGGTAGAGAGATTCTTCCCGCTTAGAAAGGATAGCAGGACGAGAGGGCACAGCCTCAAAATAAAGGGGGGCGGAGCAGTTCAGATCAGAGTTGAGGAGGAACTTCTTCGCTCAAAGGATGACGAATCTGTGGAATTCTCTGCCCATTGAAGTGGTGGAGGCTACCTCACTGAATATATTTAAGTCACAGGTAGATAGGTTTCTGATAGACAAGGGAATTAAGGGTTATGGGAAGAAAGCGGGAGAGCGGAACTGATCCATTTCAGATCAGCCACGGTCTTATTGAATGGCAGGGCAGAAAAGCTAGGCTGCCTACTCCTACTGTTTATGTTCTTACCTTGTCTATGAACTGTATGCTTTGCACAAGAAGTAATACTTTTCATTGTATACTAATACATGTGACAATCAAATCAAATCAGAATCTTGCATCTTAACTATTCTCTTTCCTTTGTCCTCAACCAAATGCATTACTTCAAATCCAGTAAAATAATGGGAATCTAATTTGCTTGAAGGAAACTTTTCTAAATGTGACTGATATGACGATGGTCAAATGTGATTGTTCTTAACAAATCAGCTGTTCATCATATTGAGGAAACTTCAACAATTTCAACTATTTGTATAGCATGCAAAAAACAATACTTTTCACTGTATACTAATACATGTGGCAAAAATAAATCAGATCAAAAAAATAAAAAAAAAAAACAGCTTTACAGTCTGCTTAGGTGTGGCTCCTAAGCAATGGAAGACAACTGCTAATGGCAGTGGAATGTCCTATTGAAAGCTCTCTGACACGTCCTCTTTAAAGCACTCTGTAAAACCTGTCTTTCTGAGCCAACTATCAACTGTCTGGTCCAATATCCTCTGTGATTCAGTAGAATCTTTTGTTTCAAAATACTCTTCTTCTCATGTATGTGCATGGGAAGTGAGCATCTCTGGCTAGGCCAGCACCTTTTGTCCATTTTGGAGGGCATTTGAGAGTCAGCCACAATGCTGTTGGCCATACCAGGCAAGTCTGACAGATTTCCTACCCTAAAGGACACTAATGAACCAAATGGGATTTTACAACAATTGTGGTCACAGTCATCATTAGACTTTTAATTCCACATTTTTATTGAATTCAAAATTTACCATCTGCCATGGTGGGATTCAAATCTGGGTCACTACAGCATTACTGTGGTCCTCTGGGATTGTTAGAGCCCCCAAGTGGTGACTTCGTATTGGTTGTAATGTGACCAATGGTAAAAAGCTGTAAGGATCAGCTGACCTAGTAAACCATGGAACCAATTACAAAATAGAAGAACATAGAACATTACAGCGTAGTACAGGCCCTTCGGCCCTCGATGTTGCGCCGGCCAGTGAACCCTCTAACCTAAACTATTCCAATATCATCCATATGCCTATCCACCGAACATTTGAATGCCCCCAAAGTAGGCGAGTCCACAACTGCTGCAGGCAGGGCATTCCACGCCCTCACCACCCTCTGTGTAAAGAACCTGCCTCTGACATCCGTCCTATAACTACCACCTCTTAATTTAAAGTTATGTCCCCTCGTGTTGGTCATCACCATCCGAGGAAAAAGGCTCTCACTATCCACCCTATCCAGTCCCTTGATCATCTTATACGCCTCAATTAGGTCACCGCGTAACCTTCTTCTCTCTAATGAAAATAACCTTAGGTCCCTCAGCCTTTCCTCATAAGGCCTTCCCACCATACCAGGCAACATCCTGGTAAACCTCCTCTGCACCCTTTCCAATGCTTCCACATCTTTCTTATAATGCGGCGACCAGAACTGTACGCAATACTCCAAGTGCGGCCGCACCAGAGTTTTGTACAGTTGTAACATAACCTCACGGCTCCTAAATTCAATCCCTCTACCAATAAAAGCTAACACACCGTACGCCTTCTTAACAACTTTATCAACCTGGGTGCCAACTTTCAAAGAGCTATGTACTTGTACCCCAAGATCCCTCTGCTCGACAACACTATTAAGGGTCCTTCCATTAGCCCTATATTTCATATGCCTGTTATTCCTACCAAAGTGAATCATCTCACACTTATCCGTATTGAATTCCATTTGCCACCTCAAGGCCCAGCTCTGCAACCTACGTCCCTCTGCAAACTGTAACATCCATCCTCGCTGTCTACAACTCCCCCCACTTTGTTATCGTCAGCAAATTTACTAATCCAACCCTCTACACCCTCATCTAGGTCATTTATAAAAATGACAAACAGCAGTGGCCCCAAAACAGATCCTTGAGGTACACCACTTGTAACTGCACTCCAGGTTGAATATTTCCCATCAACCACCACCCTCTGTCTTCTATCAGCTAGCCAATTCCTAATCCAAACTGCTAACTCACCTTCAATCCCATGCATCTGCACTTTCTGCAGTAGCCTACCATGGGGAACCTTATCAAACGCTTTGCTAAAATCCATATACACTACATCAACTGCCTTACCCTTATCTACCTCTTTGGTCACCTCCTCAAAAAACTCAATAAGGTTTGTGAGGCACGACCTACCCTTCACAAAACCGTGCTGACTATCCCTAATCAATTTATTTCTCTCTAGATGCTTATAAATCCTATCCTTTATAATTCTTTCCAAGACTTTGCCCACAACAGAAGTCAGGCTCACCGGTCTATAATTTCCAGGATGGTCCCTACTCCCCTTTTTGAACAAAGGGACAACATTTGCCATCCTCCAGTCTTCCGGCACTATACCTGTAGCCAACAACATGAAGATCAAAGCCAAAGGCTCTGCAATCTCCTCTCTAGCCTCCCAGAGAATCCTAGGGTAAATCTCATCTGGCCCAGGGGACTTATCAATTTTCATACCCTCAAGATTCGCTAACACCTCCTCCTTATGAACCTCAATCCTGCCCAGTCTACAACCTGGTATCACAGCATTCTCCCCGACAACATTGTCTTTCTCCTGCGTGAATACTGACGAAAAATACTCAGTGTCTCTCCTATCTCCTCAGGCTCCATGCACAACTTCTCACTGCTATCTCTGACTGGCCCTAATCTTGCCCTAACCAATCTTTTATTATTTATATACCTGTAAAAAGCTTTAGGATTCTCCTTAATCCTATCCGCCAAAGTCTTCTCGTGTCCTCTTCTAGCTCTTCTCAACTCCCTCTTTAGCTCCTTCCTGGCTAATTTATAGCTCTCCAGTGGCCTAACTGAGCCTTCACGTCTCATCATTATATAAGCCTCCTTCTTCCTCTTCACCAGAGATTCAACTTCCCTAGTACACCGTGGTTCCCTCACTCGACCACTTCCTCCCTGCCTGGCAGGTACATATTTATTACGGACATGCAGAAGCTGTTCCTTAAATGTGCTCCACATTTCAGATGTCCCCAGCCCCTGCAATATCCTGCTCCACCCTATGCATCCTAAATCTCTCCTAATAGCCTCATAATTACCTTTCCCCCAGCTATAACTACTGTTATTTGGTATGTGCCCATCCCTTTCCATCACTAAGGTAAACGTAACCGAATTGTGGTCACTATCACCAAAGTGCTCACCCACCTCCAAGTCTAACACCTGGTCTGGTTCATTACCCAGTACCAAATCCAATAAAGCCTCACCTCTTGTTGGCCTATCTACATACTGAGTCATGAAACCTCCCTGCACACATTGAACAAAAACTGACCCCTCTAACATACTTGAACTATAGCTTTTCCAATTGATATTAGAAATTAGATATAATCCTGAATAGTGAAATCTTTGGCAATTAGCATTAAATTGGCTTAATTTAAATGGCATAGACAGTATAAAAGGATATAATAGTCAACTGACCAGCTTACTCACTATGAATAAGAACTTGTTTGCAATTGTGGGGAGTTTGGAGTGGCCCTGGGCATGGCCTCAAGTAATGATGTTTCTTTGATTTAGAAGTTGGAGTAAGTTTTGTTCTATTTTTATTATCTGCAATTGAAGAGTTACTTGTGATAAAACGTGGATTAATTGTCCAATGACAATATCACTCCACCACCACCACCTCAAGCATTATGGAAAGTTTTGTGACATTTAAGGTGTTGTGTAATGTAAATGCAAGACTTTTTGTGATGATTGCATAAAAGTTACAGCACCGAAATAGGCCATTAAGCCCATTTATCAATGCTGCTGTATATGCTCAACATGAGATTCCTCCCATCATATATCATCTCACACCATCAGCATGTCCTTCTATTCCTTTTTCCCCTCATACACTTGTCTAACTTCCCATCCAATGCATCTGTGCCACACCAAGTGGTAGAGTATTCCACATTTTCACCTCTCTCGAGTGAAGAAATTACTCCTGAATTTCATGTTGAGTTTATCTGTGACTATCTTTAACAAATAGTCCTTGTTTTTGACTGCTTGCTCCCCTCCCATCTTCTTAAATCCTTTAGTGCATTTTCAACACCTTCACATTCTTTTTGTAGCAAGACCACCAGAATTGTGCACAATAATCTATGTTTGGCCTGATATAGGAATTCTTAATGTAGAGATTCTGGCATTGGACTGGAGTAAACACAGTAAGAAGTCTCACAACACCAGGTTAAAATCCAACAGGTTTACTTGATAGTAATCCTATAAGCTTTCAGAAACATTGTTCCTTCCACACACCTGACGAAGGAACAGCATTTCTGAAAGCTTGTGGATTACTATCAAATAAACTGGTTGGACTTTAACCTGGTGTTGTTAGGCTACATAGGAATTCTTAACCAGGGATCTGAACCCCACATGGATCTACATGCAGATTTCAAAATTTTCTTGTCACTCCCTGTCTATGCCATTTAAATTAAGCTAATTGCCAAAGATTTCACTCTTCAGGCACACTTCTGCCCCTAATCACCAAGTGATATCAGAATCACACAATTTTTATTGCAAAGAAGGAGGCCATTCAGCCCATTATGTCTGCACTGGCTCTCCCAATGAGCAATTTACTTTAGTGCCATTTCTGCATGTTCCCTCTGTAACCTTCCAAGGTATTGCTTTTCAGATAATTCCAGTTTCTTTTTGAATTCTTTGATTGAACTTGCCTCCACCACACTCTCAGGGCAGTGCATTCCAGACCTCAACTTCCTGGCCCCAGACTAGAGGAACCAGAAACTACCACATTGTCCAAGAGCCTTGTGGCCATCGGTCTAACATCATGTTGTTAGGAGATGGCATCGAGCTTCAGGAGACATATTCACTCAGATCATTAATAACAAACAAATGCAGAACCAAGAGCAGGATCATCTGTCGATTCCAACAGCCTCCTCAGCACTCTATCAGTTTAAGTGGTAATCGACCAATCTCAGCAACAGTCTCCAAGCTCAAGCATAACCAAGCTTGAATGAAAATTGAACATGTCATTTCTATGCACATGTTGAAGATATCTTGATTTCTTGACAAAAATCTTATTCAGTAAAGACAAGTTTCAAATTATGTAATAAATATATGTTTGCTTAATTGTGCAATTAACAGTACACAGCAAAAATACCTGTGCTGTGTTTCAGAGAGCCTATAAAATTTCTACAACACCAGAGATTCAAAAGCAAAAAGGTTAAAATCCCCAACTCTAACAAAGCTTCCACACAAGTTTGGTATTTCTTTTCATTTTCCCAATTCTGAAGTCAATGATTTTCAATTTCTCATGTCATTTTTGTGGCAGCAGAGGTGACCTCCATTGGCCCCCAGTGGGTTCTTCCAGTCCTGCCACTGTCAACGGGGTTTCCCATTGTTGATACCTCCACTGCCAGGGAACCTGCGGCCGGGGGAAGGGGGGGATGGTGAGGTCATCGTCAGCAGGACCAATAGATCCTTCCAGCATGAGCGGCTGAAAAATCCCACCCAATAAATCTCTCACCCAAAATTAATGAGCAGTTTCTTTCATGGGAGTATATGTGAAAAGAGGTAGTTCACAGATTTGACAACACTTTAGTCATCATAGCTTCAATTACTCTTCAAGCATTTGGATCTTTTTACAAGATTCACATGAAGAATGTGGACATTTAGAACACATTGCCATCATCGTTTAAATAAAAACATTCCTGTATTTCAGATCAGCTTTGAATCTGAAATGTATATATTTTTATTCATTCGTGGAATGTGGACATCACTGGCAAGACCAGAATTTATTGTCCAACCCCAACTCCCTTGAGAAGATGATGGTGAACTGCTTTCTTGAA
Organism: Sphyrna mokarran; assembly: GCA_024679065.1. Classification (NCBI taxonomy): domain Eukaryota; kingdom Metazoa; phylum Chordata; class Chondrichthyes; order Carcharhiniformes; family Carcharhinidae; genus Sphyrna; species Sphyrna mokarran. The sequence goes on along the minus strand of JAGIQG010000006.1, from coordinate 130,053,969 downwards.
ATGCAATAGCGCTTATGGGGTAGCTACACCCAATGTGCTTAGTTTATTTATTCATTAATGTCACAAGTAGGCTTACATTAACACTGCAATGAAATTACTACGAAATTCCCCTAGTCACCACATTCCAGTGCCTGATCAGGGGTCAGTGTTGGAACCTTTGCTGTTTGTAATACATATAAATATTTGGAGGAAAATGTAACTGGATTGGTTAGTAAATTTGCAGATGATACAAAGGTTGGTGGATTTGCAGATACGATGAGGCCCATCAAAGAACAAAGAACAACACAGCACGGGAAACAAGCTCTTCAGCCCAACGAGCCCGCACCACCATTTTAACATTCCCACTTCCACCTATGACTCTTGTCTATGTTTATGGAAATCTGCATTGGAACCAAATTGGGGAGACAATTTAGGGTCAATTTGTTTTGCCAATCAGCCTGACAGCACATCTTTGGGGTGTGGGAGAAAACCGGAGCACCTGGAGAAAACCCATGCAAGCACGGGGCAAATGCGCAAACTCCCACAGATACCAGCCCAAATCCTGATATGAGTATAGCTCCAGTCTACTCAGTCTCTCCTCACAAGCCAACCCTTTCAACTCCGGAATCATGTCCTCAAGAGGTACTCCCCCTCCCCACTGCCTGCCCTCACAGTCACAAGGTTACTGATGAAGGGGACATGCTGTTGTAAGGATGGGCAATGCCATAATTCCTCAAATGCCAGCACACACTTAGAGGATACAGCAGGATACAGATCGGTTGGAGACTTGGGCGGAGAGATGGCAGATGGAGTTTAATCCGAACAAATGTGAAGTAATGCATTTTGGAAGGTCTGATAGGAAATATGCAGTAAATGGCAGAACCCTTAAGAGTATTGATAGGCAAAGGGATCTGGTTGTACAGATACACAGGTCATTGAAAGTGGCAATGCAGGTAGAGAAGACAGTCAAGAAGGCACATGGCATGCTTGCCTTTACCGGCTAAAGTTTGAAGTTTAAAAATTGGCAAGTCATGTTGCAGCTTCACAGAACTTTAGTCAGGCCACACTTGGAAGGAATATAGTGTTCAATTTTGGTTCGCTGCACTACCAGAAGGATGTGGAAACTTTGGAGAGGATGCAGAAAAGATTTACCAGCTTGTTGCCTGGTGTTGAAGGCATTGGCTACAAGGAGAGATTGGAAAAACTTGCTCTGTTCTCACTGGAATGATGGGGGAGTTGAGGAGAGGCCTGATAGAAGTCTACAAGATTATGAAAGGCATGGACAGAGAGGATAGTCAGAAGCTTTTTCCCAGGGTGGAAGTCAATTACCAGGGGGCATAGGTTTAAGGTGCGAGAGCAAGGTTTAACGGAGATGTATGAGGCAGATTTTTTTTTCTTACACGGAGAGCAGTGGGTGCCTGGAACTCGTTGCCGGAGGAAGTCGTGGAAATGGATACAATAGAGAGTTTTAAGGGGCATGTTGACAAATACATGAATAGGATGGGAATAGAGGGATATGGTCCCTGAAGTGTGGGGGGGTTTTAGTTAAGTCAAGCAGCGTGGTCGGTGTAGGCTTGGGTGGCCGAAGGACCTGTTCCTGTGCTGTAATTTTCTTTGTTTGGGTACACTGAGGGAGAATTTAATATAGCCAACGCACCTAACCAGCACATCTTTCAGACTGTGGGAAGAAGCCGGAACACCCTGCAGAAGCCAACGCAGACACAGGGAGAATATACAAACTTTGTAAAGAGAATGACCCAAGCCAGGAATTGAACCCTGGCGCTATGAGGCAGCAGTGCTAACTGCTCTGCCACCATGCCACCTCGTGTTCCAGGATTTTGGTCCAGCGACAGTGAAGGAACAGTGTGGGCATTGGACAAGGGCAGAATCAAGCTGGATTCTGTTGCTCCATGGTCAGTTTACCAACCAATATTCAATATCGAGCATTAGTCTTTCAATTTTAGCCTCATCATCATCACACCAGAACAAAACTGGCCCCAAAGATATGCACAACACAATACTTCTAAGACAAGTATATTCTATGGCTCACATGAGGTCTACCTATTCAGTCCAATCAGGATTCCTGTGACAAGGAACTAAATCTGTATGAAGAAGGAAGAATGAAAACTCAAGTGCAGTGGGAAACAATTCGAACAGTAGAAAATATACGATGTAGAAAAAGGCTGGGTCGTGCCTGCGCCAGTCAAAGATAAAATACTAGTCTCCCACCTTCCAGCAGCCAATGTGCATTCTTGTAGGTTAAGCACTTTAGATATAGATCCAGATTCCTTTTCCATTAGTTGTTGAGGGTTTCTGCCTCCACCACTAAACTCGACACCCCCACCCTCTTGGTGAAGAGGGTGCGGCATGGTGGCACAGTGATTAGCACTGCTGCTTCACAGTGCCAGGGATTCAGGTTCAATTCCAGACTGGAGTGATCATCTGTGCAGAGTTTGCATATTCTCCCGATGTCTGCGTGGGTTTCCTTCAAGTGTTCCAGTTTCCCCACAGTTCGAAGATGTGCAGGTTAGCCAGATTGGCCATGATAAGTTGCCCCTTAGTAGCCAAAGATGTGTCAGTTAGGTGGATTAGGCCATGATAAATGCATGGAGTTGTGGGGATAAGGCCTGAGTAAGTCCAGTGTCAATATCACTATCCCACCACCTCCCCAGACTTTAGCACTGCTACTGTATAACCAACTGCAAGGAAATGTGAGAAAGAAATCAAAATAAAAAATGCGGGAAATACTAAGACAGTCACCTGGTGAGTAGAAATTGAATCAGAAATTGTACTGCTACCTCAGTGGCTAGAATATTGGTGGAGGTGGTAATCCTTTGATGGGGAACAGCCATACAGATTGATTAGGATCAAGGGAGGCACTTCACCAGGAAGGTAGTAAAAATAGTGCCAACTGATGAGAATAAAAAAAAATCCACCCCTTACCACCTGCAGAGTTCTGGAATGATGGAGTGCATGAACAGAACCCTTAAAAATGCCCCGGCCAAGGCCATGCAGATTTCAGGAAAAACATGGACAGAAGTATTACCTACTATATTAATGAGGTTAATGCCACCACAAACTGGACAACTGGATTAACCCCTTATGAACTAATGACAGGAAAGGCAATGCAATTACAGAAAGTATCATAACAGGTGGGACCAATGTAGGTACACTAAAAGACAAAATTAAATGATACGTTTTGCAACTAAGCGCCCAACTAAAAGTGATGCTTAAATTAGTAAAGGATAATCAGGAGGAAAGAGATGCACAGTGAGTGCTTGAAATGCTCCCTGACATCCCAATAGCGGGAAGTCACATCTTGATAAAAATATTACCTGAAAAACCAGGGTTTGCACCAAAATGGAATGGGTCATATAAGGTCATAATTATGGTGATCAAGAAGGCTAATGCAATGTTGGCCTTTATAGCTAGGGGGACAGAATATAAAAGTAGGGAGATACTTTTGCGGCTGTATAGGACACTGCTGAGGCTGCAGCTGGAGTACTGTGTGCAGTTTTGGTCACCACATTCTAGGAAGGATATATTGGCCTTGGAGGGGGTGCAGAGAAGGTTTACTAGGCTGAGACCGAAGATGAGGTGGTTAGCCTGTGAGGGGATTGAATAGACTAGGTTTGTACTCGTTGGAGTTTAGAAGGCTGAGGGGGGATCTTATTGAGACATATAAGATAATGAACAGAATGGATAGGGAAGAGGAGAGATTCTTCCTGCTTAGAAAGGATAGCAGGTCTAGAGGGCACAGCCTCAAAATAAAGGGTGGAGGTTTAGATCAGAGTTCAGGAGGACTTTCTTCACTCAAAGGGTGGTGAATCTTTGGAATTCTCTGCCTGTTGAAGTGGTGGAGGCTACCTTGCTGAATATATTTAAGTCAGGTAGATAGATTTCTGATAGAAAAGGAAATTAAGGCTTATGGGGAGAAAGCGGGAAAGTGGAACTGATCCATTTCAGATCAGCCAAGATGTTATTGAATAGTGGGGCAGGCTCGAGGCGCTAAATGGCCTACCCCTGCACTTATTTCTTATGTTCTTGTGTTTCTTTTGTTAGAATTATACGATTAATACTTGCCTGTTGCGAAAATGTCTAAGATCACATATATATTTGCATTCTCTATGTTGTTGCGATTGTAAGATTGACAGGACTAGAGAATAACTTATTCTATAAGGCCCAAGAAGGGGAAATGCTAGCTCGAATGGTTATTGAGGGAATCCTGGGGCTCCTATTTAATGCATGGACTAATCATTCTCGTTGCAGTAATAATTATCTGTTGCCTAATTGTGAGATGTTCTTAACATCTGCTGTAAAGTTGTGATGACTCGGATTGTGCCAAGGGCCAGCATGATCATTGAAGAAAAATACCCAATGGGAACTCCGAAGACACCAATGACAGTGACAATAAAGGAAAGGACGAGAAGTTGGACATCTAACTATAAGCATGCGACCTGTTGATTGCGGGTCAGACGTATCAATTGCCAGACCCACAATGCTGCTATTGTTGGTCCATCGGATTATTAAATCGTAGACCTGACCAAAAGGGGGAGTTGTGGGAGTAAAATCCAAATTAAAGGATACAAGACGGTTACCTGGCACAAGACATTAAGATGAATTGACTTGGGCACAGACATTGCACAACAAAGAGTTAAAGACTGTTAGTGTCTCCATTACTGCAGAAAATAGATCAGATCTTGAGGAATTTTAGCTTGAGATAAAACAGAGCCAAAACAATGAGTTTCAGGAATGAGGTCAGTCATTGATGGGGGCATAAATGCATAAATGTACTTTGTGTATAACAACGTGTTAACTGTGATGTCCGTATTTGTCTATTATTTGTAAAAGTATAAATGATGCTCAACTACCATTGTATAGTTGAGAAGGTGATTGCGTGCACTGCGGAAAGCCTAGCACTTCCCCAAAGCTTTGTCCAATAAAACTGCGTGTTGAATCTTAGACTTGGTTCCGAGTAGTGATTTTCCCACAACAACCACATACTCAGGAATATTGAGCAATCAATTCTTGCCCGCCTTGATCCAGTTATTGCCATATCATCATATTTGCACATGGAGTTCCGCGTCTGCAACTCACCAATCTTATTTATTGTACTTTGTGCATTCATAAATATGAGTGCAACCCTAATTTGGACTTCATTATACTCCCTCACTCTGACTCCGCCTGTCCATTCATTACTCTTTGAGCTATCCTTCAGGCTCCCACTCCATGAGTGGAAAACTCTGCTATTGTTAGACCCAGAATAACAGAGACTGGAACCAGGCTTCAAGGAAGACACTTTACACAAAGACCAATACCACAGAATGTTGTTATAATGAGTAATAGGCACCAGCTGCTCTCACTCTCCTGCACACACGCATGCACACGATAAACAGATAGGGTGTCGACAGAAATGTGTTGTGGATGGCAAGCGTCATAAAAAAGAGGATAAAATTTGCTGGGTTTTGATGCTGTTGATCTGGAACTCCCTCATGTGAACTCGCTGGTCCCAATAAATATCTGGAGGTTCTCAATGTGACCTTCAACAAGGAGGAGAATGTGCTGCTGGAGTGATTCTTCTTTTCTCAGCCACTGGGGCGGTGGGTGAAAATAATAGTGGAATTTACTACAGTTTTTACACAAATTCAACACTTCAAATTTTTTTGGGAGACTCCCATCCATGATCTATTAATTAAGCAATTGTTGTTACATCAAAAAAAGTCAAAAGTGGGGAAAACACTTTTCTAAAACTCTTGCATAGATAAACATTTATAAAAGGAAAAATTAAAACCTTCAAATGAATGAAAGTACCAAAAGCTGTTTTTACACACCTGGAAACTTTTCTTAAGTGCAGTTTTCAAGTGGATGGTGCTACAACAAAACATTTCTATTTCTAACAATGATTATCTGCTGCTAATGGTAAAGTAGTAACAAAATAGACAAAGAAATAATAATAAAGAGGAAGCCTTTGCACAAATATCTTCTGAAATGAAAAAAATTGTCCCACATCTATCAAATATTCCAAAATAAAGCAAATAAAATGTCAAACCTTAACATTTCCTGAAGAGAACTATTGCAAAACATATTTTACGTCTTCAAATTTGTACTTCCCTCTAAGCTTTTTGTGGTCTTGCAAATTCTCCATACAGGTGTATATCTTTCACCCCTTCTAAATTCAAGTACAGAATTGTTGGTCAAATGTATTTTTTAAATTATAAAGCCCATGTAACCACATGTTCTCACATATCCTGGCAGTCTAATCAATGTTATTACTGAGTTTACAGCTTCTGAGGCTGCATCAACTTCCTCTGGAAAGGTTTTTCAGCTTATACTAGTTTTCTCACTTACTATGTAATTCAGTTCCAGCAGGATCAAGGATTGGTTAATTGCAACATAACACTGAATTACAGAACAACTCTATTATTTTATTTCTCCTTATATCAAAGCAAACTGTTTCATGTTTGTATCCCCAAGCAGAATAAGTTTCATACAGGGTCCATGGCAGTAGGATTTCTACACTGAAACATTTGTGTTCACCAGGTCTCAGTAGCAGCGCTCCTGCCTTCGAACTGGAAAAATTGTGGATTCACAATCCAGAGGCCTCAGCACAAAGTCTACGCTGGCACTCCATTTGAGATACAGTCTCTTTCAGGTGAGACATTAAATTGAAGTTCCACCTACCTTCTCAGATAGGTGTAAATGACCCATGGTACTATCTAGGAACAGTAGTGTTCTGGACAATATTTACCCTTTGAGTAACAGCAATAAAAAATAGATAGGCGAGTCATTGTCACATTTTTCTGTGTGGGAACTAATATTGTGCATTAATTGGCTGCTGTATTTCTTACATTACAATGGTGGCAAAATTTCAAAAATAATTGATTGGATACAAAGCACGTTGGGAACATGCTGAGGTCTTCTAAGGCATTATATAAATGTAAGTTTTATATTGGACTTATAATGAGGATTCTCCAACCCTGTTTGCACGTACGCTGTGCACCAGTTTAGCTGGATTTCTTTTTTATTTGGATTATGGAGGGCAAAGTGGCACAGCAGTTGGCACTACTGCCCCACAGGGATCTGGACTCAATTCCAGCCTTGGATCATTGTTTGTGTTGAGCTTGCATGTTCTCCCCACATCTGCTAAGTGCCCAAAGATGGGGAGGTTCAATGGATTAACCGTAGTAAATGCATGGAGTTACAGGGATAAGACAGAAGGGAAGGCCTGGGTGGAATGCACTTTTGCAGAATCGCTGCATACTTGATGGATTGAATGGCCTCTTTCTGCACTATAAGGGATATATGATTCTCCCTATATTTATGGGATATATCTATAAGGGATATATGATTCTCCCTATATTTATGGGATATATCTATAAGGGATATATGATTCTCCCTATATTTATGCTACTTTGATGCGGCTGTGCAAGTAGTTACAAAACTAAATGGATAAATTGAGATGTCATGCAAAATAACAGGACACTGAGTTAGTAATGTCAAATTCTTTCTTAGCTATTAATAACTGCCAATGTCTTTCAATACTATTATGTACAATATTACAGAAAGCGTTTATTACAGGATCAGTAGGAACAAATTTTTTCTGTTGCACAAAATAACCATTGGAACACAGAGGGCAAATCAGTTGAGTAAAATCTGCTAATTATTCCCAGTTACCAAGACTGTCCCCCAATGAGTAATATAATAGATAATGTCAAACTATAATTAGTCTCAGGCCTTCTACAGTAGATAAAATAGCTGCTTTTTCATGACATTAAGTTCATGAATATTGCTGCAATATACTTATTTGACAAAATACGTAAAATGATCTAATCTGTGTGAAATAGTTGAACCTCTGCAATCTTCCCTAAACTGACCTTTTTCTTATTAATTCGTGGGACATGGTGTCACTGGCTGGTCAGCATTTATTGCCCAGTAATTTATACAAGACTTATTGGTTTTTGTGACTAGCAATGGGAAACATACCCACAGCACATTAAAGCAATGAAAAAGTCTGCAGTGGTAAAATACACACACTGCTTGTCAACAAATAATAATTTTCCTAATTCGGGATTTATAAACTGTATTTTGGAATACCCTGGCAATGGACCACTGCAGAACATAATAATATAACAGATACCTTCTGCCTTTTCTGTTCTCGAACAGCAAACTTTAGCTCCAGTAGATTGTCATCAGCAACACGTTCCATTAATTTTCCACTTGTTTCTTTCAGGTTCTCCTTCAGTAACTTTATCTCAGCTCTCTGTGTAGTAACTAGGTGTTTTAAATCACTGGAGGAATTATGCTGCATCTGCTGGTTGAACAGAATAAAGGGATTTCACTGACCAGGCCATTCAAATCATTTTGGATTTCTACCAGGATACAGAAACAGGACATGAGATATTATATGATTTACTGCCAAAATCAGATTATACCAATCAGTTAAAATCAAAATGGGAAGAAGAATGGATCAAAGAAAATCCAAACAAATATTTCACTATTTAGATCGTTTTTCAAAAAAGCAATTTGTCTTGGCTGTAGTTTTTTTTAAAAAGACAGCCCAGGACATGATTTAGAATTTTTTTCACTACATTGTTCTCTTGTGGTCTTCCACATACTCCAAACCAATGGATACATTCACAATAAATGCTTTTTGATTCAGAGATACATAACAGGATAAAACCGAGGCAGATCCATATCCAAAACTGTCATTTCAATATCTGGATTGATTCATCTCTTTAATTGGTGAGTCAAATGTAGCAGAAGGCAAACAAAAACTTCTGAAACATTTATTAAGCATAACACACTCCAAGCAACTTTAAGCACGTTCATTTTTCTTTAGTTTTCCAATTTTTACGTCTAATAGCTCTAAAGGGGAGACTGTGGCAAACTGGTAATTCACTGCGCGAATAATCGAGAGATCCAGGCTAATTAACGCTCTTTTAATGCTCTAGGGACACAGGTTCAAATCCCACTACAGCAACTGGTCAAATTTAATTTCAATTAATAAAATCTAGAATTGAAAGCTAGTTTTCATAATAGTGACCAAGACATCTACCATCAATTGCCAGAAAAGTCCTTCCAGTTCACTAATATCGTTTAGGGAGGGAAATCAGCCATCTTTGCCTGATCTGGTGTACACGTGAACTTAACTGCCTGATAAAATGGTCTAGCAATTCACTCAGTTCAAGGGCAATTAGGGATAGACAACAAATTCTGGCCTTACCAACATTGATCACACCCACAAAAAAAAAGATAACGCAAACAGTAAAGTACATACAAAGAATAAGACTGATGATTAGGAGCATTCAATTAGATCATGGTTGGTCCGAATCTTAAATCCATCAATCTGCCTTGGCTCCACAGATCTTAACATCATTACCCAAGAAAGGTCAATCAACTATTTTCAGTGTGGAGTAAAATTCTTCACTATTTTTTAATCATTTCAACTGCCAATCATCAAGGGATAGCACCACAAATTTGCATGCATGACATATGATTTCCTTTAACATAAAATGAGATTAGATGTGTACAAGCTAAATCAAAGCTTTGGAGGTCTGGTCTTATATCAGTGAAGGCTAGTAGCCGTAGTGACTATAAAATCTATTGCACATCTCTGATCATAAAATTTTCAATGCTTGATTTCTTTTCCTTGGCTACAAAGCTGCAAGCTGAGGAATTTTCTGGATTATATGCATTTTCATGCAAATGAAATCCCAGGTTTCTAAGCGATGTTTTCTTCCTAACCTAGATCACCTTCATCTCCAATAAATGTTATCAGAATTGCAGGAGAGTCAATTATATGAAGGTATAGCTATTAGTATGTAACTCTGCCATTTGCCAAAATTCTAATGTAAAATAGTTTTTTTGCCAAGATGTAATCATTAACTTTTTCAATTTTATCCCATTTGTTTATGTTATTCTACATATGAGCCTCTTATTTCAGCACTGAACTGATTAAATCTGTTTTGATATTAAGCATGATAAACATTCAGTGTAAGGGTGACAATACCAATTATCAATTGTTACTTACAACACCAAGGTCTGAAGTTATCAGCTCATGTACAGTTATGATGATATTGGGTCCATTTTAATTTGCAGCGGTTTATGTATATCTTGAAGGTACTGACCTCATCTTCATTTGAAAGATCCACAAGTAGTCCCTTATGAAATTAACACTGGGATGAGACCCAATCTGTATTTTGAGGGTATAACATATCACTGTTTGCTCTATAAAAAGGCAGCATACATTTTACTGCTCTATATGGACGTGGTTTCAAAGCTGCAAACAATTAAAGCTTCAGTTTGTTTCCATCCATTGTACAGGTCACAATTTTGTCTATCATGGTGCAGGTAATACAGCCAATATGGTCAAAAGAGGAACCAAAACTACCCCCCTCAGGGCTATTCAGAAATTTAGACTGCAACAAGCATACTCACTTATTTGCTTAGACGACTATTAAACACGCACAAAAAAAATAGACATGCATCTAAACTTACAGTGTCCTGGTAAATTGAATAAAGGACCCCCAGTGAAGGAATTAGCTTTTGTACAGATGCAAAATTCCAATCGCTAAAACAGAATCATTGTGTTCTGCATTCTGTGCTGAAATGCACTTGTCAAAATTCAATATTAAATGTTTAGAGCAATGAAATGGTTTGCTCTGTTTGGATGTAGTGTTAACCTTTGCAATGTCAAATCAGAGGAGATCAACCCAAAACAAAAGTCCTACTCTGCCTTGAATCAGCATAGCATTTCCAATGCAGGATAGAACACAGCACAAGTTCCATCCTCACACGGGATATACTCCCTGATAAGTTAGCACACCTCAGTCATATAAAAAAAATGCTAATATGCACTCTTCAATGTGCTAACTATGCATTCCGTAATGGTCTACAATTATTAAGAACTGACAAGCAAGGCTCAGCCACCTGTGCTTATCTGTAGCCAGGTAATGAAAAAACAACAAAGCTTTCATCGCCCCTCAATTGCTGATTGTATTATCAAAACTGTAGCAGAGGTTGGCATCTGGGTGTGACCTTGTTAACTGCTAGGGTAATTAAGTTTGTCCAATAGGGAAACAGGATGATAAATTATTAGTAAGAAGATTTTGTTCACATTTTATTAAATTGGCCTGTCAAAGGGTCGGCTATATTATCAAGGGTCTCATTTATTGGAGGCCAGCCATATTGCCACATCTGTTACAATTATTTATAATTTCAGCAGTTGAAACCAACTGAGTTAGGCATCCGCCATGTAAAGTAATTTACAAATTATCTGATGAGGGAGTGTTTCAGCTTTTCCTCATTTCTATCCTGCAGAAAGTGGTGCTGTAATTACAGAACACGATTTGGTTCTTTTGGGAACTTATCTTGCACTCGTAGTTGTAGTAAGATGCAGCAAGAACATATGGAGGAGCTGGTGCTTCTACTCCCTGAAGCTCGTGACCCGTCTGCCACGGAGCCCTTGAGCTGAATTTGAATGAGTGTGCGCCATGGTTAATGTTCTACACATGCACCGTTTATGCCACAAAACAAATCTGATCACTGTTAATTATGAAGCAACTATAATCAGGGCTTCACATCTGTGTAATGTGAAGCTCAGTAGGCTATATTCCAATAATGTATGACTACCTTTGGGTCATAAATTGCAAGCCATATTGTCTAGATAGTAGTTACTGAATTTAAAGCAACTCCTTTGACAGAGGCCTATCACAAGGACATCTTTTTTTCTCCTGGCTTTATTATACTGCATTTTTTTTTTATCAGCTATTGACCAGAACATTTAAAGCATATGGCACGCATTCATTAAAGAACTGTAGCAGAGTGCTCAAGTCTAATGAAACCACTTGAGCCATAAAAAGCAGATTTAGTTAATTCAGATTTTATTCATCTATTTGAAATGCTGGACTGCAACATATTGTCTTGGGTTCTGCTGATGAGCAGCACAGTGGAACACAGAATCAGTCACTCCCCAGCAAAGATATTTCCTCATAATGTACTGCAGTTAATAAACACTGGAAAAATTCTAAAAAAGATTCTTGCACCAATCTATTGAGAAATCACCAATCACACTGAAAAATGTATTTAAAAAAGCACAGAATGTTCTTGTAAAATCCACTTTCAATAAACAATAATGCTACAATTATCCTTACAATTATCCTAACCTCCGTTCAGCTAAGAACATAGCTCTTCTGTATGAAGAGGAATTATATCAGCAATTGCATCTATATTTAAAACTTTCAAATGTCTGATGTCCATGTCAATGGCAGTGAGAGAGACAGCTTTTCACACCTTAATAAAATCACTTTTCTCTCTCAGCTTTCTATCAATAGTTTGAATTTTTAACACATCCAATCATTTTCATCCTTTAAAATTGCATAACTGAATACTAATTTAAAATTGAAGTTAAAAAATAAAGTTGTTCATCATTGTAGCTTTATACGGACAGTAACATGCTACGTCAATAAGTTTTTTTAAAAGCTACAGAGAACCTTGAAGTGCATGGTTTGCGTAAGATTTAACCCTAACTCATTATGGATAAACTTTATACATCAAGGTCATTAGAATCAGAAAATTAATTGGAAAAAGATGTAACACATTTTAAACAACATCAAGAGAAAAAAGGGAAAGTAATTTCCAGCATTAAGTTATATCCCATTTTGGAAGAACTTTCACCCTTATGCTAATTTACCCAAGGATATTCATTGTTGTATACTTTTTGGTTTTGAACATCAGCACTAATTTTTAAAAACTACCAGTTTTCACACCTCAAACACTAAACTTGAAAATCAGAAAGGTCATACAGCATGAATATCAGGGCAGGAAAATTGTCAGTCACACTATTGTAAAGATAATAATGCTGTCAATATATAACAATTGTCAATTGAGATTGATCATGGGCCTTCCTAATACGCATGGCTTGGTTATTTTTGGGCACCCTGGTTTAAGGAAAATGAGGAAATTAAACTCTGACATTTTCCAAAAGGAACTCAATTCAAATGTGAAATTTAGAGCCATTAACATTGTGAGTAATTTATCAAATTAGCAACAGATACACATTGCAATCCATTGGAATATATTTCTCTTTAATCTGACATTTTTAAAATGTTGTTCTCAGGATATGGGTGGAGCTGGCAAAAGCATATTTATTGGCCATCCATACATGAGGACGTGGCAGCTGGCCTTCTGTTCAATTGCTCAATCTTTGCCCGATATCACTTGATGGGATGGTATTCAGCAGGGAATTCTAGGAATTTTATCTCAACGTTTCAGTTTATAGGGCATTGGTGAGACTGCAATATTATAGACAGTACTGATCTCCTTATTTGAGATAGGTTGTCTTATGATGAGAGACTGGACACTATAAGCTTGTATGCACTGGAATTTAGAGGCAACTTGAATGAAACCTTTGAAATCCTGAGAGTTCTTGACAGGGTGAACTGGGAGAGGATGTTGCCCCTTGCTGGAAAATCTAGAACTAGGGGTCTAGTAAATAAGGGCCTGCTCACTTAAAACATGGGTAAGAATATTTTTTTCAAAGATTCATGAATTTTTGGAACTATCTTCCTCAAAAGGCAGTGGACACAGTGACTTTGAATATAAAGCAGAGATAGATAGATTCTTGACATACAAGTAGGTGAAAGGTTATTATAGGGCTAGGCAGGAACGTAGGATTGAGATTACAATTAGATCAGTATTACCATTGTTGAATCCTCCACGTCAACATCCTGGTAATTACTATTGACCAGAAACTTAGCTGGACTAACCATATAAATACTGCAGCTACTAAAGCAGGTCAGAGACTGGGAATTTTGCAGGGAGTACTCATCTCCTGATTCCCAAAGCCTGCCACAGTACAAGTCAAGAGTCTGATCGAATGTAATGAAATACTCCCCACTTGCCTGGATGGGGACAGCTCCAACTGCACTCAAGAAGCCCAATACCATTGAGAACAAAATAGAGAGAACAAAAACATTTAACTGGCCCCCTATCCACCACCTTCAATATTCACTTCTTCCACCACCCCTACAGGATACACTGCAGCATTCATGATAGCACCTTCGACAGCAGGTTCTTCAGCTGGAGGGAGAGGAGTAGCAGATATATGGAAACACCAACACCCCCAAGTTGCCCTCCCACTCACCCAATCTCAACTTGAAAATATATCACTGTTCCTTCTCTGTCATTGGATCAAAATCCTAGAACTCCTTTCCTAACAGCACTGTGAGTGTACCTACAAAACTGCATTGGTTAAAAAAGGTGGCCCACTAACCTGTGATTAATTTTGCACATACTAGCAGAGAGATAAAGGGAGAAGGTGGAGTGGAAGATTTAAGAGCAGAATGGGAATGAACAAACCAGAACTGGTTCAGTGTGTGGTGAGAAATTCCCTGGCAAAGGAGCAGAAACTGAGGACACAGCAGCTGATCACAGATTGGAACCCAGCAATCCAGCAGAGAGTACAGACACTGAAGGTCACTGTACACAAAGGATGGTAGAAGTTTTGAATTCATTTGCACAAACAGTAAATTATGCTGGGTAAGTTGTTAATTTTAAATCTGAGGTGGAGAGATTTATCTTTGCTGAAGCAATATGGAGCAAAGGTGGGTACATGGAGCTCAGTCATCAATCTATCATCACCTTACTGAATGGCAAAACAGGCTTGTGAGACTAAATGGCCTCCTCCTGTTCCTAAGATCCTAAAGCACTGGAAAATCATACTTTGGCACAGAGGAAAAGTGGAATTTGTCTCGGACCAAATCAGTGAAATAAAGCTGAAGTGCCAGCAGTGCATTTAAACGCAGTTAGAAGGTTAGCAGACAACAGCAGGAGGTGTTCCAGCATTCATCCTAAATATACATTTACAGGGACATTAATTCCAAACAGGTTAGGTGGATTGGCCATGCTACATTGCCCCTTCATGTCAGGGGACTAGCAGGGTAAATACGTGGGGTTGTGGGTATAGGGCCTGGGTAGGGTTATTGTTGGGGTAGACTTGATAGGCCAAATGGCCTCCTTCTGCACTGTAGGGATAGTATGATTGGGCTGAATTTGGCAGGAGTTGTTCAAGGGCAGGAGGGAAGCTTGACAGGTTAGCCTGCTCCAGGTGTTCCATCCATTCCCAGACTTGTCATCAAAATTTCCCCACCCAGCCCCTCCAGGTTGCACTTCTCCTTCTCACTGTGAGATGCCCCTGCCCTCTCACTCCACACTTAGCTGGTCCTTGTCTCCGGGATATACTAAGCTGAGGACTGGTTGTAATCCATTCCTAGTCAACGCTACCAATGGCAGTGCTGGGACTACAAAACTACCGGCCAATCAAAATGGCCATCAGTTCTCTGCTGCAGACTTCTGTCCAAGTGGGAAAAATCCCTTCTGCAGCCATCAATATTCCTCAGACAATGACATAGCAATGATTTTTGTAAAAAAAAATACTGTCCAACTCCACTCACCTCTCCATACCTTCATCATTTCTCTAATTAGAAACCAGTAGAGTCCATATTGCACATTGTTGTGCATATTTAAATTGGGAAACTAGTCCAGCAATGATGAATTTAGGAGTGCGACAGTCCACGGCCCAACTTATGCCAGCATTGAGATTTGGGGGCTTTCGGGATGGAGGGTGGTCGTCAGAGTGAGAAGAGCAATGCTGAATTGGTCAGGATGTGTTTAGGAAAACCAGATGGTGAGAGGAGCCAAATGGCCTACTCCTTCACCTTAACTGTCAAGACTTTCAATTTTTCTTTGAATCTGCAACAGCTATTGTGACCCAAAGTTACCACCACTGAATGTGTCATAACATTCACTGAGATTTTATGCTGCATTAGCATTTAACATCTTTACTGGTGCTGAACTCAAAGTGTTATAAAGGAGCAAAGATTGTCTTTTGGGTCCTGACCACATTTGTGACTCAGTGGGAAATGAGAATGTTCTCTGCTAGGTGTCACTATTCACACCAACTGCATATTCATCAGGTGAATTAGCAAGGGTTGACAGATTCCTATCAATGAAGTGATTTGTGAGTATTAAAGCAGGTCATTGTTCCAGCTGAACCGAGACTGATCTTTTGCTCCTACCACCAACAAATTAATTTTCTATTAAATCACACATTCTACACTCAGCATGTTAACAAACGTTTACAATGGCTCACAAAAAAAATTACCTTTCCCATGTTGAAAATTTCAGATGCCCAATGTAGTGCCAGATAATTCAATGGCAGTGTCTTTTGAATCGTATGTTGTTAGTGCCAGAGTTTTACCTGCACACCCACTTAAAGTTCGTAAGATCGTGCCTGAGGGCAACTGAGAATGCCATTCTGCAAGCCTCACCAACCCTGATTTTGAGACGGCCATGCTGGTACAATCAGGGCCAGTGAGTTAGTGACGTCATGCTGGAATCCTCCCTCACTGCAAACAATGAGATGTCACAACCATACATTTCCTGAGAGACATGCATTTTTCTCAATATTGACTGTTACACCTTTGATATTTTTTAAATGAAAAAAATGTAAGATGCCACTGAAAGCTATCTGGAATTTCCATGATTTCAACATTAATATCTTAATTTACAATATGCACAGAGATATAATGAGTATCAGCATCATTAATGGGCACAATATATCAGGAGATAGACAGGAACGTGGCAGGATCTGGATACTGAATTTGATTATCAGACATGGTCTGATTGGCAGAGCAGGTTTGATGGACCGAATGGCCGACTCCTCTTTCTAGTTCCAATGTTTCTATCTCACAACTACTTCAATCACTTAAGAGAAATTATGACATTTTGATTTTTAGATCTGCAAAATGTGGAACTTCAACTGGTCTTTTAACTACAACTGTTCATTACATGTAACACCCATGAACAATTCACAAAGAATTGACTATAATAAAATATTATTAAATCCTTCTAAGCTCCTCCATTCTTTATTATATATCTTTGTAAACAACTACTTGGCAGCAACAGTCCCCCATATTCAGAGCCAGGAATCTTTAACTATGCAGCCAGAAACATAAGCACTGCAGTAAAAACTTTCAAAGCTAAAGTTTACATCAGATACAATTTAAATAGAGGGATGCAGCAGGCCTGTGTCAGTTGGTGTACATGCTTCCCTGTCAGAGCAAGCCAGCCTAAGGATCAGAACAACTTGATCCAGTGACCTCTTTGCCATATCTCAAGTGAGCGGCAGGTGACCAAGCAGGACAGCAGTAATTCTCCCATGTGCTACGGAGTCAGAAGGAGGGGATGATATGGAGATGCCAGTGTTGGACTGGGGTGGGCACAGTAATACCAGTTTAAAGTCCAACAGGTTTATTTGGTAGCATAAGCTTTCGGAGCACTGCTCCTTCATCAGGTGAGTCCTGATAAAGCAACAGCGCTCCAAAGGAGGAGGGGACATAGTCCTGCCCCCCAGCTCCACTTACCTATCTTTCTGATGACAACTACTTGCTAGACTGCAGCAGTTCCTGAAGGGAGCAGATACACTGTTTGCACCACCGGACAGGCGAATCTCAAAGCAGTGTCATAAAGCAGGCACCACACCTTCTGTATCTGCTCATGAACACCCTCACACCTGGTTTCGGCAGCTCTCCCAAACACATGAAAAATGATCCAACCAATTGTTGGTACGTCTATATGGTGCATACGTTCTCAATTAGGCGAAAGAAAATAAGCATGAGAATCAAATTTGTTCAGGCAAATTTAACAAAAAAATGCTCCTCAATGCAGTGTCAATCGCACTATATGGTAGTGAATGATCAAATTTACTCTGGAGAACTAATGTTAATATTGGTGGCACAATGGTCAGCACTGCTGTCTCACAGTGCCAGAGACTTGGCTTCGATTCCAGCCTCGGGTGACTGTCTGCAGTTTGCACGTTTTCCCTGTGTCTGCATGGGTTTCCTCCACGTGCTCCTCTTTCCTTCCACAGACCAAAGATGTATGGGTTAGGTTGACTGACCATGCTAAATACTGTCAAGGGATTAGCAAGATAGCTATTGGAGTTATGGAAATAAGGGTTGGATGGGATTGTAGTTGGCGCAGACTCAATGGACTGAATACTCCTTTTCTGCATTGTAGGATTCTATGATTGCACTGGTCTACATCAATACAGTACATATTTTGCTTCCATTTGTAACAATTCTTTTCTCCAGTTTCGTCTTTTATTCATCCACTTTAACCCAATGCACTTTAAATGTGTCCTTTTAGCTAGCAGAATGAATAACAGGCTGGAGGCTTAGTGCCGAGTGACTCTAGAGGTCAGCTGGTAGGAACTGTACACCCCATCCATATCACTTCCCAAGCAACCTCACTGCCCGTTTGAAGACTGACGATATCTCTCACATGAATAGATGGCAGGTGAGAATGTCGACCTCTACTGACACTTAAGCACAAAAAAAACAATTCTAACAACCAAAACTATTTAAAATTATTAGTGTTCCGTCAAGTTGAAATAGAATTTTAAATTAGATCAAAATACATTCATCCTGTCAGATGCTATGAATTAGTAATTGGAAGTGCATTGTACAATGGTATAGCTACATATTGATATCACCTTTGATGTGGGCAGGTTAAAGAAAAACAAAAAAGCAAGTATAACCAGCCATTCAAACACCTTCTTCTGTAAACAGCATGAAATATTTATCAAGCATGATGCCCTATTGGTGCCCTTTATCCACCCATAAAAACTTAAAGGATTTTCAATAGGAATCATGCATGAGTACAGGTATGGAAATTCTAACTGTTTCATTAAGACATGTATTCATTAAATCTACATGGCAATTACTGAGACTCTCAAGAGGTTTGCGTTATCACAGAAGACCTGCTTTTTGTTTGTCTTTTTTCACAGTGATCTTGCAGCAACCCTTTAAACGTGTTCACAAGATAATTGAATGGTTCAAACATTGAAAACATAATATTTCTGCTCTCCATTCAAAAAGGGGGTCTGGTCAATAAGTCAGTTTGACTCATTAGGAGTCCTCTCATCTTGGAATGAAATGGATGTATGTACAATCCACAATATTGTTCTGATCTTGAATCAGAACCTCCCCCCCCGCCCCCTCAAGGTTTTGGTTATGATCCAGTTAAAGACCAGTAACTTTCCGTTTAAAGTAAACAAAATTTGAGATCTAAGACACTTCCTGAGAGAATAGAGGCACAAGGTTCCATATCTTTTGAAAAAACAAAATAAACTTCATTATTATATTTCATTAGATCAGAATGTTAAACAATTCACAATATCACATACTCTTGAATGTTCAGGGTTAGCATCAGGGTAACAGGCAAACTGTGGTTGAATATACTAAACTGCACAATAAATAGCAAATGCAACCAAGACAGATCCCATGGATTTCTCAGTAACCCATCCAGATATCAGTGAGCATTGAGTCAACCAATCATTAAACACTCTTTCACGAAGGACTACAGTCTTCACCTTCAAAGATCTAGTGTTAGAATTCTTTTCAACATTGCCCCAATTCAGACTGACCCAGGGACAGAACACCTCAGATTATTTCAATCTCATCTCTGACACTCTGTTCCCTGGATTACTGAGCATGCACTCCAGCATCAACTCACAAGCACAACTTCAGATCTTCGGCCATGTCAAGCACAGCACTACTGCTCCAAAGTACCCCATTGGCCTGCAAGACAGAATCCAACCTGCTCTGACCTTCTTCACCTGAACCCTCACTACTTAAGAGTTTGCTGACTGCAGCTGTTTTTCTGATTGGAACTTCTCTCTGCACCTCTGTTTCTTCTTAACTGGGATCTCTCCCTATTCCCCCTCCCTCTCTAAGACTCCCATTGGGACCTCTCTTTATTCCTCTAGGACTTTCTCCTGTGTCACATGAACAGAATTTTCATGCTGTTTTTTATTCCTCTTGTCACACAAGCATATTGAGTAATCCAAATGTTATGCCTCACATGCTTACATGCATGCAAACACTTGAGGCCGAACAGGACTTGGCATTCCTAGCTCCCCTCACTTGACAATAGGTAAGTCAAATTTTAAACAAATTCAAGCAGATAGTCTAACGTTGTTTGGCATGGAGGGAGATACAGCCTTCTGGCTAAAATGTTAAACTGAAGTCCCATTGGATTGCTTTGATGCCTCAGGTGATGTTAATGATCCATAGCCTCACCTAGGAAACAGCAGCAAGTTCCCTTGGTGTCCCAACATTTCCTCTCAATCATTCATTTGCTTGCTGCTTATAGATCCTTGTTGTAAAAATGGCCACCAAGCGTCCAGCTGTCTCACAACAAGGCTATTTCAACAGTACTGGCAAGGTTCATAAGAATATAAGAACATAAGAAATCGGAGCAGGAGTCGGCCATCCAGCCCCTCGAGCCTGCCCCGCCATTCAATAAGATCATGGCTGATCTGCAGTGGTTCAGTATCACTTTCCCGCTTTCTCCCCAAAACCCTTAATTCTCTTGTCAATCAAAAACCTATCCACTCGACTTAAATATATTCAGCGAGGAAGCCTCCACCACTTCAGCAGAGAATTCCAAAGATTCACCACTCTTTATGTGAAGAAATTCCTCCTCAACTCTGATCTGAACCGCCCTCCCCCCAATCTTGAGGCTATGACCTCTAGTCCTGCTATCTTTGTTAAGTGGGAAAAGTCTCACAACCTGTACTCTATCCATCCCCTTCATTATCTTATATGTCTCTATAATAAGATCCCCTCTCAGTCTTCTAAACTCCAATGAGTACAAACCTAGCCTACTTAGTCTCTCCTCATAATCCAACGCCTCATCTCTAGTATCAGCCTAGTGAACCTTATCTGCACTCCCTCCAAGGCTAATATATCCTTCCTCGAATGCAGTGACCAAAACTGCACACAGTACTCCAACTGTAGCCTCACCAGTACCCTATACAGCTGCAAAAATACCTCCCTACTTTTATATTCTATCCCCCTAGAATTCGCCTTCTTGATCACCTGCTGCACCTACAAACTGTGTTTTTGCGATTCGTGCACAAGGACCCCCAGATCTCTCTGCACCATCGCATGTTGCAGCTTTTCACCATTTAAATAGTAATTCTTCCTCCCATTATTCCTATCAAAGTGGATAACCTCACATTTGCTAACATTATATTCCATCTGCCAGGTCCTCACCCACTCACTCAACCTATCCAGATCCTTCTGCAGGTTCTCCACACCCTCTACGCAATTTGCTTTTCCACTTTACTCTTTGGTTTAGTCATGAGCACAAATCCAACAACCAAATCAGAAAGCTTGCATTTTTAAATAGTAAGTTTACATATTTTCCCTGAGA
Organism: Sphyrna mokarran; assembly: GCA_024679065.1. Taxonomy (NCBI): domain Eukaryota; kingdom Metazoa; phylum Chordata; class Chondrichthyes; order Carcharhiniformes; family Carcharhinidae; genus Sphyrna; species Sphyrna mokarran. The sequence continues at coordinate 130,032,711 of JAGIQG010000006.1, read as the reverse complement.
TTCTGATGGCACCATTGCACTGCCAACTTTGAAATTTCAGCTGCAGGGATAACTAATCTATATGTGCACTGGAATGTGGAGCTGTCGAAATACATAAAGATACATCAGATATACCGAAAAAGGATGGCACCTTGGATTTTTTTTTTATTCTTTCATGGATGAGATATTACCATCACCGTCAAGGCCAGAAATGGTTGCCAATCCCTAATTGTCCTTGAATTGACGGCTTACTAAATAATTTCAGAGGGTAATTTAGAGCCAACCACATTATTATGGATCTGGAGTCACAGTTTATGAACAAGTTGGAAAATCTCTGCCTGCCTGGAAGTAATTCATAAAATAACCTAAACATGTACATTTAAAACAAGTCACAATTATGGATCTTTTCAATATTAGGTTGGTGGCAAATAAGTAGTCCTAGACATATATGGCAGAATTTTGTTAAACAGCTCCTGATGTGAGGTCCTCAGTAACAGCAAGTACAGAAGGACCTGGGTGTCCTTGTGCATGAATCACAAAAAACTTCAGTGGATAATTAAGAAGGCAAATGGAATTTTGTCCTTCATTGCTAGAGGGATGGAGCTTAAAAACGAGGTTATGTTGCAGCTGTATAAGGTGGTGAGACCACACTTGGAGTACTGTATACAGTTTTAGTCTTCTTATTTGAGAAAGAATATATTCAAGAATATATATTCTTGAATATTCTCAAGAATATATATTCTTGAGAAAGAATATATAGAGAGGGTACAGAGAGACTGAGTAGAGTGGGACAATATTCATTATAGTTTAGAAGAATTGGAGGGGAATCTTACAGAAATATATAAAATTATGAAGAAAATAGATAAGATTGAAGCAGGGAGGTTGTTTTCACTGGCGGGTGAAACTAGAACTGATAAGAACATAAGAAATAGGAGCAGGAGTACACCATCTAGCCCTTCGAGCCTGCCCCGCCATTCAATAAGATCATGGCTGATCTGCAGTGGTTCAGAATCACTTTCCCGCTTTCTCCCCATAACCCTTAATTCCCTTGTCTATCAGAAACCTATCTACCTGTGACTAAAGTATATTCAATGAGGTAGCCTCCACCACTTCAATGGACAGAGAATTCCAGAGACTCACTACCCTTTCAGTGAAGAAATTCCTCAACTCTGATCTAAACTCCCCCCCCCCACTCTCTTATTTTGAGGCTGTGCCCTCTAGTCCTGTTATCCTTTCTAAGCAGGAAGAATCTCTCTACCTTTACCCTATATATCCCCTTCATTATCTTATATGCCTCTATAAGATCCCCCCTCAGCCTTCTAAACTCCAATGAGTACAGATCCAATCTATTCAATCTCTCTTCATAGGCTAACCCCCTCATCTCCAGTATCAACCTAGTGAATCTTCTCTGTACTCCCTCCCAGGCCAATATATCCTTCTGCAAATGCGGCAACCAAAACTTCACACAGTGAAGTTGCTGCCTCACCAGTACTGTGTACAATTGCAGCAAGACCTCCCTGCTTTTACATTCTATCCCCTTCGCTATAAAGGCCATCATTCCATTCGCCTTCTTGATCACTTGCTGCACCTGCCAACTGGGTTTTTGCGATTCGTGCACAAGGACCCCCAGATCCCTCTGCACCATAGCATGCTGCAGCTTTTCACCTTTTAAATAATAATCCCTTCTACTATTATTTCTATCAAAGTGGATAACCTCACATTTGCTAACATTATCCTCCATCTGCCAGGTCCTCGCCCACTCATTCAACCTATCCAGATCTCTCTGCAGATTTTCCGCGCCTTCCACATAATTTGCTTTTCCACTCATCTTTATGTCATCAGCAAATTTTGTCACCCTACACTCAGTCCCCTCCTCTAGATCATCTATGTAAATGGTAAACAGTTGAGGCCCCAGCATCAATCCCTAGGGCACTCCGCTAGTCACCAGCTGCCAACCAGAATAGTACCCATTGATTCCAACTCTCTGCTTTCTGTTAGACAACCAATCTATCCATGTTAACACCTTACTCCCAACTCCCTGCATCCTAATCTTTTGCAGCAACCTTTTGTGAGGTGCCTTATCAAACGCCTTTTGGAAATCCAAAAACACACCATATCCACTGGTTCCCCTGTCTTCCACACTAGTCACATCCTTATAGAAATCCAATAAATTCATTAAACACGACTTCCCCTTAGCGAATCCGTGCTGTGTCTGCTTAATTAAACCGTTCTTTTGTAGGTGCCTCATTATTTCTTCTTTGAGACAGATTCTAGCATTTTTCCAACTACGGACATTAAACTAACCAGCCTATAATTCCCTGCCTTTTGTCTACTAGCTTTTTTTAAACAGCGGTGCAACATTAACTGTTTTCCAATCTTCCAGCACTTCCCCAGAATCCAGCAAATTTTGATGAATAATTATTAAGGCATCCTACGGCACAGCCTCAAAATAAGGGGCAGCAGATTTAGGACTGAGTTGAGGAGGAACTTCTTCACCCAAGGATTGCAAACCTGTGGAATTCCTTGCCAGTGAAACAGTTGAGGTGACCTCATTGAATGTTTTTAAAGCAAAGATAGATATTTCAACAGTAAAGGAATTAAGGGTTATGGTGAGCAGGCAGGTAAGTGGAGGTGGGTCCATGAAAAGAGCAACCATGATGTTACTGAATGGTGGAGCAGGCTCAAGGGATCAAATAGCCTACTCCTGCTCCTAGTTCTCATGGTCTAACTGCAGAAGCTAAGACAGAAGGTCTTGATTTTCTATCTCCAGCTCATCATTCACCCCCATAATTTCAGGAATAAATCTTTTACACCGTCAACATTTTAGTTTGCTGCAATAGAACAAACAACTGTTATTATTCAGTATCTTACCTGTTCCAAACAATTAGCAGTAGTCTTGTAAGTTGCAGTTTGTTTAGAATCGAGGGCCTGTTGTAGCTTTTCAAGAAGCTGGTTTATCTGTTGCTCCTTTTCATATAGTTGGGCAGTCAGAGAAAGGTATCTTTGCTGGTGCTGTACCTCACTGGATTTTAATGCATCATAACGCATGTTCAGCTCGTTGTAGTGCTGACATAAAAATACATATTATCAGCATAGAATAGAGTCAAAAAGAATATTTACATTGACATAGCGGAATATAACCTGAAATAATTCAGTATTGGGAGAAATGATCAACACCCAACAGAAAAACAGTAAATGCTGGAAAATCGCAACAGGTCTGAAAGCATCTGTGGAGGGAGAATAGAGCCAATATTCCAAAAATGAATGACTCTGAAGAGAAGGAAAATCAGACTAAATTTCAAACAGCAGGTGAGAAATAGAAAGCAACAAAAGGTGACAGGATAAAAGAGACAGACAGAAATTCTGTTGGAGAGAAGAACAGTATTTCTTCAGAGTCTGCCAGTGGGTTAAATACTAAAATAAAGGGACAGACACACTGCTGGGGGCACAAACACAGCGCCCAGAGCCCAGGCACAACTCTATTTTAAATAAGTAACAGATGGGAGGTCAAAGAAAAATTAATTTGCATTTATATAGCATCTTTCATGATCATCAGACATCTAGTCCTATCCCACCTAAAAGAAACTAGCAAGATCAGATGCAACACCAATTATATACCCAGCTTAATTTTAATCGCTATTAAAGTCACCACAACAATAAAGTTCAATAAAGGCAAAACAATAATATGTATATACAGACTATATCATATATATAATATATCTATAACATATAACAGAATATATAACCTGCAACAACTTTTTACGATATTTGGAGAAGAAGAATGAGGTTTTTGCTCTTGGAGCCTATATTTTATACAATGGCTGTACAATATCAGAAAATTTTAGGTAGAATTCTTTCCACAGGTTTCCCTAGAAACATTGCCCCAGGTTAGCCTGGCCCATGGTGCATGGACAATCCCATAAATATAAACCTGCCAATGTCTGGATGATTCAAGATTTTGCTTCAGGCAATTTTGGAAACTTTTAGAGAAGTTGGAGAGAAGACTTTTACATACTCTCTACATCACTCATTCCCTTTCTAGTAAAACCACTACACGGCTGAATAAAACCATTCACCTTTTCTTCTTAAAGGGATACAAACAATGTTACTTTGCCTCTTAAAAAACATACTAAAGTTCGACTCCTCAGACTGATCTCAAATAAATGATGATTTAATTTAGCATCAATAAATAAGCATTTAAGTCAGCTGTTTAATAGATAAATTGTATTTTTACAAAATTATCAATTTGGAAGTTTAATTGCTTGATTTTGCAAACAGATTAGAGTAAATTTACTACAAAGTGAATGGAAAGGTTGAAAGTTTATTCGTTACACATAAGGCTTACATTAATACTGCAATGAAGTTACTGTGAAATTCTCCTTGTCGCCACAGTCCAGTGCCAGTTCAGGTCAATGTACCTAAACAGCACGTATTTCAGACTGTGGGAGGAAACCCGAGCATCTGGAGGAAACCCACACAGACACGGGGAGAACAGAGCATGCAAACTTTACATAGACAATGACCCAAGCCAGGAATGATCCCTCGTGTTGAGAGGCAGCAGTGCTAACCACTGTGCCACCATGCCACCCCACTACACCATGCAGGTCATTAGGAGAACGGAAGCCAGACATAGGTCTTATAACAAGCCAGGTGACCCAGTCCACCTGATTAACCCCATTGCCAGAAAATAAAAAAAACTACCACATGGTTTGTCAAAGTAACTTGTAATTTTAAACCTTTTAAAATTTGTTTCACTTAAAAGAATTGCCCCACTTACCTTTTGAAAGGACTTGGTCTCCAAAGCATGGGCATCCTCCTGATTCCTCAGCACCTTCTGTGTATCAAGGTTGAGGGCCTGTAGCTGCTGGATGACATCAGCTTGCTGGGCTGCATGTTCAATGCTTTCTTTGTACAGACACTGTAGGTCTTGGAACTCCTTCCTGTGCATTTGTAAAGAAAATATAAATGAGACTATTGGCAATTGCAGAAGACATGGAACTGTGAAGTCTGGTGATGCCAATTCGAAATTCAGAATGTCCTTGCATCAGCATGGTAATTCAGATTGGATAACAATCCATATCAAACCATTTTCTGTTACCACTTCAAATAATTTTCTTTCATAAATCTCAAAAACATTGATATTATTATTTGAATCTTTGAAAATTATCCTTACACGGGTAGAATTTTAGATAGCCATTGAGATTGCTCCTGTAAGTAAATAAAATTGTGGAAAGCTATGATTTCTATTTAGCAAGGTACATTTTGTAGCTCATTGGGAGATGTGAAAACTTCTGATGTTTCAATAAAGTACGAATCAGCCTTTCCGATTCCAATGTCATAATCACTTCAAATATCAATAAGCAGCCACTGTTGCAAAATAAAATCGCAGTCCCTAAAAAGCAACTTTTTTTAATTGCTCGTAATTCTATTTCACCTCTCAAAAGCTTCTCCAAAGGAAGGAATCAATAATATATTCTTGAAAATCTTTTTTGAACAACCATGTTACTTCTAAGATCCAAGAATGTATATGCTTTGGATTGGTTCGAATCCCCTATAATATCCTGACAGTTTATCTTAATGTATGATGACTGCACTTCTAAACTTTGGATTCTTCTCTTCTTTATGTTTTCTACGGTGTTTCCAAATATGTTTTCACTTCATGAGAACAGTATAAACTCGTGGTTAATATACTCAACAATGAGAACATAATCTCACAAGAACAGAAAAAAATGAACTTCCTTCATATAAAACAAAGCCTATAAATACATAAAGAGAAATATTACTTTAAAAATTCTTTAAAATATTTTTTTACTTTGGGAAATAACACAGGTGAAGCATGGAGTATGGCAGCTATATTACTGGATGAGTAATCCATACATCAGAAAAATAGCCCAGAGATGTGACTCCTGGGGAATTTCAAAATAATTAATTAAATAAATCTAGAAATAAAACCAAGTATTAGTAAAGTGATCATGAAATGACTGGATTGTTGTAAAAACACATCAAATTCACTAATGTTATTTGCAAAGTAAATTTGGTGGCCTAAACTATACATGACTCCAGACTCCACGGCAATGGGTGACTCAATTGCTCTCTGAAATGGCCTAAGACACTCAGTTGAATTGAAGGTGACAGCTCACCTCCACCTTCTCAAGGGTAGTTGGCAATGGGCAATAAATGATGGCCTTGCCAACTACCCGTGAATGTAAAATATTAATAAATGGGTTCAAACCATTTATCCTATAAGGATAAGTTCTTCCACAACATGTTATGTTATTTTCCTCATTCACCAATAAATCTGAATTTAGGGAAAGGTGTTACTAGAGGCATTGTTAAAAATTCTATATAATTCTTCACTGTGCCATTAAGCGTAAAGAAGCAAGAAGGTCATAAAAGCTTTGAAAATAATACACAAGAAGCAACAAGTGCTTGTAACTAGAATGCATTCTAGAAAATAAATGAAAGTTTTAAAAACTGACCAGGATACTTAAAATACAACTCTGTAATACAGAATGTAATCGCATTGCTGCTGGGAACATTTAATGAGCCACGGATAAAAGCATTTTAAGCTGTTGTAACATCCTTTTCTTGTGACTACATGGACGTTTAATCACCACATTGACCTCAACTGGATAAAGTCCAACATGGTTGTTGGCCTTGCTTGTCATGTTCTCAGTAACTTTGAAAATATTTTAGTCAACCACCCAAATCTCATTCAGGCATCCTTTCATCTCAATCTCACATCTTTTCAAAACTGGAAATGATGGGACAGAGTCCAAGATAGCAACTAGCACACTTCCGTTTTATATAGCTTTCTTCTGGTAATCATTACGTTTTTGAAACCACCAAATCAAATTTTATGAGTATTTACACCTCATTCTCAAGCTGGGGCTGATTGGTAAAATCAAAGACATCTGCTAGCAGCATGCTGATATTTTTAACTGTAATACATAGGATCACAAGAAATAGTAACAATAGTGGGCCATTCAGCCCATCCAACTGGCTCCACCAGTCAACAGATCATGATGAACTAACAAATTACTTGAAAAAAAATGCAGGGAATGGGGAAACAGCAGGGAAGTGAAACTAATTGGATAGCTTTTTCAAAGAGACAGTACAGACCTGATTAGCCAAATGATTCCCTACTATGATAAAAGTAAAATGCTGCAGATACTAGAATCTGAAACAAAAACACAAAATGCTGGAAAATCTCAGCAGGTTTGATGTTGGCTCTGATGAAGGGTCATCCAGACCTGAAATGTTGGCTCTGTTCTCTCTCTACAGATGCAGTCAGATCCACTGAGACTTTCCAGCATCTTGTTTTGCTGCTGCTATTGTTGTGGCCTCTTGCATGGGATGGCAAGGCAAATTGGCTATCCCTAATTGCCTATGGACTGAGTAGCAGTTAACAGTTCACCACATTATTGAGAGTCTGGAGTCACATATAGACCAGACCTGGTAAGGATGGCAGATTTCCTTTTCTAAAGAATCTTAGTGAACAGGTGTGTTTTTATGACAATCAACAATAATTTCATGGTCATTATTAGAGAGACTAGCTTTTAATTCTACATTTTGTTAGCTGAATTTAAATTCCACCAGTTGCTGTGGAAGGATTTGGATCCATATCCTCAGAACATTTATCTGGGCTTCTGGATTACAAGTCCAGTGACATTACCACAAAGCCACTGCCTCAATGTTTTGCATTGTTGGCTTTAATAATAGTACACAAAATCTCAAGCCAAATGAATCAAATAAATATAAAATTAAAGGCCAGTGTGGTCAGTTCTTGTCTCATCAAAAACTGGATGACAATGAGACTTTAGAAAAGATGAACCACTGGTCCAATTCCAATAAAGCATCGTAATTATTAAGACAGGCTCAAAGAATTGGGACTCTACATTTTAGGGAGGCTTACACTTGAGAATAAACTAATTGAGGTATATAAAGTGATGGGAATAAATCCCAAGTTGACAACTTGTTCCATTTGAACAGATTGTGAAGACCAGGGGTTAAATTTATGCATTAAATAGGGAGAGGACTAGGTTGGATATTGGATAGTTCCTCCTTGTCTAGAAAACAGTGGGGTCAGTGGAACAGGCTGCCAATTGATATAGATTTTTTTGAATTCTTTCAAATTGGAACTGGACCTGGTTCTGGATTGGCTGGTAATCCTTCCAACGAAAAGGTGGACACTTGAAGAATTCAGGGCAAAAGTGGTCACCTGGACTATCGTCGACTCAGTAAGAGGTCTGACAACACCAATTTTAAATCCAATTGATTTATTTGATAGTAAACTTGCTAGCTTTCGGCCTTTGTAGCCTTCGAAGGCTACAAAGGCCGAAAGCTAGCAAGTTTACTATCAAATAAATCGGTTTGATTTAAAATTGGTGTTGTCAGACCTCTTACTGAGTTTACCCCAGTCCAACACCGGCATCTCTATATTATGTCTATCTCCGACTGCCAGAAGCTCAGAAGGAAATTTTGCAGATTTCTTTCCTGGCTTTGCCTTGGGATTTTCCCTGCCTGAAGTGGAGGGTTCTGGGTGGGTTAAAGCATTCATGCTGTGACTCACAAGGTATCTCAATTGTATGGGATGGGCTGTGTAGACCAGAAGGTCGTCATTATTTTTCAAATGCCTTTACAAATAATTTTATTGCAGAACAAGGAATTCCCTGATTGCTGACTTGCAGCAATGTTGTGGAAGATGTGTTTATTTTAAAATATATTTGTAACTTTCATTAACTTATGTAACAAATGTGTCACATGAATCCTATTGCTTTGTTGAATTTGACACATTTCAACAAAATGCAAACCATTTGTACCTCCAGACTACAAGATCACTTCAGTAACCATCAAAAACAATACATGCCTCAAACGAAAAGAAATGTCATTGGAAAAAACACTCTATTCTAAAAAATACAATTTCCAATTTTTATTTTCTTTGATTTTCATCTTGTGCTCAAAAAACATGGATATGATAAACTATGAGTACATGTTTTAGCAGAATAAAGGGATGAGTTAAGATTGTTCATTTGATAAATATTATTACTGCTTGCATAATGCAACACATCACAAAATCAATTGCAATTTGCAGTAAAACATATGCATCCTTTTCTTTGCAAGCTCCTAAATGGAAACAGAATTTTCTCCACCACCCCCAGACAAATACAACAGCAGAGTCAAATAAATAAACATTCAAGTATTTGCATTTAAACATCAGCATCCTTGCTCCACGTGGAGAAAAAGAAAACTACTATTTAATGCAAAGATGATTTTATAATTGACTATCAAAAATCCATCAATTTTTTCTGCTTTTGTAAATACCATATTCTTGCTGAAATAAAGCAGGAATACAAAATACTGGCGTTTTTAAACAAAGTCCAATTAAAAAATTGCCTCATCATCTGCAAGATTTCACAGCCTCTGTCATATTCTACATGGTGCATGAACCATGTAAAATTCTCCCACTTACAGGTGACTAAACGTACATCATTCATAAGCTTGGAGATTACAGTATATGGTTTCTGTAGATGGCAGCATAATTAAAGTTTTACATTCTGTTGCAACCATATGTATCTTTTTCACATTCCACATTCAAACCCTCAGTGATCTCCATATTTTTATACACACATGTATAGATTTTCTCAAATATTCCTCAGTGTGTATATGTTGTAAATTTATATATTAGAAAAACATCCTTTATTTGCGCTGATGGGTCCTTACCAGATAAATCATCATTCTCTTTAGAGGAGGGGAGGACTGTGCATTTGTATAGTATCTTTCACAACCGTGTGATGTTTAAAGGTGTCCAACAGCCAATTAAGTAGTTATTAAAGTGTAGTCACTGCTGTAATGTAGAGACTTGGCAGCCCAGTTGTGCACAGTAAGATCCCACAAACAGCAATTAAAATAACGACCAGACAATCTGCTTTTAGCAATTTTGGTTGAGGCAAATAATCTGGCTTAGATACCAGGAAATAAGTATGTTCATGCGCTTTATGTAAAGCAACCAGTGCCCAATTTTCTTAGGATTGACAGTAAATGACAGTTAGTGAAGATATGGTTAATAAGAACATTTTCTTTTTGCGGGAAATGTATCAATTAAGTCCCTGTATACTCTTCTTGTTTATATGGAACAATATGATAAATGAGACAACTGCATTTCAACCAGACCATCAAAATTAACAGTCTTCAACTATGACACAGTTTTTATTTGAAGGAAACATACTTCCAGAATTCTTATCCCACTTACACAGGATTCCCTGGATCAGGTCCAGTAAAACATTGTCATGGTCAAGTGAAAACAGATGTTGAATAGGTAAACTGCCAACTAGCTGGATCACTATCTTTCTACAAAAAGCTTATTATTTGTATGCTTACAGTGTTGTAAAAGCTTATGGCATAACATCACATTTCTTACCAAGCAATATATACTGGAAATTATTTCTGAAGTCTGATCTTTAATATTGAAAATAATTTGGAAATGCAACACGTTCCTGGAACAGGAAAACGTTCACTTGGTCCAATTTATTCCATCTGTCTCAAGCACATTAAGATACAGAAACATACAGACAGTTTTGAAAGAGACTGAAATTTCTCATCACTATGGCACTGATTTCCAGCACAATTGCTCTACTTAAATTCACTTCAGTTTTGAGAAACAATGAACAGCCAATACACTTCTCCCATGACGAGAGAATAAATCAGTTTCAGCATTTTTGCCTGTCCCAAGTAAATACCAGCCAGATGACCAAAGAAAAGCTGTAGTCCTCTTACATCCCACTGACTAACTCACAACTTCCTCTGTATTAAAAGGCAGCCTTGGTCGTTTAGACTTGCAAGAAGTGATTCAATGCAAATGGCTTATTTGTTGGCATGAACAGATTCAATAAACTATAAAACGGAAGCTCAGTGACAGAGAAGTAAATATATTATCCTATACTGTGCTAAGAAGTTTGAAATCTGTTTGCCCAATTTCAACACACAATTAGAAAAATGATGAACTTTGAAACATAGAAATTTAAGAAAAAGGAGGAGCAGAACACATGTCGCACCAAGCCTGCCCTACCAGTTAAGACGATTATGTTTGACTCAAACTCCACTTTCCTGCCTGCTCCAATATGCCTCGGTTTCTGGAGAGATCGAAAATCTGTCTGCCAGCCTTAAGTACGTTCAACAATGTAGCATCCACCTCCCTCTGCGGTAACGAATCCCAGTTATTCATAACCGTCAAAATAATGTAATTTTGCCTCATTTCAGTTTTAAACAATCGACCCTTAATCCTGAAGACTGTGCCCATGTTCCAGACTGGACTGTGAAATACTGAATGCAACAAACATCAAGTCAACAGAAATATTAAGGGGATTAACATCCTTAAAAAGGGATAAATCACCAGACCTGGATGAAATGAAATGTATCTCAGCTGTTCAAAGAAGCTAGGGAGGAAATAGCAGATGCTCTGACCATCACTTCCCAATGCTCATTGGATGAAGGTGCGGTGCCAGAATACTGAAAGGACTACTAATGTTACACCTTTGTTTAAAAACAGAGCAGAGAATAGACCAAATAATTACAGGCCAGCCTAACCTCAGTACATGGCAAATTACTGGAATCAATTCTGAGGTAAAGGATAAACTGTCACTTAGAAAGGCATGGATTAACCAAGGACAGTCAGCACAGATTTGTTATAGGGAACCTGTGTCAGGCCAGTTTGATTGAATTTTTTTGAGGAGGTAACAAGATGGATTGATGAAGCTAGTGCAGTCTATATGGTCATTTAGCAAGACTATTGACAAGTTCCCACATGCAGACTGATTAAAAAAAAATCTATGGGGATCCAGAAGAATATAGCAAGCCAGGTGTAAAATTGACTCAATGGCAGGAAACAAAGGGTAATAGCTGATGGGTGTTTTTATGACTGGAAGGCTATTTTCAGTGGGGTTCCGGTGCAGAGGATGTGAGGAGCAATAGGGTGTATGTCCACAGATCTCTGAATGTAGTTGGTCAGGCCATTGAAGCAACCAGGAACGCATATGAATTATTTCATTTATTAGCTAAGGCATAGAATTTAAGAGCTCGAATTAGTCAAAACACTAGTTAGGCTGCAACTTGTGTACTCTGTGCAGTTCTGGTCACTCATTACAGAAAAGGTGTAATTGTGCAAGAGTGGATGGCAGAAGATATTTATGAGGCTGTTACCAAGACTATAAAAATGCAGATATAAGACAGAATAGGCTGGGGTTGTTTTCCTTGGAACAGAAGAGATTACAGGGGGATTTATTGACATATATAAGGTTGTGAGTGGGATCTGGATATAGGGGCCAGAAAGGGCCTATAGACCTTGGCAGAGTGGTCAGTGACAGGGGGGGGAATCAATTTCAAGTCATTGGTATTAGAATTAGAGAGGAAAGGAGGAAAATTGTTTTCACCCAGTTCTTCATAATGGACTGGAACTCACTGTGTAAAAGAACAGGAGAAAGAGAAACTCAACTCATTTAAAAGATGTCTGGAGATGTTCTTGAAGTCCTATAACCTCCAGGGCTATGGAACAATTGATGGAAAATGGGATTAGAATAGGAGGCTGTTTTTTTTTTTGGCTGGACAGAATAGCCTCCTTCTGTGCCATAAACATTTTTATATTTTCTAAACACCTGTAAAAAGAGAAAGAACAGAGTAGTGGCCACATGTGAATTGCTCCTTAGATAAGCTAGCATTAACATATGGGTTGAATGGCCTTCCTCTGTGCTGTAACAATTCTATGATTTTCCAACCAGAGAAAAAATTTTTGTGCCTACTCTATTAAGCCCCTTCAGAATCTTGTATATTTTAACCATTTGTTTCATATCTTCAAACACTTTTTTCTCCCTTTGGGGAAGAGTGGGGCATATTGGGAAGGACTATTAGGCTGATTATCAACTGTTGAACATCATGAACTTTCCATGGACTGGAACCCCAAACTTCTGCTTCAGAGGCAGGGGCATCAGCAATTAAGCAAAAAGACATCCATATGTTTTAATGCGATAACATCACATTCATCCAAATTCAAGAGAGTATCAAAGTATCTGTTGTAGATGCGCCAAGTTTGGTGGCGTTTAAGAGGTTAATTGATAAGTATATGGAAGAGAAGGGAATGGTTTAGTTTGGAGGGGCATTGCTTTTTATTTTGGTCGGCACAACATCGAAGGCTGAAGGGCCTGTTCTGTGCTGTATTGTTCTATGTTCTATAAGGTAATTTACACAACCTCTTGTCCATAGGACAATCCTCTCACCCCACAGCCAATCTATTGAATCTTTGCTGTACTGCCTCTGGATCCTTCTTTAGATATGAAGGCCAAAACTGTATTCCAGATGTGGTCTCACCAAAACCCTACAACAAATGTACAAGCGTTTCTCATTCTTTCATTTCAGTCCCTTTCAATACAGGCCAACATGCCATTTGTCTTCCTAATTTGGTAGAAGGGCACTAAATATTTGTGGACATTAGCATTTTAAAAACTATTCTGCTTTTCTAATCTTATTGCCAAATGGAATAAATTTCACACTTCCCTATATGATATTCAATCTGCCACGCTGTTGCTCATTCACTTAACCTGTCTAGATTTCTTTGCAGTCTCTGTCCCCCTCACAGCTTGCATTCCCACATAATTTTGTATCGTCAGCAAACTTAGATCACACCTCTTCATCTAAGTCATAAACAGCTGAGGCTCCTGGAACTAGGAGCACTTCACTAGCCACACAGTGCCAACTTGAAACTGCCCTGTTTAACCCTGCTCTCTATTTCCTGCCTATTAGCCAATCCTATATCCATCAATAAGTTATCCCTGACTCCATGAGCCTTTATGTTACCTTTTTTGTAGCACCTTACTGAGTGCCTTTGGAAATCCAAATATACTACATTTACAGGTTTCTTTTTATCAACCCGATTACTTATATCCTCAAAAGACTAATAAACCTGCCAAATTTGATTTTCCTTTCATAAAACCATGCTGACTTTGGAGGCATCATTAAAATGAAATTATGAACATGTCTCAATGATTTAACACAGATCACTACAGCAAGCTATGAGCGCACCCCCTAACCAAAGTTAGCATTACTCGCAATTTTGTGGGGGGGTGAAGTGCTGGGAAGAGAGTTTTAAGGGCTTTCAATATCAACCAGTGAGTTTCATGTGCATTTCAATGCCTGGAATGGCTCCCCCATTAAAAGGATGGCAATAGTAATTTCCATATCAAGCTTCAATGAGTGGAGTGATGCTCTGCACCATTTCTAAGGAGAATTTTAATTACCCATATGCTTCGGCTGCAAATGGATACATGTTCTCATTTATCTCTGCATCATTCTCATTGCATTTTGCAATATTCAGTTATTACCTTCTTAAAAAGAAGGTACGCAATAAAAATGTTTTGGTTGTCATATTTGGAGGATAAAATGTTTGTGATAAAGGTCTATAGATAGATTTTATTCAAGACAGTTTCATCACATCTGACTGCAGGTTTAATTCATTTACATAATGCTACTGCTCAGGAAGTGCTAGCTTTTTTGTATACAAATTAATGCCCCTGATCTGACCATACTGTAATGAATGAAATAGCCAAGTTATTACAGCTTTCCCTTTCGTGTTTCCCATTTCTCAGCAGCTTTTCAAATATGCAGCATTAATCCTATGGCTTTAACGCAGGGAAGATTTACATGCTGTCACATAAAGCTCAAATCTGAACATGTTGAACCTTTAACCTAGGTCTTTGTGTGTTCCCATTGCTCTGTGAAACTCAACAGTGATTAAAATGTTAAGTCAATCTGAAAATTGTATAGGTCCTGAACACTCAGCAACTAAAATTTCTGAACAGTTACCAATGCCTTCTATTGTCAAAGCAATTATTTACAACATACAATGAAAACATATTATGTTATGTTTTTTCATTATTGTGAAGAGATGTTAAACTCAGCATAAATCTATCTGAATAAACTAAAATCTTAACAGGCATGCAGAAGTTACCAAGTCAACACTGAACAAATCAGAAAACATTTTAACATCCATGGGGAGATAAATAAGGTTAACAATATTGGTCAATATCTTTCATCAAAACAGTGCAACAACCTGAAATGTTAACTCTTTCACTCTCCAAATGTTGTCAGACTAGTTGTGTATTTTCAGCACTTTCCATTGTATTTCAGATATCATAGTATTCTGTTTTTCAACAATGAACAAACTCGATTCTGGGTTCTGTATGAAGTACTTGCCTGAATTTAGTCACTTCAACATCCTTTCGTGTCAGATCTGCCTGCTGATGTACAAGGTGGGATGACAATTCATTACATTTGTTGTGCATGCCTTCCACCTGATTCCTGGTTTCTTTCAGCTCATCCTCCAATATCTGTTATTGTCATAACCAGGACAAAAACAATCAATAGACACAAGAATTTCATAACTTATGGCAGAGCACAGAGTTAGAGTCAGCTTGTTAGAGAAATACAACTTAAATAAAAACATAAATGAAGCAAGCAGAGGTTAATGTGTTGCTTGTTAGTAAAATGCCTCTCCATAGCAGGTGACAAACTAGTTTTGAATACAAGGCTTGCTGTTCTACACATGAATGGAGTAACAACAGTTTATTTGGCTGGATTATTTCCGCAAATGACATTTGTTTTGGCTTTACAGGCTACACAATTTATGTGATAAGCATAATTAATGCAAACTTTTAAACAAGCTCCTTTACTCCACATTATATACAAGTTACATCTAATCAAATGTGTTGTAACATATTGCAGCCTCAACCTGCAAGACTGCCACAGTGTGAAACATGAGTTCAATCTTCCAGTCCCAATTGTCCTTTACGAGAAGGTGTTGAGCAGAGATGAGACACAGAGGAGGCGTGCAGAAAAATATCAGTCATCCACACATTACTGTCACACCTCAAAGTTATCACTTTATGCTCTCTATTTCTTCACTATCTATTGGCTGCAGATACAATATTAAAATTGTTTACTCAATATCAATGAAATAATTCCTGCTACACACAAGTATTGTTATATAAAAGTTATTATCTTCCCTGATCTGATTATTAAAGAATTCTGTTGTACGTCAATGAAAGATCACTTTCAATTGACCTGGGTGATTATTTGCAAATTAAATACTCTGCTGAAACTGAACTGGGTGTCCAAAAAACAATGCCTTCTAAAAGACTTTTGACAAAACTTTACAAAAAGACTATTAATTAAATTCAAAATTGAGGATTCAGAATAAAATCTAGGAATAAATAAGAAACAGCATATGTTCCTAAAGGAATTATGTCAGAAAGGTTGGGATGCCTCAGGGTTTAGCACTTGGATCACTACAATTTCAAGTTAAAAATCAATAGTCATGGTACAAAAGCTCAAAGCAAGGTGGTCAGAATTGTAAATGGTACCAGGCAAGCAAGGAAAGTTGACTTGGAAGAGGCAGCTCAGAAATTACAAAACGGTTGGTAAGAACTGCAGATGAATAGACAATACAAGATGAAGTTTAATGCAGACAGCACTGATAGTAGTCATGACGTAGAGATGCCGGTGTTGGACTGGGGTAAACTCAGTAAGAGGTCTGACAACACCAATTTTAAATCCAACCGATTGATAGTAAACTTGCTAGCTTTCGGCCTTTGTGCCTTCGTCAGGCAAATCACAAGGCACAAAGGCCGAAAGCTAGCAAGTTTACTATCAATCGGTTGGATTTAAAATTGGTGTTGTCAGACCTCTTATTGAAAAAGCACGACACAGATAAGAAACAATAGTGACGTGCACACTGGATTAAATAATTGAAGGTAAAATTAACAGAGGTCTGAGCAACTATCAGCATGTCTAACCAATACAGAGCTTGATGAAGAATGCAATATTTATTGGGAGTCACTGAATTTTCTTGGCATAAGCAACATGGAACAACATTCAGGTTCACATGCTGATCAACACTACTGCTGCTTGATAAGTGCACAGAATAAAACTGTGGGTCCTCAAGAAAAGTGAAACAAATAACAAAGGCTTCCTTAAGCAGGGACTTGTTTACTTTTCTAAAAACTTTGCTTATCAGGACTCACTGAAACTATTCCATTCTTCTATTTTCACCATTAATCTTTCAGGCTCAAACTAATTGTGCAAATCATTCACAACCAAATGAAGTTTCAGCTGCTATTGAAAGGTTTCTGAAAGTTGTTTGTTATTTATTTGATTTTTAATTTTCTCCCATTATCACCACGGAAACTATTAGCCACCACAGTTTGTGAAGCTGAAACAGCAGGAATGATTGAACTGCAAGGTAATACTCAACTCACTGCTTGACTGGCTAGTGAAAACTTGTTCAGAAAGAACAAACAAGATTAGGTCGGATCTCTAGTACCAGAGACTTAATTCATGCAACCAACAGGAACTGATCTTTCAATCTGTAAGACTTGGGTTTCAGATTGAAGATTCTCATCCTAATTTGTTTTTAATTTTCTTCCCAGTTATATTTTGCAAAGTTTGCAGTTCCACCAACAGTAGACCACCAGGTTTTGTAGAAGTGTGTACCAAGGGACCCACCTTCTGATGAAACAGACTTCTATATAACAAGTTAACACCGAGGCAGCCTTCAAAGCTCCAACTGATATGGAAGTCCTTGTGATTCAAGATTCAACGTGTTCATAAAATCCAGGAATAACGGCGCGCGCGCACACACACACACACACACACACACACACACACAATATATATATATTCTTAGTTTCCTCTTCTAACAGTAACCGCAACATATGCTGTGGGCTAAGTATCTCAAAGCTCGTATAAACCCTATACTCCAGGGTGAAAAACTTGGTTGAGTTACAGAAAAGTCTTCATTTGATTTGAAATTTATTAACTCAGTCTGCTGCAAGTGTTCTCCAACAGGGTCAATTTTGTATAATATACTAGCTATATTTATCACAACTATCCAATGTTGTGATAAATATAAATATGGATAAATATGGATAAATATGGATAAATATGGATGAAAAGGGAATGGTTTAGGTTAGAGGGTCATTGCTTTTTCTTAATTGGTCGGCGCAACATCGAGGGCAGAAGGGCCTGTTCTGCACTGTAATGTTCTATGTTCTATGTAATGTAACTGCCTGCTTTCTTGAAAGCAAGGCATTAGTTGCCTCTGGATTTCACTGTTTCCTCCTCAAAAGATGGGACTAGACATTGAAAATCATTGATGCCTGTGCAGTGGTGTGCAATCACATTTTTTTTTGCCGAGTTACATAACAATCTGCTACGAAAAGTAGCAACTGCGTTGACTTTTAAGGATTCATCCATTGTCTCTTTTACTATTTCTTCACAAACTGGAATTTTTTTTTTTAAATTTGGAAGGCATTGCAATATTTGGACACTTCCAAGACATTTTTAAACAAAGGTCATAAATTTACTTTTGGACTGGGAGAAACATGCATTTTCCAAGAAGTCACCTGACCAGCATGGTACTTGATGGGGAAAAAAAGATTTATGCATTGCAATCATGTCGATGGGAAGAAAACTGGAAAAAGGGAAAGATTTACTGGAAATTCAAGGAGGCAGTTCACCACCACCTTCTCAAGGACAACTAGGGATGGGCAATAAATGCTGAGCTAGCCAGTGATACCCAAGTCCTATGAATGAATTTTTAAAAATCACATGATAGAAACAAGCTTTAAAACTTGAACTGGTTGTTTTTGAACTCAATGTTTTAGGGGAATAAACTAAGATGAAAAGTATGTGGCAGTCTCCAATTCAAAACTTTCACAGCTTCTCAACATAAAGGAGCTGGTCTTCGGGCTTTTCCCCCACATCCAACCAACTCAGTTAAAAACAAAACCTTCCTTAAATTTTTTTCCCTTTCAGCTCAGGTTCCATTGTCCTCAAACTCCTTTTTGAACCCAACACTTCCAGGCACACAATTTTTTCATCTTTTCCTATTTTGCCTCTGTTTTTAGATATATAAAATTTAATATATCTTCTTCTGTTTACCCATTGAACTTCTAAAAGATATAAAGGTTCTTTATGACTTCTGAATCCCCATCTGAAATTTGATAATTGTAAAACCAATTTTCCCATTTATCTCAGAATGCAAACTTTGGACACAGTCGATTTACTTGTAACTCAAATTCATCATAAACTCTCATTATAATGAATCAACCTAATAACTTTAACCTTTCATCTTTTAGGTCTCACAGACAACATGTCTCTGGCAATCTTCCTCTTGTTAATTAATCCTGGGTACACACATACAGCTGTCTTCATCTACACAAAATACTAACATCATGGTGAAATGATGACGGCAATTCTCCCAGAAGTGCCAAATTGGTGCGAAAAGTGTTCCAGATCATGACCGTTTTTTCAGTGCAGTTTCTGACAGGAATCTCTGCACTCTGTTGTGCACTGCAGAGGTCACAATTGTGAATCTCATTAAAAATCCAGGGATGAATCCAGAGTCTGACAACCCCAATTTCCCCGTTTGCTGGCCAGTTCAGTTGCAGGTCAGCCCAGGACCCCACAGTGCTGCCCCTCCAGCAACCCCCATGACTTGATTACGGCCCCCACAACAATTCCTGGGCCAGCCCACCCCTGAGTGTCTCAATTTCCAGTCCCCCACAGACAACGGTGACGATCACCCCACAATCTCACCCCATCAGATCTGCCCCCCTCACAGGGTCAGACCCCCTTCTCAGGAGGCAGGCACTGCCCCCCGGCAGACACCCCATCTCCCAGCCTGCCCCACTCACTTCCCTGCATGCGGCCCAGACCAATCCCAACGCAGAGTGGCAGCAGGACCCCCAACCCCACATCGCTTCTAGGCCCTGTCCACAATAGGCCCCATCCCCTTAGTACTGCCTGATGCCTGGTGAGGCACTAGGGTACCCATGCCCAGGGACACCACCCCCAACCCACCCCACCCCCAACCGAACATGGGGAGCTACTCTAAATCCTCCCGGAATGAAATACACCTGGCAGGGTGGGAGATGCTATCAGACTCGGCAAGTTTCTTGCCAGGCCTGATAACCGCATGCAAAATACATTTAAAAAAGATTCAAATGATTTACCTCTCTGCCAGCCAGTTTCCAATGCAGTTTCAACTGTTCTCTGGCTCTGGGAGGCATACATGCATTCCCGATGCATGTGCGAATCCCGCAAAATGGCCACCCGCGATTCTTCAAACCAGACCCACCAGAAAAGTTGCGGGTCATGATGGGAGAATCAGCCTGATATTCTTAATTGATAGCAAAAAAGCTTTCAAATTGTATTTCTCAATTTTTGGCAAAATAGCGATACAAATATAATTATAAAATAATTAGTATTTTCCTACTATCAAATTTAAATAATGGCTATCTTGTTACCCAACAGGAAAGAAAAAAGAACACATTCAAGAAAATAAGAAAGGAAAGGAGACAAAATAAATAAACAAATAAATCCAGAACAATATATATGAGAAACTGAGACACAAGTCTATATTATTGCTAAAAGCATTTGCTTAAACCAAGTAGAAAATATGGGCTATTATTGAAAAATGAAGGTACATTAAATATGTGCCTGGAAGGAAATCATAGGAGCCATAGAAACACAAATGTACTCCACAAAATTAAAGAATTATTACCACCCAGAAGGCCATTCAGCCCATCACATCAGCATTGGCTCTCTGCGTGAGCAATTCATCAGTGCTAGTTTCCTGCCTTCTCTCTCTGCAACTCTGCGTATTCTTACATTTCAGATAAGGACAATTTAATTCCCTTTTGAATGTTTTGATTGAACCTGCCTTTGCCATACTCTCAGGTGGTGCATTTTAAGCCTTAACCACTTGCTGGATGAAAATGCTTTTCTCCTATCTCCTTTGTTTCTTTGGCCAATTATTTTAAATCTGTCCTCTCTTGTTCTCGATTGTTTCTCATGATCTATTTTGTTCAGACAACTCATGATGTTGAATATGTGTATCAAGTTTCCTTTCAGCCTTCTTTTCTCCAAGATAGGCAGTTCTAACTCCTCCAACGCATTTTCATAAGCGAGGTTCCTTCTCCTGGGAAGCATTCTTGTGAATTTTTCTGCACTCACTACAGTGCCTTCACAGCTTTCTTAAAGTGTGGCAAAAGGAACTAAGTATGACACAAGCAATTGCTTACACTAGACAATTGGCCATCAATTTCAGTATCTTCAATAATAATTCCTTCTTTTGCCTCTTTCTCAATACAGCTAGGGAAGCAAGCACGTTTCTTCCAGTACTACCTCACAAATGGATGCAACATTGACTTTAATACTCCATTGCTCAGGCCAACGCTTGCTGTCCAACAACCCAGTAAAAATTGGCAAATCACACTGGTGCACTATGCACCATCTTCCAAATGCAAAATACTTTTCAGAATGTTTACATTCTTCCTCCAGTACCATTTCAAATATGTATTAGCCATGTATATAACTACTCCATAAATGTTTGATCAAAGAAAACAGAAACAGGATAGAACAGTGTCAAAAAATAGCAATGAAAAAAATGCAAGATTATAGATGTACTTCTTTTGCACTCCCCAGAATGTGACTGTACAATCCATTGTGATGACAAAGGGACACAGGAACAGGGGTTCATATTCCAGCCCCTCAATCCTGTTCCACCATTCCACTAGAAGATGGCTGATCTGCATCGAACCTCTGCTTACCCACCTTGACTCTTGTCTATATAAATTCCAAAAGCTGTAGCATAATCTCCATACTTTTTATTCCAGATCCCCTGGTCATCCGTGTAATTCAGGATGAGGAAGCAATCAAACATCAGGCTTTACCGTCCTCACAACACTGCAATACACATTATTTATTGCGTTTGCAAAGGATTGAGTCTGTAAGTAAAGTACAGGCAGTCCCATCTTTTAAACATTAGATCTCGTACTCCTTTAAGATTAAGTTTTGTGCATGAGAATTGTGAAGTTCAATCATTTGGTAAGTCAAGAGGAAAAGTTACTGTGATACACATTTCAGTAGCTCGGAAAGGTCTCTATTGCCTGAAAAGTAATAATATTGTGCAAAGATGAAACGATAATGGGATCATGTTATATTAACAATGAGACATATGTAATTTCTAATAAAATATTTTCAGTTGGTTTTCCACTTTGCAGTATTAATTTTTTAGAAGCTATGGGTTTTAAGTGAATGAATTTAAATGAACACGAGGCCCATGGGGTACATTCCACTATGCGACTTGTTATTAAAGAAAATTCCATGAAGTCAATACAGATGAAAGCATCTTGTGAAATCTTACCCAAGAGCCCCTTCTCATACCTTTACTTTGGAGTCAATGTCAGACTTCTCTTCCTTCCACTGGGCTGCTTGCTTCTCCAGGTCATTTAGCAGGTCAGAGCAGCGTGTGCTTAATCCCTGCTTTTCTTTCTCCAGATTTTTCAGAAGCAAGCTGGTTTTCTCCTCGACCTTCAGAGCACGTTCCTTAGCGTCCTGCGCAAGTGCACCAAACAGGTCAAAAAACAAATGCTAGAATTAAGAAGTAAACATTATTTTCTAGCTTTGTACACACAGCAGCCCTAGGTAGTTGACACGTGAAATCACCTGTTGGCTTTTTGGGTCTCCTTTCATGCGGGTGCAAGGGTCACATCTTACTTCAATGACAGCTTTGATGAGCACATTTACAGGAGCCCATTAATTGATCAAACTGCCTTTGATGCTGTCCCCAGCTAGTCCTGAGACCCACAAAAACACAATCTTTCAGGCACTGTCCTTATCAATTAATAATGCAGGTCCCATCAGAATCTAATTAGGAGAAGCCACATCTTCACACTCCTACTTCTTTGCTCTATAACCATCATTAACTATTTATCTAGAAAGTTATAAAGCTAAGATTCTTAGCTTTTAAGATGCTTTCTCAGATTTTTGCACACAGCATAAAACCACAAGGCTTTATAGTGCCTGAAGGCCTAAGGCACTTTTCCAAATGGCATGCTTACAGGGAATGTCACAAGGTAGCTACAGCTTCAGTGACTGGGACAGAGGTCTGTTAACATGCACCCAAAAGACAATAATTTTGCCAAATCTACAAGGGGAATTGTTCTCCAACATTTTCGAATGCAAATTAAACAAAAATAAGTTCCATTAAAAATTCCTGAATAATGAGCTCAATCGTTGTACTGTGATGTGACCAATTGTAAATTCAGACATTAAACCGGAAACATGGCTTTACAAAGTTAACTGTCTGAAGTTAAGGAGCTAAAAGAAAAATCCCAAAATTTGAAACTGGCAGGCATTTTGATGCATGAGCCTATACACCTTATAATCCTGGTTTTTATTCTTGAGCTGTTCCTTCAAGTCAGCTACTTCTTTCTGTGAGAGCACAATGTTGTCGTCGACAGCAATTTTCCGCTGAATTAAGTTGTTTATTTCCTTCTGTTGGCATCTGATCTGCTGTACAAGACATTAAAAACATAGCAGCATTTCAAAATGAGATCAGACTTCACTAATGGTAGTAATAATATTACTCAAAAATTAATAATTAAAGAACAAGCTTTTTCAAATCAGAGTTGCCCTTGGTAATAGTTAGCAGGTCGGTGGCACTGTGTGCTGTTTGGTAATAGTTAGCGGATCTGCAGCATTGTGCGCTGCTGCTGGCACCATTAAATGTAAATTGATGCAATAGAGAACAGAAATTTGTATGATCCGCATGAAAAAAGATGTTTAAAAGTGAAACTCTTGTGTACAAACTACTGAAAAACTCTAAATAGCTGCTTTGATAAATCCCAATAAGAAGTCTCACAACAACAGGTTAAAGTCTAAGAGGTTTATTTGGTAGCAAAAGCCACTAGCTTTCGGAGCGTTGCCCCTTCATAGCACTTTGAAAGTTTGTGACTTGTGCTACAAATAAACCTGTTGGACTTTAACCTGGTGTTGTAAGACATCTTACTGTGCTTGCCCAGTCCAACACTGGCATCTCCACATCACTGATAAATTCCAGATATGAGAGAACTAAATGCCATATAAAATGTGTCATCATAAGTAAACACATTCAAATGGAAGTGTACCTAAGACATACAAAAGTACTTTCTAAATTATGTCACTATGTTTTACTAATGATCAGTAATTGCATTTGTATCTGATCTGCATGCATCAATGTTATTGTCTTAGTATATTAAAGGATATTTTGGAATATTGGAAATAGGAAGTGTAGGCCATTCAGCTCAACCTTGGCTGATCTTCTACCCCAAGGCCATTTTCATCTCCCCACCCCCACATCTCTTGCCTTCCTAATTGCCAGTTGCACTTGCATGTTAGCTTTCAGAGGCTTATGAATAAAAAATTCCAGGTCCCTTTGGACATCAACACTTGCCAATCTCTCACCTCTTAAGAAATATGCTGCATTATTGTTTTTCTTGTCAAAGTGGATAACTTCACATTCTTCCACATTATATTCCATCTGCCATGCTTTCATGCACCCATTTAGTCTGTCCAAATCCCCTAAAAACTCTTTGCATCCCTCTCACAACTCTTGCTCCCACCTTGTTTCATTTGCAAACTTGGAAAAATTGCATTTGGTCCCCAAATCCAAATAATTGATGGAGTTATGATTAACTGAGGCATATGTGCAAATGCTTGAGATGACAACTCGTCATATAGCCTGCCAAAGATTTTCAAAAATCCAAATGCACCACATCAGTTGGTTTCCCCCTTATCCATTCTGCCAGTTACATCCTCAAAACACTCCAACAGGTTTGTCAAATAGATTTCCTTTTCATAAATCTATGTTGACACTGCCCAACCCTACTATTGTTTTTTTAAGTGTCCAGTTATCACATCCTTTATAACATATTCTAGCATTTGGCCTATTATTGATGTCAGATAACAGGTTTGCAATTCCCAGCTTTCTCTCTCCTTCCTTTCTTAAACAGTAATGTATCATTTGCTATTTTCTAATCATCAGGAACCTTTCCAAAATCTAAAGAATTTTGGAGGATGACTGTCGCTCTATATACCATTCCTATAGCTACCTCTTTCAACTCTGGGATGTAGTTCATCAGGTCCATGAGATTTACAACTTTCAGTCCCATTAATTTATCCAGTACTACTCTTCTCACTAGTATCTTGATTGTCTCGTATTTCTGGGAGGTTTTTCATTTCTTTCTCTATGTAGACAGATACAAAGTTTTTTTTTAGTTTCTCTGGTATTTCCTTATTCTGCATTATAAATTCTTCCCTCTCCACCTCTGCTTGTCCTACATTTGTTTTTGCTAATCTTTTCTTTCTACATTCCCATAGAAACTTTTATAGTCTGTTTTGTGTTTCTGACTAGTTAACTTTCATGCTTTGTTTACCTTTTTTAAATCAGTTTCTTAGTTGTCCTTTGCTGAAATCTAAAGTGCTCCTAATTTTCAGGATTTCTACTTTCGGGAACTTTATAAATCTCTTTCTATGATCCAGTACAATCTTACAATCTGCAACTTCTTCTTAGCTATAGTTGGATCACTTGTCTTTTTGTGCCTCAAGGAAATGCATATTTCCTGCAGATTACGTATTAGTTATTTAAATGCTAGTCTATTGTACCTGTGAGGAGAGATTTCCCAATCGACTATAGGCAATATGGCCCTTATACTTTCGTAGTTTTCTTTGTTTAGATTCAAGACTCTGATTTTGATTGAACTACTTCGTTTTCAAACTTAATAGAAAATTCCATCATATTATGGTCACTCTTTTAAGAATTCTCCTTTACAAAGAGATTATTAATCATCACTTTTCAATGCACAATACCAGATCTAAAATAGCCTGCTCTCCAGTGGGTATCTCAACATCCTTTTCTCGAAAACCATCTCATATACATACCAGGAATTCATCCTCTACAGCAATAGAGCTAATTAGTTTAACACAGTCTATACATAGAGTGAAGTCCCCTATAATTACTGTATTACCCATATTAGACACAGCTCTAATTTCCTGATTTATACCATATCCTACACTGCCACTTCTCTTTAGTGGCATAAAAACAATTGCCACCAATGTTTGCAGTTTCTGAGAACAAGCCAAACTGATTCTACACATTGATCTTGCAATCTAGAATCCTCTGTCATCGTCTACTGATTTCAACCTTCATTAACTATTCTACATCCTTTTTCTTCTTACCAATCCTTCCTAAATGTTGAATATCCTTGAGTATTCGGTTTCCAGCCTTGGTCACCCTGAAGACATGTCTCTGTAACGATAACTAGATCATACACTTAACTTTTATTTGTGCCATCAATCCATTAGCCTTGCTGCGAACGATGCATGCATTTAATTTTGCCTTTTCAACACATTTCCATATTTGACTTTACTTGATGCCGGTCTTTGTTTTCGCTCCCTTTCAACTTCAGTTACTACTTTTCTTCTTACCATTTCCAGCTTTGTTTCTCTCCTATTAATTATCTCTTAGGTTCCCATCCCATTCATAATCTAATTTAAATCCTCCCCAACAGCACTGGCAAATTTCCATGCAATTTTTCTCTTGGTCTGGCTCCTGCTAATGCATAGCTTGTCTTCTTTGTGCAGAACTACCCTGCCCAGAATCGTTCCCAATGCCTCAGAAATTTAAAGTTCACCCTCCTGCATCACCTCTCCAGCTATGCACTAATTTGTTCTATCCTCCTATTTCTGTGCTCATGGGAACATGGTATTGGAACTAATTCTGAAACTATGCCTTTTAAATGCTGTTTTTAAATCTCTTTCTTAGTTTCTAAAACCTGCGTTTAGAACTGCATGCCTCTTTCTACCTATCCTCTCCCAGATGAATGACCTGTAGCCAGTGACCCAAGCATCAAGGCATCAACATACCATCCTGGAGTCATGTTACAGAAATGTCTGTGTGTTCCCTTAACTATTGAATCACCTACTACTACTGCTCTGCCGCTCTTCCTCCTCCCCTCCTGTGCAACTGAGCTACCCACGTTGCCATACTGCATTCCCCTGAGGAAACATTGCCATCACCAATATTCAAAATGGAAAACCAGTTAGTGAGCGAGATGGACTCAAGCAACCCTGCACTGTCTATCAGGTCCTGCTAGATTGTTTGGCAGTCATCCATTACTTTTCTGCCTGCACTCTCTTAACCTGCAGGTGAAACCACACATTCAATGTGCTACCAACTAGGTTCTCTGCCTCATGGCTGAGTCTTAGTGACTCCAGCTCCATTCCCGCTGACTGCCTATTATGCCCCGCTTAGTTTTCACTCCTTCCAGCCAGTTTCCAATTATTTAATCAGTTATTTTCTTGATGATTATTAATTAATATCTCTTCTCATCTCCAAATACTTTAAACTTTAGTAATACAATAAATAAATCTTAACACTTAAAAATAAAAAGTAGAATTGGCAGATTCTTACTTTCCATCCGCTTATATCTAATAAATGTCACCATTATTAACACACCTTATTAATACCAATAAAATCTACTAATACTTAATGCACCAGACTCAAAAGCGGAAGAGTGGACGTACCAACTACTCACTTGTTACTTATCAATAATTAATATTTTTAACATTTATTAAACTCCCAGTTATTTAGGCTCATGTCCCTGTGCAGTAATACTCACTAGCTAATCAACTCTCAGTTTTCCTGTGATAACACTATCCACTTTTGTTCAAACTCAGGATACCCCTTCCTTTGAAGGTAAGTGCTTTATCTGCTCTCGGTCTGGTTTCTCCCTTGGGTCTGTCCCTCTCCTCTTTTCTCCCCAACAGTAATTGCTGTAGACCTTGTTCCTCAGACTTTATTTAAAATATACTTTGACCAGAAGGGACATATTATACCTCCATATGGGATTTTGCTTTATTTATTTTACCAATGAGAGCTGAATTTAGATCTTAAAATGTTGAATTTATTTTTTAATCATTTAAGCTCATCTAAACATTTAGAACTTTGATACAGAATAAACTCCATTTGCGATTTGTTATCAAGAGGTTTCTGAACATCAACCAATTATTGAATAACTGCAAAAATGAGAAAAACACATTTGTGACATGTAGCACTTCATCATGACTCTTAGAAATGACTCAAAAGCACTTCACTTTCAATTAATGACTTTGCAATGCAGTAATTCATTACAAAGCCAAATACTAAACAACAAATCTCTGGAGATTTCCCACATGGAATAAAAACACATTTAAAAAACTATTTTTTAACAAAATACAATAGCTGAACATCAAGGACATTTCCAAGTGTTCTGATGAGCTAGTTTGATCTTCATTTCCCTCAGATATGTGGAATCCGCACTATAATTAGCAATGGCAGCGCTAGGTCAAAGGGCAATAAATACAGCCCATGTTCCAGATCTTAGTCATGACCCAGCAACTGAGTCATGCTGGGAAAGAGATGTCAGCTGAGTACAAAATTGGGGTTGCCTTTGCCCATGACAAAATATGGTTGTGACATCCATGGTTAATGCTCACACACAAATCATGAACAAGAGCAACCATTGCAAATGGAACCCAACCAAGTAGTCTGTGTTTGCAGTAAGGCAGACAGAAAACCATAGCAAAAAATATTTGAGAAATATACTTCAGTATTTTTTCTATTTAACTTCATTGAGGAAACTTCTTCTACCCAATACTTAGTCATACAGTATGGAAACAGACTTTTTGGCCCAACTTGTCGGTGCTGCCCTTTTTTTTAAACTCCGAAGTTAGTCATAATTGCTCGCATTTGGCCCATGTCCCTCTACATCCACTGTACTCACGTAATTGTCTAAATGCTTTTTAAAAGACAAAATTGTACCTGCCTCTAGTACTACCTCTGGTAGCTTGTTCCAGACACTCACTACCCTATTTGTGAAAAAATTGCCCTTCTGGACCTTTTGTATTTCTCCCCTCTCACTTTAAATCAATGCCTTCTAGTTTTAGACTCCCCTACCTTTGGATAAAGATTGTGATTATATACCTCATCTATGCCCCTCATTATTTTATAGGCCTCTACAAAATCATCACTTAGCCTCCTACGTTCCAGAGAAAGTCGTCCCAGTCTATTCAGCCTTACCTTATAATTCAAACCATCACGTCCTGGTAGCAACCAAGTAAATCCGTTCTGCACTCTTTCTAGTTTAATAGTATCTTTCCATTATAGGGTGACCAGAACTGTATACAGTGTTGCAAGTGTAGCCTTACCAATGTCTTGTACAACTTCAGCAAGACATCCCAACTCCTGTATTCAATGTTTTGACCAATGAAACCAAGCATGCTGAATGCCGCCTTCTCCACTCTGGCCACTTGTGACTCCACTTTCAAGAGGCTATGAACCTGTGCCCCTAGATTTCTTTGTTCTGTAACTCTTCCCAATGCCCTACCATTAACTGACTTAACTCCTGCTTATTCAGTTCAATCTACCAAAATGCAAATTACACTCCATCTGCCATTCGTCAGCCCACTGGCCCAATCGATCAAGATCCTGTTGCAATCCAAGATAACCTTCTTCATTGTCCACTATCCAATCGTGGTGTCATCTGCAAACTTACAAACCATGTCTCCTATATTCTCATCCAAATCATTAATATAAATGACAATTAACAGTGGACCCAGCATCAATTCCTGAGGTACACTGCTGGTCACAGGCCTCCAGCTTGAAAATCAATTTTCTGCAACCACCCTCTGACTTCCGTCATCAAGCCAATTTTTTATCCATTTGGCTACCTCACTCTGAACCTGAGATTTAACCTTATGCAAATCTTGCTGAAGTCCATGTAGATAACATCAACTATATCGCCCTCATCTACATTCTTGGTTATCTCTTCAGAAAGCTCAATCAAATTTGTGTGACATGATTTTCTACTCACAAAGCCATGCATTTTGATAAAAACTTTATGATGTCATATTGCAAATTGATCCAAAAAAAGTCACCAGAATTCCAACAATCTAAAACATTATCCTAATAATTTGTCATAATAATAGCCTAAAAGGCAATATCTTAAGGAGAACGCAAATCAATAAGCAGTATTAAAACTAATTTGTGTATTATCCATATATACAGCTTTCATAACAAATTCTGCGTAGAGTAGTTCTGGTTATTCTCCTAAATTAACAAGCAAAAGATTGCCAACAATGCTTATAAATACATAATTTAAAGCTTAAAGATTGAAATTATAAATATTGCTGTAATTTTACTGGTCCACTTGCCGCAGGCAAAGCATGGAAAGGTCCACTGACCCTGGGCAGAATTTTACGGTTTCAGATCGAGCAAGGCCATAAAATCCCTCCCATTATGTACAAGTTGTAGCTTTCCCAAGACATGCTGATTATAAAGGATGAATATTCTTCCACTCTATTTGTAAAACTCTTTCCTTGTTATGATGGCCACAGGGGATCATCAGTAGATTTCCTGTGGGCCTCCTGGAATGCAAGCTTCCCTATTAGGCAAGTGGAGGCTCGCCAATAGAGAAGGAGCACATGGGGGGGGGGGGGGGGGTTTGGTTTAAAACCAGCTGGTTCCACTCAAGCCAGCAGTCAATAGACTAGGGGCTGATCTGCACTCTGTATAGCTGCTGATCGGCATTTCAAGTGCACTATAAATAAAGGATGATTAGTGGAAGAAAACTGGCCTCAGTGAGGTTATTACATTGGTGACAAGAAGTCAGAACATAAGAAATAGAAGCAGGAACAGGCCATCTTGCCCTTCGAGCCTGCCCAGCCATTCAATAAGATCATGGCTGATCTCAAGTGGATCAGTTCCACTTATCCGCCTGCTCCCCATAACCCTTTATTCCCTTATCGATCAGAAATCTATCTACCCGTGACTTAAACATATTCAATGAAGTAGCCTCCACCACTTCAATGGGCAGAGAATTCCAGAGATTCACCACCCTCAGAGAAGAAGTTCCTCCTCAACTCTGTTCTAAACTGACCCCGCCCCCCCCTTATTTTGAGGTGTGCCCTCTAGTTGTGGTTTCCTTTCTAAGTGGAAAGACTCTCTCTAAACTCTACCCTATCTCGCCCCTTCATTATCTTGTAAGTCTATATAAGATTCCCCCTCAGCCTTCTAATCTCCAACAACTACAAGCCCAATCTATTCAATCTTTCTTCATAAGCTAACCCCCTCATCTCCGGCATCAGCCTGGTGAACCTTCTCTGAACTCCCTCCAAGGCCATTATATCCTTTCACAAATGCAGGGATCAAAACTGCACACAGTACTCCAGTTGCGACCTCACCAGTGCCTTGTACAGTTGCAGCAAGACCCCCTTGCTTTTATATTTTATCCCCCTCGCGATAAAAGCCAACATTCTATTCGCCTTCTTGATCACCTACTGCATCTGCAGACTGAGTTTTTGCAATCCGAGCAACCCCCAGGTCCCTCTGCACAGTAGCATGCTGCAACTTTTCACCATTTAAATAATATTCCATCCTACTATTATTTCTTTCAAAGTGGACATTTGCCAGCATTATACTCCATCTGCCAGGTCCTGGCCCACTCACTCAGCCTATCCAAATCTCTCCGCAGACTTTCCACATCCTCCACACAATTCGCTTTTCCACTTATCTTTGTGTCATCAGCAAACTTTGTTACCTACACTCAGCCCCCTCCTCCAGATCATCTACGTAAATGGTAAACAGTTGAGGCCCCAGCACCGATCCCTGCGGCAGTCCACTAGTCACCAACTGCCAACCAGAAAAGCATTTATTCCAACTCTGTTTCCTGTTGGGTAGCCAATCCTCAATCCATGCTAATACTTTACCCCCAGCTCCGTGTACCCTAACCTTCTGCAGCAACCTTTTGTGAGGCACTTTATTGAACGTCTTCTGGAAGTCTAAAAACACCACATCCACTGGTTCCCCTTGTCTACTGCACTAGTCACATCTTCATAAAAATCCAGTAAATTCGTCAAACACGATTTCCCCTTCATGAATCCATGCTGCGTCTGCTTGATTGAACCATTCCTTTCCAGGTGTCCTTCTATTTCTTCTTTAATGATGGATTCTAACATTTTCCCAATTATAGACGTCAAGCTAACCAGCCTGTAGTTACCCACCTTTTGTCTGCTACCTTTTTTAAACAGCAGTGTAACAGTAGCTGTTTTCCAATCTGCCGGCACTTCCCCAGAGTCCAGTGATGGATTAGCCTCTGGATGGATGGCTTCTTGAGGTTGGTGAGTTATTATTGAAAGTTTATTTGCTTGCCTGTCCTGCATGGCCTTGAGAGGACACCACAACTATCTTAAACAGCAACTTTTGTCCTCTGGATAAAGATTTTGTCCTCTAATTTATTGGTCCATTTTGACTGCAAAAAAGACCTTATCCTGACATTCGATGCCTCCCTTTATAGGGTTGGGATGGTAGGGGAACATCATCTATACCCTTTGCAACCATACTCCCAGCTCAAGAAAAAAGGGTTGACAGTTGTCTTCGGTGTTTAAAAATTCCATCAATATATCCAAGGTGTGTGTGTGTGTGTGTGTGTGTGTGTGTGTGTGTGTGTGTGTGTGGGGGGGGGAGATTTTTAAAGACAACAAGGAAATACTCCATTGCCTCTGCCCAGATACAGCATTGGGCACTGTTTCTGGCAGCTTATGAATACCTCCCAGCGTACCACCCCAGGACCCAGATAGCTAACACTGATACATCTGCTGTTGCCTGGAAGTCCAGCTTCACCACAAGTTGTGAAAGAGGTCATGATAACGCTCAATGCTTTGGACATCTTGTGTCTGCGAGGTAAATCAAGGCCTGGACATTAAAGGACCAGTCCTGTGTAAATTAAAAAACAGTAAGAAGTCTGACAACACCGATTTAAATCCAACCGATTTATTTCATAGTAAACTCAAGTTTTTGACTCTGTAGCCTTCGTCAGGTGAATGAGGTGTTCTAGTCTCCAACAGCACACATACTAGCACAGACAATTTACAGATTACTGATCAGAATGCGAATCTTTACACCTAATCTGCTATTCAAGTCTTAAAGTGGCTAACAATGTGAGTGGAAGGAGCACTGAGCACAGGTTAAAGAGATATGTATTGTCTCCAGACAGCACAGTAAGTGGGGTTTTTTGCTAACCCAGGCATGTCATGGTCGGTTGGATTTAAACTGGTGTTGTCAGACTTCTTACTGTGTTTACCCCAGTCCAACGCTGGCATCTCTACATCATAAATTGAAAAGCACAATATTACATAGATGTATCAGAAGACAGTCTGTAGATTAAATGAAACACTACTGGACAAAGAAAGACAAGCTCAGTGTTAAGGATGGCATCATCTGGCATTTATGAAATTACACCATAACCATCCTAGAATTTCAACGGAGCTAGGTATAGTGGCAAGGCTTTGCACAGTAAGAAGTCTTACAATACAAGGTTTAAGTCTAACAAGTTTAAGATAGAATACATACTCTCAAACGCAAACAGCACAGCTTTGAGGTAGACATTATCAACAGTGTGTCATGCCAAGATGAACAATAACTCTCTCCTCAGCCTCCCTACATACATGGCAATAGTCTGGTAGGTTCTGGAAATGAGTACATGTGGACTTTGATGGGCCTTTCATGTGTTCCATATTCTTAAAAATTATGATTGACATGCACTCCAAATGGTTGGAGATACATCACCGGAGTTGCTCTACTTCCCACACCACCATTGAGGAACTGCAACAATGTTCCCGCATGCACGTGATACCTGAGTTGAGATTCTCCCAAAAAAAATACAAGTGGCAAATTCATGTAAAAACTGGAGCAACTCCCACTAGTTTTTCTAGCGGGATTTTCAAAAGGATTCTCCTCCACATCATGACAGCACAGTGCCTCAGGGAAATTCACACTGGAATTCTAGGGGGCCAATTCCTGCCCAAGAGGCCAGCAGCATAGTGCTGAGCTGGCCACCGTGCATGTGCCAATCTGTCATAGTGAAGATCTGCACACGTGCAGTAGCCCTGCACTGCCGACCTCCCAATCAAGAGCCAGCCCTGTGACTCCCCCACGACCCCACCATCGCCCCTGCATCACTGATCATTGGCCATGAGACCCCGCTGATCGCTGGCCTCCCAAATATCTTCCGCCTCCTCCCATTGCGAGGCTGGCAATGCCCAGGGCCCCACCCCCCCTTATCCTTGACCTCCTGGAAGGGCACCTCAATGAACGAGCAGTACAAACTTTTAGGCTCGGCTTGAAGAAGAAACGCACTGCCTCCACAGAGACCAGGTTGGCATGATTTATATTTGACCACAGGACTAGCCCTAGATAACAACAGAAATCACCCCAGGAACTGTTTATGGGGCAAGGGCTTCTAACAAGGTTAAGCTAAATGCTTCCAAACTTGGCAGGGAGGGTGGAATCCCAACAAGAGAACCAGAAGAAAAATTATGATTCAGCAAGAACATAAAGAATGTTCAAAACCAGCAACACAGTCCATCTGAGGAACTTTGGGATCGGCCTCACTTATGCACTTAGGATCATAACAGAAAAACATAGCTCATGTCTTATAAGGTCCAACTGAGAGGCAAAACTTTCAGGTAGGAAACACCTGGA
Source organism: Sphyrna mokarran (assembly GCA_024679065.1). Taxonomy (NCBI): domain Eukaryota; kingdom Metazoa; phylum Chordata; class Chondrichthyes; order Carcharhiniformes; family Carcharhinidae; genus Sphyrna; species Sphyrna mokarran. Next base: position 129,998,285 of record JAGIQG010000006.1, on the reverse strand, counting down.
TGACCTCAAGAGTAAGGAGTCCATGTCAATGCAGATCTCATTACCAGCCATGGGGGTGGCCACTGCCAGCATGAATCTCAAATGGAAGACGACTTCCTCTCACCAGTCCCTCGAAGGAAATGAGAATACAAATTCTGAAATGGAAGCGGAAGGGACTGGCGCTCCTGGTGAAGCAAGACCCAAGAAAGAGCTAGAGTCAATGGTTTTATGGTGCTCCCTTTGGAAATGAAGGTCTCCAATCAGCTTCACATTCCAGCACCGACCCCAGGCAGAACATTAAGTGGCAGAAGAGACCCCCTGGTGGGTGTCCAGGGGTTAGGAATGAGGGGGGAGGGATATTATATTGGCTATGGAGAATCATCAATAGATCACTCCCTGGCCTTGTTGAACTTGAGTTCCCCTATTACGCAAGTGGGGATTCGCCCAAGAGTGAAGGAGCAACAGACTTAAAACCAGCTGGCTCTTTCAGTATCATAAAGTCCCTACAGTGCAAAAGGAGGCCATTCGGCCCATTGAATCTACACTGACCACAATTCCACCCAGGCCCTACTCACATAACCCCACATATCTACCCTACTAATCCCTCTGACACGAGTTAATTTACATGGGCAATCAACATAATCTGCACATCTTTGGACTATGGAGTGAAACCAGAGCACCTGGAGGAAACCCATGCAGACATGTGGAGAATATGCAAACCCCCCCCCCCCCCCAAAAGACAGTGACCATGGTTGGAATTGAACCTGGGTCCCTGGCGCTGAGGCAGCAGTATTAACCATTGCGCCACTCAGGGCTGACGTGCACTCTGTAGCCACTAAACAGCATTCAGAATTCACTGTAAATAAAGGCTGATTAGTGACAGAAGACTGGCCTCGATAAAATAGTCTCACTTGTCAATCAAATTCAACAAGGTGAAAGTAGTCAGCCTACACGTTTAAAGGAAAAGCATTTATTTTGTTCCCTTCACAGCAAATCTCCCTCTTTTACATTTCCTCTCCTCTTTTATTCTTGCGCTGCTTGAACCACACACCATCTCCAACCTCAAGCTTGATTTGACAGCATGGCCTTTAATGTTGCAGTTGTATAAAACGCTGGTTAGACCTCATTTGGAATACTGCGTCCAGTTCTGGTCACCTTACTACTGGGAGGACGTGGAGACTCTGGAGAGAGTGCAGAGGAGGTTTATCAGGATGCTGCCTGGTGTGAAAGGTCTGAGTTACGAGGAGAGGTTAGGCAAATTGGGACTGTTTTCCTTAGAAAGACGTAGACTTAGAGGAGATCTGATAGAGGTGTACAAGATTATGAGGGGCATAGATAGAGTAAACAGGATTAAGCTTTTCCCTAGGATGGACTCAAATAGCATGAGGGGTCACGGGCTTAGAGTGAGGGGGGTAAGGTATAATTTGGATGCTAGAGGGAGTTTTTTCACACAGAGGGTGGTGGGGGTATGGAATGCGCTGCCAAGTAAAGTGGTGGAGACAGGCACTCTGGAGTTATTTAAGAGATACTTAGATGGGCACATGAACAGAATGGGAATGGAGGGTATAGAAAACTGATTTAAAATAGGGATCATGAGCCTTGGGAGTCCCTGGGAAGTGTGTAAATAGATGATGATATTGATGTACTTGTTTTTATCCTACAGGTGCTTTGGTCCACCTTGTTGTCTAAAGAGGGGCATACACGCGATGGGTCATGAGAGGGCTGCTCTTGGATTTTTTTGAGAGTATTCTAGTGCTTCACGTCATTAGTGTGTGCTTGACCTGGACCATTTGATGGGCAACATGACAGCTCAGTGAGTATCGCTGTGCTGTGCAGATACATGGATTTGGGCCTGTGTCTGTGGGAATTTGCGCATTCTCCCCGTGCTTGCGTGGGTTTTTCTCCGGGTGCTCCGGTTTCCTCCCACATCCCAAAGATGTGCTCTTAGGCTAATTGGCAAAACAAATTCTCCCTAAATTGTCTCAAATTTGATTTTTAATCCATAGATCTATAAACATGGACAGGGATCACGGGTAGAGATGGGAACATCGGGGTGGCAGCATGGGCTCGTTGGGCCGAAGGGCCTGTTTCCCGTGCTGTTTTGTTCTTTGTTTGTTCATACTCCCAGGCTCCTGATAATGAGGTATAGCAACTAGGCACCAGAAGCAGCCCAAAAACAGCCTCAAGCAATTTTGCCTCAAATTCTTCATTCAGAAGATTCCCCAGCATTGTAAGTCACCATTCTCAGCTGCACTATGTGAGTTTTCTAGAACAGAAATCCATGAAGGTATAAGGAGAGGCTGGATAAACTGGGACTTTTTTCTTTGGAGCGTAGGAGGCTGAGGTGTAATCTTATAGAGGTCTATAAAATAATGATCATAGATTAGCTAGATAGTCAATATCTTTTCTCAAGATAACTACTGGCCACCAGTCAGCAGTCAAAAGACCTGGGGTCGACCTGCACTCTGTGGCCAGAGGTAGGGGAGTCTAAAGCTAGAGGGCATAGATTTAAGATGAGAAGAGAGAGAAACAAAAGGGTCCAGAAGTGCAATTTTTTCCACACAGAGGGTGGTGAATGTGTGAAACAAGTTGCCAGAGGTAGTAGTAGAAGTGATACAATTTTGTCTTTTAAAAAATGTTTATACAGTTACATGGGTAAGATGGGTATAGAGGGATATGGGTCAAAGATGGGCAATTGGGACTAGCTTAGGGGTTTAAAAAAAAGGGACACATAGATAAGTTGGGCCATAGGGCCTGTTTCCATGCTGTAAACCTCTATGACTCTTTGACATTCCATGTGGAACTTGCACACCATACCATCTCTAACATTTAATGTTCCAAGTTGCAATGAATCAAAGATAGAATTAAAACCGGCTCTGTGACAAATGATCAAACCGTAACATGAAGCTGAATCATACTAGTTATAAGGAGTGAGATCAGTTAGTAAGTAGTTCCTGTTCAAATAACTGATTACAAAAATGCTGCAAGTGATCAAAGAACAGAACAACACACAATAACCTTCTATTGCATACAAACAAACAAATTACGCCAGAGCAGGAGCGGAATCAATCAATAAATTGTGCTGTTGGGATATTCAAGCATTCACATAACAAAACCAAATATTCAAGATTAAAAAAAAGCCAAATGATACCCAATGGTTTTAAAGATGCTGAAATGATAGTCAATTTGGCTACATGATTTGGAGTGGTTTCGTTCTGCGCCAAATTAGTTTTTGCCTATCTTTATACAAAAGTTACACTCATCAGTTGATGCAACTAATGTGCTGCAAAATAGGCTGAACAGGGCATGGTTTCAGCAAGATTCTTTCAAGCTGCCAGTGATGCAATTTTGAAATTTATAACTACAAGATCCATTCTCATTGTGATCAATATGCCATTCAAATTTCAGCATCCTGGTATTCTATATATTTTGATATAATTTATTCCATTCTTTCTTTTACATGAAGGATGGAATAAATTATATTAAACTACATATAATTCAATTCAGATGGGGTTAAAGGTACAGCATGCATTTCAGACAATAATTTTCATTTTACTTTGATCTGTTAAGTAACTTGGAAAACACAATTGTATTCTTGAGATTTTGAAAACACCTGTAAAAGATTTAAAGGTACTGCTTAGAGATGTAATTAATTGCCATGGGGGAGAATTATTTAAAAAGGTTTTGAAAATGCTGGTTTTATCCCTATTTGGATCAAATTTTATACGGTAATCTAGTGGGAGTTTAATACCATTCGACGATGTGAGTCAAAGATTTTGAAATGCAGATAATGAGATAGGAAAAAATATTTTATAAACCCAGTGGGGTTTTCTTGGTTGATGAGGATTAAAAAGTTAAGAGTTGCAGGAAAAAAGCTTAGTGTTTGAAATTTAGTGTGCACAGCAACACAAAGCTAATTAAATAAAAATTCTTAGATGCAGTAACAAAAGTCATGTCAGAATAACAGTGACATTCTGCAATTGCAAATCTATAACTTGGAAGAAGGTGAGGCAGGAAGACAAGAAATAAAGATTTTGCAAAAAGCAAGGGAGTTTGAATTAAAATATATGTTTGTGTGCAGAACATAGGAAACACATTGGAGGACTGGAATTAACTGATTGCAATAAAAATTGTGACATAATATCATTGACTAAAGTGTGATTACTGTTCATTCAGAATTAATAAATAATCTTGGACAGAAGACTTCAAAAGGAAAGCAAGTGAAACAATATTTATTAAAGAGCTCCAAGTTCAGCCACAAAACACCTGTGTTTCAAGGCCCCAAGACATTTGACACAGATACTATGTAGATTCAAGCTCTGGCAATGCTTTGCTGTGGTAATATCAAGCCTCGTGCTCAGCTACATTTGAGAAACATGGCAATTGATGGAATATTTTATTTATCAACATGTTGGGTTAACATCATGCAAAATATGAAAGGTAACAACCATCCAGCGACATTTCACACCCGTTATTTTTATTTTTTATTAGCATAAAACTCTATCACAGTAAAAAGTAAGTAAAATATAACTATCTGAACGAAAATGAAAATTGTTGCACTTATCATCCACCTGCTTGGGTCCAAATTACTAGATCGCTGTCAAGGCTAAAAGCCCAAAAACTTAGACTTTTCGGAGTAAAACATCGAAGAATATCAACTCTATATACCATCCAAAACAAAAACATTTTATACTAGTTAATGGACAATCAGTAGATTTCTTTGAAGTGCAGGTGTGCAGCTAGTGGTTATTCGAGTATTCAAACATGGAACAGTTCTAACCTGATCAAGTTCTTGTAACTTGTCATCTTTCACTTGAAGAATCTCTAAAACTCTCCTGTCTTTGGCTTCAGCTTTCTGTTTTTCCCTTGAGGTGGGAGAAAAGTCAATCATTAGCCATAAAATAATGGTAATACTTATCTAAATATCAGATCTTCCATTGAGAAAATTATTTTTCTGAATCATGTTTTTTTTTAGAATTAGTTGAATATCATTAAAATTAACTTTATTCTTCAGCATTTAAATAAACATCAGGTGCTCACATTCATTATATTGTACAAATCATAATAAATCATTTGATATATATTTTGCCCAACAATGTTCAGAATTCCAACCCTATCACAACTAAAAGCAAAAGATATAATAAAGTTCTGCTTGGAATCATTGGTTAATGAGTTCATGTGACACTCATTAATAACTATCCATTTATGTTCAGTATCACACTGAAAAAAATCTCAATTGTAATTGTTTCATGCAAGAAAATGGCCCAACTTCAAGATAATGTAGCAGCAAACAATTTTTAACAATTAATTTGAAAAATGGGACACAAAATACCGGTGGTTCCAGCAAATTCAAGAATTAAATGAACTATTAGTGTCATAGAGTTTTACAGTACAGGAGATGACCTATTGGCCCATTAGGATCACGCTATCCCTTTGAAAGGCATATTCAATCAGTCCACCATCCTATTCTTTCTCCATAGCCGAATTTTTCCCGAATTCAATTCCCTTTTCAAACTTATTAGTGATTCTTCTTCTCCTGCCCTTTTAATGCTGTTTATTCCATTTCATTTCATTAAAATACACTGGACAAAATAAGTTCTCTTCAAATTGAAGCATATTTAAAAACTGAACACTTCCTACTTCCAGGTGCCACATCAGCTTTGGGAAACTATAAGTGACATTGTTTACAAAATATAGACTTGAACTAACTGTAAAAGAAATAAAATTAAGGATGGAGATTATTCAAATTGCCAGAAATTAGCAGCAATGTCATATTCACTCAAATTTGGTAGTACTGCAATGCTATACTCCTGTTGAATACAAGTCCACACTACTCTTGATGGTATTTTTATTTCCCTTCTATCATTTGAAAAACTGCATCAAAATAGGACTGAATAACATTTTTCAGTCTTGTCAGTAATCAGATTGGGCCAAGTGCAATTTCAGCTCATTATATATAGCATTACAGTGTAATCCATATAATCTAATCCATCAATGTGCACCGATGCATCAGAGTCTGACCACCTTAATAATAGAATGTGAAAATCCTTCATAATAAATTCAGGCAATGTCTACGGTTGAGGATGGAATTAGTAGCAAGGAAACAAATTGTGGCAGGAGCCAAAGACAATGTCTGTCTTCCCAATATTTAGTGGGAGGAAATTTCCATTTATCTAAGGTTGATAGCCAACAACAGCGTGACAAATTAAAGGCAGTGGAGAGCTCGAGAGGTGATGGCTAGGTTGCACTTGGGTCAGTGTACATCTGGAAGCTGACAATGTGCTGGAATTCTCCAGCTATTCACGCCCCATCACTGCTGCTAGTGAAAACGGAGAACTTGGAGCTCAAACAAATCCATGTTCACTGAGGTGGAACTGGAGAATCATAGCTGTGGATGAGGTTGAAGAATTCATCTCTGCATCTTTGAGATGTTAATGATCATATTATATAGATAAAAAGTGAAGGGATGGAACGAGGATGAAACGTGCATGGGATTTTGAGATATAACAATGTGAAACCATCTCGAAAAGATAAGCTACAGCAGGAGATATTCTGCATATGACAAAATAAATAAGAGTGGAACCAAGAAAGCTTAGTTTCACTCAGCTGGACAGCATAGGAAACATGTAGGAGGAGGATGATATGATAAACTATGTCAAAAACAGTAGACAGGTTCAGGAGACCAGTGGGACAAAAAGAGAATGAAGCACAGTTACAGAAAACAATGCTATTTGTGATCTCGATAAAGTACTGTTTCAATACTGCGGCAGAGATAGATATTAGATTGGAAAGAATCAAGTACAAAGTTGTGGGAAAAATGGGTACAGATCTGGGAGAGGATATGTTCAAGTATTTGAGAGGAAAAGAAGTTGGAGATAGAATTATGGTTCACAAGGGTCAAGGGGTTGAGGTGATGATGGCAGATTTGCAAGGGTGGAAGATAGTACCAGAGAGAACTGCTTTGTCAGTCAACACTGGGGCCAAGAAGAGAAGTTAGGTGCTCAGCAAGAATAGTGTCCAGAAAGCAGGTGGTGGAGAAAGGAGAGTAAAAAGAAACAAGGAGGAGGCACTGCTTGGCAATTGAGCCTTAAGAATTGGCGTTAAGTTTTTGGAGCTATTTACTTCCATGATATAGAATTCTCATTCCACTGGTTACTAAATAGCCAATGCACTTAATATTGGCAACTTTTTGCTAATTTTTTTCAGATGCAGCCACCAACAGTTGGTTCTCACCTCATTCTGAATAATCTAGATGGTAGAGGAGCATCTGAGTCATCCAATCTGGATTTGCTTCCATATTTCCTTCCAGTGTGGTAGCTCCCTTTGTCAGGGATTACTTAAATACTGGTATTGCAAAGTTGGGTAAAGAACTATAGATTGCATAGTCCTTTTTAAAGGTAGTGCTTTTCCTATGCGTAGAGATTTTTTAAAAATACAAATACTCACAGAGCCCAAACTGAAACAATAACATTGAGAGGCCAAGCAGGAGTTTTCCACAGACAACAAACTTTTGAATTTCGCCAATCAATTTGAATTCAGCACTTAAGTCTGACGGTTTGGCGAACGCAGGATCAATCCTATTATGGGAAATGTTGACATGTCATTATGGATATAAAAGAAAGGGGCAGTGGGACAAAAGGAGAGAGCATCCGCTACCTGCTAGAGCTCTTAGCTCTCAAGAGAGAATCACTGGCTCTTATAGCTTCATCTATGTCTTAGGCAAAGCGCCGTCTAGATAAGACACCAAAGAAGAAAGAAGGTACATAGAGAAGAATCAACAGAGAACATTCAGGATATTCCAGGAGACACAAAACCTGGTTTCAATTTAGAGAGTGAGTAAATTTTATTTTTGTTCATGAGTGGGAATTGTATTTATTGTATTCCATTAGAATCTTGCTGTATTTGGGAATAGTTAGAAGAATTTATTTGGTTTGTTAATACTTTAATTTGCTCACTTTTATCTATTTAAAGTTAATAAATAAATTGTTACATATTGATTTTAGAGAAAGCGTCAGTTATTTATTCTGTATTTAACCATTAGGGATTGCTGAAGAACAGGTCATACCACTTCACAATCGCTTTTTACAGATTATAAAGTGAGATATTCCTCTTTAGGTGTTTCAGTGTTAGTTCTCAGAGGGGAGGAATCAACCTCTGCTTAATAATACTGGTAATGAATCTCTGATTAATGCTGTGTCCTATCAAGTCTAGCTTATTCGCTACATCACTTCTGATCATTGGTCAACTTCAGCACAAATGCCTTTGGAGCTTTTGTTTGTGATCAAAATGATTGGTTTTCTATGCGTTGACTCATGTTTCCTTGCAAGACAATATTATTCTCACAGACAGTATTTGAGTTGTCAAGTATCACTCTTCTTCCTGGCAGCTTTTTACAAAGCACAGACATGTGTATTTGTTTTGGCAAGCTTCTTTTTCTTCTGAATTGTCAGCTATCAAATTTAGACCCCACAGGTTGCTTTAAGAGTATCATCCATTCAATATCCCTGTGTCAAAGAGGTTTTGGTCACAACATTTCTGTTACAAGAGATCCTGAAGAATCCTTGAAGTACAATCTGGGATTCTTTCATAACTTTAACCACTGCTCCATTGTTCTCAAATAGTCATGTTACATTACTCCCCAACCCCTCCCCTCCCCATTGCGGACCACTGTACCACCATGCTGCCCACACACATCTAAAGTCAGGAAACAGAGTTGGTTTTAAATAATTTATTTATATATATTTGTGGCTACTAGAAATAGGATGTACCTTTAGGGATGGTTAATTTTGGATTTCTGTATTTTAAAGTGTTAAAGATGTAAGTTTAGTTTGGATGCTTTGTGGTAATGATGGTTTACAACGTGAAAAAAAAGTGTAAAGAAAAACTCGTGTATCAGTTAGCAACCAAGAACCGGCCTAGGACGGATAGAACGTTTGAGTTAATTTTTAAATCGAACCCAAGACAAGCCAGGCAGGACCACTGCAGAAAACAGACTTCCGAAGAGAACAAAAAAAAAGTCTAAGAAACTAAAGATTTGGGACAAAAAGTATGTCACAGGAAGACAGCCGAATTAAAAGAAAAAGTATTGAAACAAGGTCCTGTTCAGGAGAATTCAAGTGAAAAACAGAGGAAGTGCTCTGAATTAAAGAGAACTAGACTCGAAGTCAGCTAGGTGAGAACCCAGATATTCAAAGTAAATCAATAATTTCAAGACATTTTAACATAATGTGTTCTGCAACGTGGCTGGGTATCGGAGAGTGTGTGTGGAAGCTTTAATGCATGTGCAAATCCAAGGCAGAGGAAAACCGAAAGGAAAGATTGAAATCGTGAAAGTGGATCTTTGGTGAAGACAACCAAGATAAAAAACATTGTTTGGGATAAGATTCCAATACATGTTTTTTCAAGATTGGAGTTTGGAAATACTAACGTGGAAATCAAAGTTCTAATGAGACCAATTGGCTCACCGTCAGACAAGTATCTGGGGGATTTGATGAGAAATCCACATAAGTTGTACTGAGTGACATCTGGCTCAGAGTACGGTGTATCTGACCATATTTTGCCTATATGGTAAAATATAGGCAAAATATATGTATGGACTGTGTGCTTACTGAGAATAGTGTACAAGATATATTTTGGTAGCTTGGCTAACCCTTTTAAATCTGTGCACTTCTGTAAAGATACTGATGGGGTGAAGGAACAGTATATTAAGGTTATTCTTTTCTTTTTTAATTAATGTTTTATTCTTTCGTTAAAAGTGAATCGGTAGCCCTGCAACTCTGTTCAACCTCTGTTCTTTGAACAAAAAATAAAAGTTACAATCGATTGACTCAGGGCTTCACTCAGAGATCTGACCACGCAGCAGAATCATCAGCTGGATCATAACACTAAAAGCTTTCCCACCATCAAGGTTAAACTAAGTGGCCTAAGTTTCTGAGCTACTCCTCAAACCATTTTTTTTGAGCAAGGGTGCAACATTTACAAGTCCTCAGTCTGCTAAAACAACTCTTGTATTTAAGAGGAATTGGAAGATTATGGCCTACCCATGTTTACTATCCTGAGATACAGCTATCCAGTCCAGGTGACTTATCAAGTAATAACATTTTTAAATACATTCAATGCTTTCGCTACTTCCCGTTTCCTTATGACTTGGGTTACAGAAATGATTCCTAGGGTAAAGAACACCAATTACTCAGATGGCCTCATAGGCCTTGATCTACTTACTTTGATATAGTATAAAGTTAGATGTGATCCTATCGAGGTTTGTAAAATTATTAAAGGGCTGGATAGCATCTCTATTGTTAGGTCATTCTATTTCAACAGATGGAGAAGTAGTGGCATCACTTCAAACTGTGTAACAGCAGGGATGTACTGGATGTTAGGTATTTTTTTTCCCAGAAACTAACGAGCCTCTGGAATGTTGCTTGCTGCCACAATGGATGCTGACTCTCTGCCATCAAGGAGGAGCTGGACTACTTCCTGACTGTTAGAAATCACACCATTTGGAAGATAAGTGTCTTTATAAAGAACTCTTGGCCTGAGAGATATCTTGGACACATTAATCAAGAGGAATTTTATGCAGACTACTTTTCTTTCTCTTATTGGCTCTGACTCTTCTGCCTCTAAGTGATTACATAACTGTAATATTTTCTGGAGGTTGCATTTGCGGTATGTCGGTAAGGAAGAAGTGTTTAGCCACGATGGTTCAGCCATGGTGGTGTGATGCAGGCATTCAAGATACAGCTGGTCCTTTCCTGCCTGTCATTTTCATACACTGGCAAACTATCAGCACAAGTCAGTCGCCTCGAACAAGTTATGTATGACATCTAAGATAACAACCGGTAGTTGCTACATTATGCATCACATTAATATCTATGTTAACTGTCAGTATTTAATTTTTTTTCCATCAGCATTTCAGGAGTTCAGATCACGTGTTAGAAATTGCCGTTCAAGATCATTATGAACAGAGCCCCAGCGCTCAGTAGTATTACTACACTAATCTTGGATACCTATTCTGACCTATCATGGACAGAACTCTCAAAACAACTATGATTCATTCCTACAGCACGCAACAGCTGAAATCAGGTCGGAGGTGGATTGAGAGGAAGGGAAGATGAAGGGGAAAGGGTAGTGGAAAAGAACTAAACAAGAAATGAAGGAGAATGGGAAAGTGGAGAAAAACAACAGTGAGGCTGGAAACAGTGGTTGAGGAACCATTAACAGAAAAGGGAATGAGGAAAGACGACAAGCTTGAGTAGGGGAGAAAACTGCCTGCTTGAATGATGGAGCTGTGCAGGAAACACAACAGGTACTGAACCCGGATTTGAGGAGCAGTTCCGGGAAGTTGGAAGAATAGGAAGTCAGGCTCAATGGAAGTTGGAAAATAAAGGGTTTATAACGGAGAAAACATGTCAGCAAACAAGCTGGGAAGTTGAATTATGTGCAGAATCTCTGAACAAGATCATAACAGGAAGATCAGGAAGCTTGGAGAATGACTAGTGATTTTTTTTGGCTCTGATTGATGCGTTCAAAACCCAAATATCATATTTCTAAAGGTAAAAATGTATCAAAATATGAAGTATAGAAATCATTTAAAAGAATCCATTCTAAATTTTACATAAGAAAAAAGAAATCAGATTCACAAGAAAGTACATGGATGGATTCACACCCCAGCCCTGAGAATTGCAGGACTAATTCTGTGTACATTTACAACTGATGTATTTTAGGACAAGTCAGTCCTTGAATTGTGAACATTTTTGGCACTCTGGTTTTTACAACTGTTGGCAGTTTAGGAGGTTGGCATTTGGCCACATTTTTAAAAAGGGATGCAAAGAACATACACAGTCATACATATATACATGTAGAAATATATCTAGATACATTGCAAAATAACCCACTGCATGAAATGAGTTAGGATAAATATAATGAATTTAATACTGCAGAAAATCAAAAATGCTTGAGAACATTGCATATTGAAAGGTTAGACAGTCTAGGTTTCTTTCCACTGAATTGTAGAAGAGTGAGTGACTTGATTCAAGTAGATAAGATTATGAATGGTATTGACAAGATAAACGCAGAAATGATGTTTCCCTCTCGTGGACGAGCCCAGGACTAGTGGGGAGAGAGGAGTGGTGTTGTGTGTACACAGGATGGCCCATGTGAGGGTGGGTCTGGGTATTAGTTAAAAAAGCATTTTCTTCCTTTCAGAGTAACTATTAGGGTAAAGCTGGCAAAATCATCTGAAGTTAGCAATTCCAGTCATTTTTGTTGGATTGTTCCCAGCCTGGCAGAGTTGTCTGGAGGAAGTTAACACTTCTAGACAATTACCAGGTAAATCCTTACATGGGACTTCCAAGAGGAATTCCCAACGCATTACTGGGGTACACCTTCCCCCTTCCACTATACCCCACCAACCTCTCCGGAATCCAATGGCATGGGCCCATATGTATACGATATGAATTAGTGAACTTGATTTGATTTATCATATGTATTAATATACAGTGAAAAGTATTGTTTCTTGCAGACTGTACATAGGGAAGGAAAGGAAATGGTGTAAAATGTAGTGTTACAGTCATAGATAGGGTGTAGAGAAAGATCAACTTAATGCAAGTTAGGTCCATTCAAAACACTGTTGGCAGCAGGAAGAAGCTGTTCTGGAGTCGGTTGGTACGTATCCTCTAACTTTGGTATTTTTTTCCCCCACTGGAAGAAGGTAGAAGAGAGAATATCCGCGGTGCGTGGAGTCCTTAATTATGCTAGCTGCTTTGCCAAGGCAACAATAAGTGTAGACAGAGTCAGTAGATGCAAGGCTGGTTTGCGTGACGGACTTCATTCATGACCTTTTGTAGTTTATTGCGACCTTCATGCTAACACTAAAATTTTCCCAGGGATATGTTATCCCCTATCTAAATATATTATTCCTTTATGTATATTCGCATGGGTTAATCAACCACATCGGCTCAGTGACTCATCTTAAAATTTAAGTTCAAACTATTATTTATCGCTTTCTAAAGGTTCTTATTAATATTTTTCTAATATCAAAGTTGGGTGCTCCAGTTTCTCCAATAGTACATTATTTAATGACACAAGGATTGAATTGGTCATCATTAGAACCAGTAATCACCTGTTTGCATGGAATATTTGCATTATGATGCAAGGAAAATCAGACTTAGTGCCAGTTAGGCCAGCATTTATTGTCTATCCCTAATTACCCATGAGAAGGTGATGTTAAGTTGCCTTCTTGACCCCCTGCAGTCCATGTGGTGGGCTGTTAGAGGGAATTCAAGGATTTTGCCCAGTGACACGGGAAATGGGATATATTTCCAAATTAGAATAGTGACTAATTTAGAAGGGAACTTTCAAAAGGAGATGTTCCCATGAGAGTGCTATCCTATCCTTCTCGATGGTCGCAATTGTGGATTTAAAAGGTGCCGCCTAAAGAGCCTGATGAATTCCTGCAATGCATCTTATAGATGATACACACTGTTGCTTCTAGGCACTTGTAGTTAAAACAGCAAATGTTTGTGGAAAGAGTGCTAATCAATTTGGCTCCTTTGTGCTAGATAGTGTCAAGCTGAATCAGTGTTGTTGGGAGTTTGCCTCTCCAGTCCATTTAGGCAACTGGGAAGTATTCCATCACATTCCTAATTTATGCCTTGTAGATGGTGGACAGGCTTTGGGGAGTCAGGAGGGGAAATAGTCTGAGGATTTGTAGCTCTGACCTGTTCTCGTACAGTAAGAAGTCTCACAACACCAGGTTAAAGTTCGACATGTTTACTTGGCAGCAGAAGCTTTAGGGGTCTCGCTCCTTCTTCAGGTGAGTGAAGGAGCCTGAGACTCCAAAAGCTTGTGCTGCCAAATAAACCTTTTGAGCTTTAATCTGGTGTTGACAGACTTCTTACCGTGCTTATCCCAGTCCAATGCTAGCATTTCCATATCACTGCTCTTGTAGCCACAGTATTTATATGGCCAGTCCAGTTCAGTTTCTGGTAAATGGTAACCCCAAATATGTTGATAGTAGGAGATTCACCAATGGTAAAGATGGTTAAAACCTCTTTCTTTGGAGATGGTCATTGCCAGGCATCTTTATGGTGTGGATGTTACTTGTCGTTGATCAGTCCAAGTCTGGATATAGTACAAGTCTTGCTGTATTTGAACGTGGACTGCTTCATCATCTGAGGAGTCACAAATGGTCCTGAATTTTGTGTAATCATCAGCAAATATCCTCACTTCTGACACTGATTAGCACTGCTGCCTCACAGCATTAGGGACCTGGCTCAATTCTGGCCTCTGATCACCATTATCTGTGCAAAGCTTGCAGTGTCTGTGTGGGTTTCCTCTTGGTGCTCTGGTTTCCTTCCACAGTCCAAAGCTGTACAGGTTAGGTGGACTAGCCATACTAATTGTATGGGGTCAAAAGGATAGGGCAGGGAATTCATTATAGACTCGAAGTTTATACTTCAGGAATTCTATGATTCATAATGGATAGACGGAAGGTCATTGATGAAGCAGCTAAAGATGGTTGAGTCCAGGACACTACTCCGAGGAACTCCAGAAATGATGCCCTGGAAAAGAGATGATTGATTTCCAACTTCCACAAACATATTCCTTTCTGCCAGGTATGACTCCAACCAGCAGAATGTTCCCCGTCTCGATTCCCATTGACCCTAGTTTTGCTCAGACTCTACGATGCCATATGAGGTCAAATGCTGCCTTGATATCAAGGGCAATTATTCTCACCTCATCTCTGGAGTTCAGCTCATTTGTCCATATTTGAACAAAGGCTTTAATGAGGTCAAGAGCTGAGCAACACTGTGGAAACCAAATTGAACATCAGTGAGGAGATTAATAAGCAAGTGCATAATAGCACTGTTGGTGATCCCTTAGATCACTTTATTGATTATCAAGAGTAGGCTGATAGAGTTGGCATGGTTGTATTTATCTTGCTTTTTGTGTGCAGGACATACCTGCACTTATTTCCATATTGTCAGACAAATACTCGTGTAGTAGCTGTACAGGAACAGCTTGACTAGGATATGGCAAGTTTTTCCTAATGTTCTCATTTATTGTGAAGCATCTAAAACATCCCACATGACACCTGGCATTTCAACCGTAACAAATTTGCATTAAAATGGTTTCAAATACAACTGCTCTGACTCTAATATGCAAAAACATGAAACCATACAGTTTCGTTCCAGTGGAAAAACAATACTATTACACTATCTTGCATTTGTTATCAGATAATAGGTAGCCTTTTAAAGACAAGTCCACATGTAGGAGCATGTTAGAGTCAAGGGAAATCTCTGCACAATTCCATGCTGCAAATTATTGCCTCAGAACACAAACAATACATAATAATAAAAACAAAATGCTGGAAAATCTCAGCAGTTCTGCCAGTATCTGTGAAAAGAGAACAGATCTAACATACAAGGATATGTTTTTCTCAGTTCACTATTAGTACAAATGTCAGCATTAAATATGAAGTGAAAGGAAAGTGTACCTTGACAAAAAGTGATATTGATAGCACACAACACAATGAATACACTATTTTTCACATTTTCTTTCCCTTCTGCCAGTTTTTTCCTTTCTCCATACTGAAGGTGATGACAGTTGCTCGGCTGCCATTACACAGATAGTTCCTGAACTTAAGGTAGACAGACAGTGATGCAAATACTTCAGCTGACCAGGCATCACATCAAGGCAGAGATATTCAGACACATGCTCTTAACAGGAGCAATCAATAGCAACAATTAGGAGCTGCAACCCTAATATTTTTCCTCCCTCTTTAGCTAGGAAAGCTGATCCTACTTGTAGGACCTCTGCATTGGTCCAAAGAAGATGGTACAAGATCAAATAACTCAACATAAATCAGGAATCAAACCTGGCAACTCTTGATCTGCATCCTTTTAGCACATACACTGAAGTGTGTTTTAATCCATAACCTCACTGGTCAACCACACACATTAATACTGCTGCAGTACTGCTTCTGACAACAGCCCAAATTCACTTAGCTCATTTTGCTAGATGGTTGGTTCATGATACAGAGTGATGCCAACAGCAACAAATTGAGATTACTCATGATCATCCACTTCGCCTGAGGCATGGTCATTCCCAGATTAAAATCACCACCAGGCACACTCCTGCAACCACTCCCCCCAACAAAAGCAGCCAATAATCATCTGGGACTATGATGACTTTACTTTTAATATTAGGTACACCAGAGAGGAAAGCAGGCAAATGAGCTGATGCCACGACCTCCTCCAAAACTACCTTAACCTTTCGCAACAGCAAGCCACAAACAGCGACTCTTAAGCAAAAACACACACAGGTAAATGCACGAGATTATTTTCATGCTGCTTCAATGATGTTCGGTCCACTGCATAATAAGCAAGTGAGTAGATTAGTACAGATACACATTTCCCTGCAGCCAATATAAATATAAAATAGCAAAACAAGGCCAAAGGATGTGATTTAAAATCACACCTGAAAAGGTTTCTGCATTTATTGAAAGGACAAAAAGTTCTGAAATATTGTACTCCAAGGATTGCATCCGCTTTGGACACTTAATTTTAAGAACAATCTGAATGATGAACTGAGGGGTATCATTTTTTTATCTGTTCTACTTCCTAGTTATTTTCCTTTGAGTTTCTCAATCAGAAAGGCAAACACATGATCGCCCGCTGCCAACTACATCAAAGTTGCTGTTCTGACAATGGATCATCAAACTGAAATATTAATTCTCTCTCCCCTCAAACGCTGCCTGGCCTGCTGAGTATTTTTAGTATTTTCTGTTCTTATTACTGATTTCCAGGATCTGCAGAAATTTGCTTTTGAAGATGGTTTACGCTCTTGTTTCCAATAACTGAACAACAATAGGGGCTAACAAAAATGCCAGAGATTGAGAGAGACACAGATAGACAGACAGTTGTTTTAAAATGTAAAAGCTGCTTGTAACATAAATGGCATACTAGTAACATTAAGTAGCAGTCAATATAGATACTGCTTCAGGAAGTGGATCTTCAGTCTAAGTACAGTATTACACTGCTACTAGGTATTTAAGTATGTGAAGTCTCTAGTCTTGGCAAACTTCCAAAACAATTGAAATTTTAAGACTATCGAAATTGCCGGTGCTGTAGGAATGTCTATAAGGAAGTCCAAAAGAACAGCTCATGTTGATTCAAAACTTCAAGATTTACTTACTCACCCATGGGAAGCACTTCCCTCTATTTCTGTACTTTTCAAAGTAACTAATTTCAGGTTGGCATCTAACTCTGTTTGGGAATGAAGATAAAGGGATAACTCCTTTTCATTTAAAAGCGGTTGCATGAAGAAATCCACAGACTGATATTTAATTTTGAAAACAAGAAAGGAATATTCCTTGAGAAAAATAACATTGAAATGAAGTGCTCTGTATGAACCGGAATGAACAGTTTCACTATTAAAGGCCCACAGGTAGTGCCAGGAACGTACTTGTCGAATACACATGGTGTTTGTCAAATAAATGTTTCCTAGCTGTAGTCATTGCTTTTTACACCATACACAATCTTGCAATGAAGAAAATATGGTGACTGTTCCATTCAAAATGGCCAAAAACAGCCATTACACAATTTCCCCTAGCGACACAGCCAGGCTGCCAACATTCACATAAGGTTTCTAATTTGTATGATTAATATTAAAGCTTTGCAACACAGCACAGATATTCACATGATTTATGCTTTTTCTAAAGTATGTTTTTTTTTAATTCATGTTAACTTTTTGGTGATTTAACAGCTGCTGTCACTGAGGCAGGATATCCCTTAAAATGCATATGCACAGTTTAATAAATCAGTCTACAGAATTGTTATTTTGGGAAGGGTTAATGTTTAAGCAGTTAAAAACAAACATATCTAATTTCTCTGAATACAAACCAAAATTCAAATAGAATAAATGTGACAACAGGTTCCAAAAGTAAATTGACATAGTCTAATGGTCAGAGATACATAGTATTTCCAGAATGATAATAAATACTAGTTACCAAAACTACTCTGCGATAAGTTTTAAAACAAAATTCAGTGTTTAAATACAAAAACAGAAAATGCTGGAAAATCTCAACAGGTCTGACAGCATCTGTGGGAGAAAACAAACTTAACATTTCAAGTATCGATGACCTTTGGGCACAGCTTATTTCAGACTCCAACATCCACAGTAACTTTCTTCTATTTCAATGTTTTAACGTATTTTCTCATTCCTTTCCAAGTGACTATATATTCCTTTGATATCTGTGTTATGTTTAAAGTTTCTTTCAAAAGTTTCTTCCAGGCCTAAACATTTGGTCTGGGTAACGATTCAAATTTATGAAAAACTACGATAGATGTGACATCACTGTTCAATTCAGCAATTTTTTAAATCAAGAGGAATTGTCACATCACCTATGTTCGATCGTTCCAATAGCAAAAAATAAAATTGCAGAACTGATCATGTGCTTTATAGATCAAACATGCATTGTTTGCTTATCACGAAACTACTGTTGTTAAAAGGGTAACTTTGCTTTGCCTTGGCCAAGCAAAGCAAATGCTTAGGCAATCGATAAGTTCCCCTTCAAGTCAGACACCGTGCTAACTTGGAACAATATAGTTATTCCTTCCTTGTTGTTGGGTCAAAATTCTGGAAGTCCCTCTCAAACAGCATTATGCACCACATGGATTGCAGGGTTCATAAAGGTAACTCACCATCATCTTCTGAAGGGCAATTAGGGATCAGCAATAAAAATGCTGGCTGAGCCAGAAGCACCTACATTCCATGAAAAATAAAAAGTTACCCTTCGATGGTGTTGTATTTATTCACAAGTGAAATATTTAAATAGATTTACCCAATTGTTCTAATCTGTAGTTTTCAAGAAAGCATTCTACTGAAAAATTCCTGATATAATATTGACATATAGGTGATATGATTCCAAGTTAACTCATGTTGTCCAATGAAGAATCAAAGATCATAAAGAATGCAGTTACATTTTATGTTACAAGGTTTAATGACCCAATTTGTAGATGTTCACAGCATTTCTACACATTGCACAGGATTAATAATTTGACAAGTGCAATTAAATTGTCTAGCTTTCACACCCCGGTAAATCTACACAAAGAACAAACATATACCCTCCGATACAGTCAAGTCCTTAATGCCATCTTCAATTTTTTTATGGACAGGTAGAATCAGCTGATTGGCAAAATGCATCCCATTTAAAATGGTACGGCTTTGAATTATACAGAAACTGTGCCAATCACTTGGGGCCAAAATGATTCACGAATTGAGAAAGGGGCAAAATGTTCAGCAAGTGGCTGGAACAAAGTGTTTGGCCTATCAGATGGCATTTCTTTTTGGCAAGATGATAAAAGGTAGCTGCACCTTTTTTTTAAAGTAGGGTTTCTTCAGCCAAGTAGCATCCCTAACAGAGATAGCTGGAGGAACAAGGAGAATTACAATTGGTATGTGTCCCTGGGCTAGAATAGAAGCCAAATTTCCACGTTGTTTCCTAATTATTTGAAAATGCAGTGTGTGAGATTAAGCCAGCCTGCTGAGAGTCTCTGAGCTCAAATGGTAAGGATGTTCATTTGACTGAAGGAACTGCAAGGAACTGGAATTTTGCTTCAGATTGAGTCATTGTCTTTAGGCATGAAAGTAAAATCATAAAATGAAGGAATTCAAATCCAGATAAAATCTAAATTATGGGGATTCCATGCTTAACAGGTAGTTTGAGACACAAATATATCAGGCTAATTTTCATGAATGTTAAGTTGTTTAATTTATTTCAAGGGATAAATATGAAAATAGCCCATTAATGAAAGTAAATACATTCATGCAATGAAATCGCAAGAGAATCTCTGTTAGCATCCCTCAATAACGTAAGATTGAAAAACTGAAATTAAATTAAAAAATTAGTTTTCAGACTATAATACAGGGAAACTGGTTAAGCAATAAACATATCTTTGAAATCTAATGAATGAAGAGAACGAAACCAAAATTAAGCCTTTATGATTAAGGTTAGATGAGTGTCAGTTTGGAAACAGCATTCTTTTTGCTCAGCCAGAATGTGGCGCAGGAAGTTCACGCATTCACAAAACATGTCTTAAAACCCAGCAAGGTTCTGAGAGCCAGAGTCATTTAAATCATCTTGTTGAGATCACGGGAGTCTGCTTCAATTGGTGTTAGGCTCTGTTTCACTAAGTCTCGGACACTTGGCCTAATGTTTCATCACTGGGAACTTCTGGATGCAACTGGGGGTGGGATAGAATCTATCTTCATCCATTTTTCAAAACTTGTGGGTTAGAGAGTTTAATCGATCGCATCTTACATCATTCAACATAATTTTAATATCAATCTGCTGCTTTTTATAGTCATCCTTCATAACAAAAACATTCTTTGCACCTTAATTGTTCAGATACAATACACAGGAAAGATGCAATATTACCATTACTTGGCTCAGAATCGCTGCATGCCTGGACCACAGCTAATCAAATCACATCAAGATTTTTATAACTCCAAGTTGCAGATTAAAATAAACAAATATTACCTTTATTAAATGTCCTACTGTTGAAGATGGACTACGGGCTCACAGCTGTTTTACATCAACATTAAACTATTCTCAGATCTGGAGTCATTACCAGTACATAACCAATCTGTTTTTGCTCCCCATGAGCTTCAATCTTTTCTCATAATTCCATTTGTAGAACACTTTATCACCTTCTCTCTCATCAATATATCGATAATATTTGTTCAACCATTTTCTGTGGTTGTGAGTTCCCCACATTCACCACTCTCTGGGTGAAGAAATTTCTCCTCACCTCAGTTCTATAAGGTTTACCCCTTATCCTCAAACAATGACCCTGTAGTTCTGGACTCGCCCACCATTGGGAACATTCTTTCTGAATTTACCCTGTCTGACCCTGAGATCCCCTCTTACTCTTCCAAACTTCAGTTATTTTAATCCTAACTGACTTAATCTCTCCTCATATGACAGACCTGCCATTCCAGGAAACAGTCTTGTAAATCCTCTACGGGAAGGACATTTTCTTCCAATAACAATACCAAAACTGCACACAATACTCCCAGTGTGGCCTCACCAAGCCCTACACAATTGTAGCAAAACATTCCTTTCTCTATACTCAAATCCTCTCACTATGAAGACCAACATACTATTTGCTTTCTTTTCTGCCTACTGTACTTGTGTGCTTACTTTCAGCGACTGATGCATGAGGACACCAAGATCTCACTGAGTATCCACCTCTCTCAATTTACAAAGAACAAAGAACAAATTTACACCCATTCAAATGATAATCTGTCTTATTATTGCTACCAAACTGGACAACCTCTCATTTATTCACATTAAACTGTATCTGCCATGCATGTGCCCACACATTCAGCCTGTCCAAAACATGCCAAATAAATCTCCTTATTTGAAAAATGGTATCATTGTGTGCAAAGCAGTTTGGAGAAAGTTCATTTGACTCAATCATGGGATGACGGACTTACATTATGAAGAAAGTTTGAACAGGCTAGGCTTTTATCCATTGGAGGTTAGAACAATGAAAGGAGAAGTTAGTGAAATATAACATTTGATCATGAGTCCGTGGAATTCTATTCCTCCAAAACTAATGGAGTCTGGGTCATTGAATTTATTCAAGGCTGAGCTAAACTGAATTTTTGATGGACAAAGAGTCTCAGATTGTGGGGACAGGAAACTGGAGTTCAAACAACAATCAGATCAGCTAATTTCAAAAGGCAGGTCAATCTGAAAGGCTAAATGGTCTACTTCTGCTCCTGAGTTCTATATTCCTCTCTTCACCCTCCCTCAAGTGAAACATGCTCTCCTTGTTTTCATTGCTGAACTCCAGGAAGCATGTGGAAACCTGGACCCAAAGTTCAAACTGTTGCACACGAATGATTCCCATCGAAATTGATCCTGCCCGCCTCCTCACCTCATCCCCATAAGGGGATTGCGCACAGGTAGCTTAATTCAATGAAGAAGCCTGTGTTTGCTATTTGTTTCTCAAAGTGCTGACATCTTTCTGGGATTTCACCTTCCATCTGCAACCAGATCCACATGGTCACTTACAGTAAAATTTTCCTCACATTGTCTAAACCCAGTGTGTAGGAATATTTAATTCAGTGTAAAATAAAATATAGAAAGCAAAATGCAAAGAAAAAGAAAAACAGCATGGTAAAAGACCATAAGAAATTTTATGAAAATAGAGAACAGAGATGAAAAGTAAGTATTTTTGGAAAATTCCCCAACAATAATTACAATCTGAAGAACTGGACTTCACACTTGTAAAATTAAATTGTCCTGGCCAGAGAGATTATTTGGCAACAAATAAGCCTTAGCATGCCATTAAAAATTCACTTTCAACTGAATGGCAAACAACTTCTTGATAAATGCATTTAACTGTGATGTGTAGCAGAGGAGATTGCTGGCCAAATTAATCCTTAATTTGGGGTAGCACTATGGCACATTGGTTAGCGCTGCTGCCAGGTTCAATTCCAGCCATGGGTCTCTGTCTGTTTGGAGTCTGCACATTCTCCCCACATCTGCATGGGTTTCCTCCAGGTGCTCTGGCTTCCTTCCACAGTCTGAAAGACATGTTGGTTAGGTGCATTGAACAGGTGGTGAAGTGTGATGATTAGATGAATTTCACAGTTATCTCATTGTAGTGTTAATGTAAGTCTTACTTGTGACAAAAATAATAAGCTTTTAAACTTAAACTTTGCTGCTTAATGCACATTGTTCCTTACACAAATTTCAGGCAGTGAAAGGTAAAAAAAAGCCTGGATTCTCCAAAACCAGGCGAATAATAAATGCCAGCCTGCACTACAGCAAGGAAATTAAGATCAGTATGTGGATCCAAAGAACAAGACCGGATCTCGAGTACATTGATGAGCCTCAACTCCTGAACTATATAAGCAGGTCTATTATTACAATTTAATCAAATTAGTCTAATACAGCAGACTAAATTGAAAGAAATGCAAGTAAATCATATTATCTAGATATTTAAATTAAGCAACTCAGAATTAATAAGAGTAGACTATATAACATTCTGTCCTTATGAACAGTGATCAAATTACCACTCTACATTCAAGAGGGCAGGATCGCTGGCTATGCATTTTCCCTGTAAATGAGTAACATTGTACTGCAATTGTCCTTTATATGACTTCTATTTTAATTGCAAACATATTAGTCACTTCAATAGAAAAAAATTAGGCAATGCCGCATTTCTCGTTGCCAGGGCATCTGTCACTTCAATTATATTCAGATATATCACAAATATATCCAAAACAGGGTAAAATGAGACAGTCCCATCCGACAATCCTTACTGCCAACGGCCATATTGGTAGCATAGCATTTGTTCCCAAGTCATTTCTTGGTCATTCCTCACCCTTTTGATACCTTCTCCAAGGGCTTCAAGCACTTTGCCCTGTTCCAGACAAAGGCCAAAGCAGATTGGCACAAATGACTTCAGCATCTATTGCCAAACGTGGCTGAAGTTCGAATGAACTGGCAGAGAAGACTCAAATGCTGTCCCAGGATCGGATGGTTTTGTATTCCACTAACAATCACCTCATTAAATATAATAACAAAAGCAAAATATTGCTAGAAATCTGAAGTAAAAACTGAAAATGCTGGAAAAACTCAGCAGGTTTGGCAGCATCTGTGGAGAGAGAAAAAAAGAGATAATGCTTCAAGATCAAGTAATAAAAACTTTGGTTGGTCCAAAGTGAATGTTAATAGCATTGTCTGAGAGCAAACAGAGTAATGTGTTAACAGCGGAGAAAAGGTCAGCATTATCTGAAAGCAAAAACACAGGAACAAGTTGTGGGGTAGTGTGGAGGGATTCAAAATGGAGAACAAAGCCCATGTTCTGAAGTTGTTGAACTCAATCGAGTCCAGAACACTAACATGCCTTATAGAACAATAGGTTGCGATTTCTCCTTCATTCAATGGGCTTCATTCCAACATTGCAGTATGGCGAGGATAGAAATGCAAGCATGAGCGCAATATAGTGAGTTGAAACGGCAAGTGGCTGGAAGATCAGGGTCATGCTTACGGATGAAGTATAGGTGTTTTGCAAAGCAGTCAACATGTCTGCTCTTTGTCGCCCCAACATAAGAGGCCAAGTTGCGAGCAGCAAATACTGTAGGCTAAATTGAAAGAAATGCAAATAAATCATTGGTTCACTTGGACAGAATGACTGGTGCCTTGGATGGTGAGGAGAAAAGGAGTGAAGGATCAGATGTTATACCCTCTGCAATTGTGCGGAAGAATGGAATCATTCCAAAAATCAGGGTGCGAGTAAGTGCAGTTGAGGTAACTGTGGGAATCATCATACTTGTCATCTTAACATTTTAAATACCTTTGCTCTGCCCCTTCAACCATCTGCTCTAACAAGTGCTAACCATGTGGACTTTGTGTCACAAAGGTAAGACGGCCTTGCTCATCTGTCAAAGCTTTTTCCCACTTCCCCTTGCCCAAAACAAACCTCAGGTCCTCTCCCTCTATATGTCTA
Source organism: Sphyrna mokarran (assembly GCA_024679065.1). Lineage (NCBI taxonomy): Eukaryota > Metazoa > Chordata > Chondrichthyes > Carcharhiniformes > Carcharhinidae > Sphyrna > Sphyrna mokarran. The sequence goes on along the minus strand of JAGIQG010000006.1, from coordinate 129,973,776 downwards.
CTTCTCATGTTCTTTCACACATCTACTACCATATCCTATCTGAACTTGTCTCATTCACCAGGTTTACCTCAGCACACTTATACTTCGTCATCTAAACTACTAACCACAAAACTTACGTTCCTGAACCCTCACTCACATTAAACAACATTGTAAATAGCTTCCTATTCTCAGCTGTATGTCTCTCCTTCAAAAACTGTTACCCATTATCAGAAAAAAAACTTTGTCAAAAGAATCCACCACATTCCAAGTTTTTGCAAACCTCTTTTTTGCCAAAGTTCTTGAATATGTCACTGTTTCTCAAAATCAGTGTTGATCTCTCTCTTTCAACAACCATTTTGATCTCTTCAAATGCTTGTCTATCATTCCCAGCACTGAAACGACTTGACCCAAAGTCACAACAGAATTCTCTGTAACTATGACCATGATGCATTATCTATCTCAACCTCCCTGCAGCTTTTAACAGTGAACCCCACCAATCTTTTTCACTGCCTAGCTAGGCTGGATTGACCATGCTTGCTTCCACTCTTATCTGTCCAATCACAGCAAAAGTATCCCCAATGATTTTTCTTCTTGTCCCTGCACAATTATCTCAGAAAATCCACAAATCTCTTTGCCAGTTCTATGCTGTTACTTGGAGATATCAGTTACAGTCACAAGCTCAGCCTCAGCCTCTTATGACAGCACTGACATCAATGGAAAGATCATGTGATTGGGATGTGTATTTCCCAGCTGACTGCACATTGCCCATTTTATACCATAGCCACAATTTACAAATCCTTTCCAAGTATGCATTGTCTACATAATTAATGGAACTCAAACATATTGCGCCAGGTCTGACAAACATCAATTGGCCCAGAGCAACATGCTAAATAGCACAGATAGCTCAGCATTTTAATTGAGTGATATAACCATAAAGAGTGAAAAGGTTAATCAATGGAATGATGGAACCAATTATGATGCAAAAATAAGGGAAGGAGCATGGCAGAGGTACTAAAGGGGTCATTGCTATTTGTTCTCATTACAGAAGATAATGCTGTCATTTTTACAATAAAGGAGGAAGAGAAAGAATAGAATGAAACAAGCAAAGAGACGACACTTAAAAAGTTGGCAATGTTCAAAATAATCAAATCACCTGGTTCAAATGGGATGAATCCTAGGTTGCTGAAGGAAATAAGGACAAAATTAGGTTAAGTTCTGATAAACTTCTAATCCTCCTCAGATAAATCTCTGCCTAAAGAAGGAGAGGTGAATATAGCCTACAACTACAGGACAGTCAGTCCAAAGAAAGACACTTGGATTTTTTGTATGTTTGATATTCCAATGCATTTTACAACTAATTAAGTTTCTCTGAGCTGTAGTCAAGATGGTAATATAAGAACAAACAGCAGTTAGTGCACAGCAATGCGATCGTGACCAGACAGTAATTTTTTTTGAAGTATGATGATGATTATGGGATAAATATTGACCGCTAATTTTCTTTCAAATAGTGTCGTGATAACTTTCATATCGAGTCTGTAGCTCATACATTATGGCTTCTCAAGCAATGCTGCACTCCCACAGAACTGTTCTTTTGAAAGTGCACCCCTAACTTTAGTGTGTGTGTACAGATGCACTCTATGAGCAGGGGGGAGAAAGTAAAATCTCACAGAAATGCTTCCCATACATTGAAGATGTTAATTACAATGACAGCTGTCTGTGTTACACAATAACTTACAAATACACATAATCCTCAAAACGTGATACATGATGTATAGAAATGGGGGGGAAACATCACATTACTAATGAACAAATTTGAAAATCAACAACCTGCTCAGTGAGAGCCAGATAGAATACCAAACAAATCCCACTATCTAGGTCAGCTGCAATTCCTTTGGTGGTCAGTCAACCAACAAAGATGATCCATAAGAGTATGAAGCTACTATTCCCTCATCAGGTTCTTGAACTTTGTTTCCATGTTGGTGAATTGATTTGTTATTTGGGTTAATTTGTTATTTGATAGGTGTTTCCACTGGTGAGTGAAACAAAAACTGGGGATATAACCTTAGAATAAGGGGGAAACAGATTTAGGACCGAGTGAGAAGGAACTTCTTCACCCAAAAGATTGTGAATGTGGAATCCTTGCCCAGTGAAGCAGTTGAGGCTGCCTTGTTAAATATTTTTAAGGCAAGGTTGGAAACATTTCTGAACAGTAAAAGAATTAAAAGATTATGGTGAACGGGCAGGCAAGTGGAGCTGAGTCCACGAAAAGATCAGCCATGATCTTCTGGAAGGGCCAGACAGCCTATTCCTCCTCCGAATTCTTATGTTCTTAACGTGCAAGATTTAATAATTTTCTCACCTCCTTTTATCAGATCCATGTTACTTCGATCATGCTCATCATTCTCCATTCTTACAAAAATGCTGATTATGACAGACACGGAGAAAGTGAATAAGGAGCGGCTGTTCCTCTTCATTGAAGAGTCAGTCACGAGGGGCATCATTTCAAGGTGAGGGACAGGAGATTTAGGAGGGACATGAGGAAATATTTTTTGATCCAGAGAGTGATGGTGGTCTGGAATGTGCTGCCTAGGAGGGTAGTGGAGGTGGGTTGCCTCTCATCCTTTAAAAAATATCTGGATGAGTACTTGACACATCATAACATTGAGGGCTATAGGCCAAGTGCTAGCAGATGGGATTAGATGGGAATTCAGGTGTTTCTAATGTGTCAGTATGGATTCAATGGGCCTCTTCTGCATTGTACAATTCTCTACACCCCTGAACAGGTGAAGGGGATTATCATTCTTCACTAATTAAAATGGAGAGAATTAAAATGAGAACCTTGTTGGCACATCCAAGGTTCTAACGTCATTAGCAGCCTTCCTGCACTTCCGATCCATTACCCAAATGGTCTTATAACTTCAAATAATCTGCATTTACATTCAGCTTCCCCCTAGTGGTAGAGTTGACAGTTCTTCAAAATTCAGTCTCAGCAGTACAGCGGTTTCTCTGCTGCTGTGCATTCTGGATAAAGGGCTCTCCATTCCAGAAAACTAACTGCCACCTCACAATGACCAGCACGACCTGGTCGTGAGAATTCGGCAGCAGCTACAAGGCACAGCACTAGTGATCCTGACTCTGTGAAAGTTCCAGACATAGGAGCTGTGCAACACACTGTTTTCCATGTCTTTAAGTTATCAAAGATCCTAGTGCACCAAAAAACTGTCCTTGACCGGAAGGATGTGGAGACTCTGGAGAGAGTGCAGAGGAGGTTTAGCAAAATGCTGCCTGGTATGGAAGGTCTGAGTTACGAGGAGAGGTTAGGCAAATTGGGACTGTTTTCCTTAGAAAGGCGTAGACTTAGAGCAGATCTAATAGAGGTGTACAAGATTATGAAGGGTATAGATAGAGTAAACAGGATTAAGCTTTTTCCTAGGATGGACTCAAATAGCACGAGGGGTCACGGGCTTAGGGTGAGGGGGGTAAGGTATAATTTGGATGCTAGAGGGAGTTTTTTCACACAGAGGGTGGTGGGGGTATGGAATGCGCTGCCAAGTAAAGTGGTGGAGGCAGGTACTCTGGAGTTATTTAAGAAATACTTAGATGGGCACATGAACAGAATGGGAATGGAGGGGTATAAAAACTGATTTAAAATAGGGATCATGAGCCTTGGGAGTCCCTGGGAAGTGTGTAAATAGATGATGATATTGATGTACTTGTTTTTATCCTACAGGTGCTTTGGTCCACCTTGTTGTCTAACAAGGGGCATACACGCGATGGGTCGTGAGAGGGCTGCTCTTGGATTTTTTTCGAGAGTATCCTGGTGCTTCACGTCGTTAGTGTACGCTTGACCTGGACCATTTGATGGGCAACATGACAGCTCAGTGACTATCGCTGTGCTGTGCGGATACGTGGATTTGGGCCTGTGTCTGTGGGAGTTTGCGCATTCTCCCTGTGCTTGCGTGGGTTTTCTCCGGGTGCTCCGGTTTCCTCCCACATCCCAAAGATGTGTTCTTAGGCTAACTGGAAAAACAAATTCTCCTTAAATTGTCTCAAATTTGGTTTTTAATCCATAGATCTATAAACATAGACAGGGACATCGGGGTGGCGGCACAGGCTCGTTCCTGTTTCCCGTGCTGTTTTGTTCTTTGTTCTTTGGTTTACAACTTGAGCATGTCCAAGGTTTCAGAATTTCCTATCATATGATTTACCAGCCAAATTACTTGGGTCTCCCAACAAACATGCTCTTCTTGGGAGCACCCATTTATACAAGCATCACTACAATGTCATTAGATCTTATTTCAGCCAAACAGACTGACAATGTTAAAAATGCAAGTCTCATCAAGAGTAAACCAGCTCTTGCTTCAAAGTGATGTGATACTTAATAAAGCTTATGCTTAACAGCTGGGCTTTTCCCAATTGTATGCACTTCTGGAGGGGGAAAAGATCCAGAACAGTAGAGTGGAAAACAATGTTACCAAGCTGATGGAGCCGAACTCTAATAAACTGCTTTGTTTTAAAGGGGGTGGATTAATAATAAAACATGGAGAAACTTAAAATGTCATCCAGTTACAATGGGAAAAGAAAGTCAAACAGAAACCCATTGAAAGTTGGTAGCAATTTTAACATATTAACACAATATCTCAGAAAAATGACTAACTGGGATGTTGGTGAGAGGTTGGTTTCTGTTCAAGAGAAAAGAAAGATAGTGCTGATGAAGATTTAAGGAAAGGAGAGTCACTGAGGTATGTTGTGCTGATGGTATTAACAGCCAGGAAAGCTCAGGCTAAGTGGAATAATCGTCAAAGGACACTACAAGTTTCGACCAAGAACGAGGAGAAATAGACTATAAGACATAGGAGCAGAATTAGGCCACTTGCCCATCGAGTCTGCCTCGCCATTCAACCATGGCTGATATTTAGCTCATCCCTATTCTCCTGCCTTTTCCTCCATAATCCCTGATCCCCTTATTAATCAAGAACCTGTCTTAAAGACACTCAATTAACTGGCCTCCACAACCTTCTGTGGCTGGAATACCTTGTTAGAGAGCTGGAAGTGACTGTCCGACTGTTGCTACAATATTAAATACCTGCAGATATTGCATAAGTGTTTCATATTTTGGTTGCATTAGTTAGTTAATAAGATACCTTTTCTTTAGTTTGATTCATTAGTTGTCTATTAGCATTGGTCTATGTTGATTTTAGTCTGTTGTAGTAAGTCTTAAAATATAAAATCTTGTCCTTTGGTTTATTCCATCAGTCACTGAGAAATTTCTCTCTCTTTGATAGTCATTGGTCTTTACAGAGATTGAAACATGTGGCACTAGACAACAGTTGCAATGAACCATCTTTGTTTAAGTCTGCCTTTACCAGTTGGCTGAATCAGCAAATTTTGACTGCTATATTTGTGATCACAAGTCAAAATTGCACATGGATAGTATCACACGAACATGTTTTAGCTGCAATGCCTTCTTCTGCCAAACACTGCCAACATCGAGTACCATGGCTCAGATTCAAAGGACAGCTGTGCAAGACTGGCCAGTACCAAAAAAATTATATCCCCATCTTTCACCTTCTGAAGGAGCCATCAGGGAAAGAGTTGAGGAATAAAATTGTATTTACTTTTCAACACAACATTTTGTTTACAAAACTGGTCGTACAAATTAACAACTTGTATTGACATCCTTAACATAATAAAACTTCACAAGGCATTTCACAGGAGATTAAAAAACAAACGGCAGCACTGAGCCACGTATTAAAACAGCTGACCAAAAACTTAGTTAAAAACGATAAAGAACATCTTAAAAGGAGGCAAATGAGGTGGACAGGCAGAATGTTTAGAAAGGCAATTTCAAGCCGAGGATTCAGAAAGCTGAAGGTATAGCTGCCAACAGCGGCACGATTAAAAGTCAGGAATGCTCAAGAAGCAAGAAATGAAAGAGTGCAGGTACCAAGAGTTAAGGGGTTGGAGGAGTTGAAAAGAGAGGGGTGAGGTCATAAAGAGATTAAAAACAAGGATGAGAATTGTAAAATTGACCTGTTGTTTAACCAAAAGCCAGTGTAGATCAGCAAGCACAGTAATGGTAGATAAATGGAATATGGCATACGTTAGGACATTGCTTAAAACCTTGCCAATCTCAGATTTGCTGAAAGAGACAAATTTCTGTCAAAGTTTTCCATTTTGCTCTCATCAAGACAATTTGCAAGAAAGTCAAATGTAAAGGGAACAACAATTTATACTGTAGAGATGAGAGTACTGACTGGAAAGTAAATGGACTTTGATTGGTAGAAGTATTGCCATGGAAAGATGTGGAGGCATTGGAGAGGGTACAGAGGAGGTTTACCAGGATGTTGCCTGGTATGGAGGGCAGGTCTTATGAAGAGAGGCTGAGGGATTTGAGGTTGTTTTCATTAGAAAGAAGTCAGCTAAGAGGAGACCTTATTGAAACATATAAGATGATTAGAGGTTTAGATAGTGTGGACAGTGATAGCCTTTTTCCTAGGATGGAGAAAGCGAGCACGAGGGGACATAGCTTTAAATTAAGGGGTGGTAGTTATAGGACGGATGTCAGAGGTAGGTTCTTTACCCAGAGGGTGGTAAGGGTATGGAATGCCCTGCCTGCTGTAGTTGTAGATGCGCCAGGTTTGGTGGCGTTTAAGAGGTTAGTAGATAAGTTTATGGATGCAAAGGGAATGGTTTAGGTTAGAGGGTCATTGCTTTTTCCTAATTGGTCAGCGCAACATCGAAAGCCAAAGGGCCTGTTCTGCACTGTAATGTTCTATGGAGAATGCACTAGTTAATGCTGAAGATAGTTAATTGCCAAACAATTCTTTACAATTCACACTCCTCACTTGTACAGTGTAAATGGTGGTCAGGCTTTCGGGAGTCAGAAGGCAAGTTACTCATCATAGGATTCCTAGCCTTTAACCTAGCCACAGTATTTATATAGCTAGTCCAGTTCAGTTTCTGATCAATAGTAACCCCTCAGGATGTTAATCGTGGGAGATTCAGCAATGGTAATGCCATTGAATGTTAAGAGGTGATGGTCAGATCCTCTCTTGTTGGTGATGGTCATTGCTTGACATTTGTGTGGCATGAATATTACTTGTCATTTGTCAGCCCAAGCCTGGATGCGGTCCATGCTTTGCTGCATACAAATATGCACGGTTTCAATATCTGAGGAGTTGCGAATGGTGCTGAATATTACACAATCATTCGTGAATATCGTGAATACTTCTAACCACATGATGCAAGGAAGGCAATAGATGAAGCAGCTGAAGATGGTAATGCCTTCTGTACTACCAAATGACTGATCTCAAATTTGCCAAGATAGAACACAAAAGGATGGCCAAGACAGCATTGGAATAAAGTTTAGAGGTAACAAAAACACGGATGAAGATTTCAGCAGCAGATGAGCTAAGGTAAGGGTAGATCTGAGTGACATTAAATGAATGGGAGTAGACAGCCTTAATAATGACATAAATAACATGGTTGAAAGTCATTTTGGCATCAAATATGACACCAAGATTACAAACAGACTGGCAGCATCTGTGGAAATAGAAAGTTAATGTTTTGAGTTGGATATGACTATTTCATAAATCCAGCATAATCTAACAATGTAGCAGGAGGTGACTCATTGAGTCAATTAGATAGCTAAGAATGGGACCAGACAAGTAGATTGTCACCCAGTTGGACACATATAGAGGCACTGGAGGAAGATGCAGACAAATCAAGAAGCAAGAGGAGGGACAAATACCCCAATCGTATAGGGCATCTATTGCAATGGTGAGAAGAACAATTTCAATATTTTAGCAGGACAGGAAGCATGATTAGAAGACAGTTGTTTGACACTATAGAACTTTGCTGAAAAAAGGTACATTCTACTATACTGCACTCACCAAAACTCTGTTTGAATTATTCTAATCACTGAAATAAGAGACAATTATTGTTGAAGCTTTTCATCTTGAATTCTACATGACAGCAAGATTAATCAACAGTAAAGGGGACAACAATTTATCCTGCATGAGAAGAGCAACTGATTGGTTGGCAAATGCTGCAACTGATAGAACTGTCGCCATGGAGAAAGTAGCAGAGAACAATTAACTGCTCAGTTTTCTTCAAATTCAAACCAAGCAGGTCAATTCTGATTGATTAAGGCATTGCAATGGGGCATTAATCAGGGAACAGCTGAAACTCAAGTTCTAGTTTAGTTGGAAAAGGCACAGCGTGAGGACATGTTCTTTTTGTCTACGTAGGACAGGGTGCTGTCTAAGTATTTCTGTGGCTTCTAACACATGCTAGTGAGCTATACTGTGAATCCAATTGATCATTTTAAATTGGATCATTTCAATGGACACATCCATTCAAGGTCCACTTGCCAACCAATCAGCCCTCTTCTTACGCAATATAAGTTGTTGCTCCTTTTATTGTTAGTTTATCATGCAAGCTGTTCCGATGAGTGCAAGATGAAAAGCTTCATTAGTATGGTCTCCTTCCAGTGATCAGAAAAATTCTAACACAGAGTTCCAGAAACAGTATGAATTTGGGGGGTGCCAAGACTTTCAAAGAACCAGGATAGAATTGAAAGGTGAGAGATAAAGCAGTAGTTTGCAAAGATGGAGTGGCAAGGCTTTGCTTTTTTTTTTCCCCAGGAAATGGGTAATAATGACAGATTTGAAGAGGGGAGACAGAATTTGAGGGAAAAAAAAAGCATTAATAATGCAACAGATGTGGGAACCAGGAAGGAAACTTGGAGAGGTGGGCAGGGATTGCAAATATGGTTAACAGGGAAGTTGGTCAAATAGACAAGATGAGTTCTGAGAGGACACAAATGGAGACAGGAGATAAACGAGAAAAGCATACGAGTTCAGGGCTAGGGCAGGAGCCAGCATTATAAAGTTAGACCTGGGCAAGATGACAGGAGAGAAATGCCTGAATCAGCCAATCAAGCACAGTAACAAAGAATTCCAGGGCTCCTCACATCTCCTGTCAGCCAGTGAAGATGACATAATATTTTTATATGGAATATAATTAATTATACTTAAAAGGTAAGGACAAAAATTGAGGTATTTTAAAATCAGGCTGCAGACCATGATAAAATTTCAACAACAAAACTGAACTTCACTCACCTCTCTAGAACCAAGCTGATGGCCTGTGTGAGATCAGGGTTTGCTACCTGTAGACGCTTCCACAGTGACCACACAAATTCTTTGTCAGCCTACACAGAAATTATATAAATTAATATCATCACAAGCACTTAGAAATATTCTTTAAAAAAAGAAGGCACCACAGTTCCAAGAGTGGCTCAAATAAGCTGTGTCACGTGATGAGTTCCTGATGTCAATCCATCCAGTGACTGACATTATTTAAAATCAAAGGACTGGGAAAATGTAAACACAAAAAGGTACCATCCAACACCAATGTCGGCATAGCTGAAGAGGTAACACATGGACAGTATTGTATTTGAGCTGTTCTCTCATTCATAGAAAAGCTAGATGGTTCTGAGGTGGTTCCATATCACCCAAGGCATTCGCATTGCATCCTGTTTGCTGGTAAAAGGGAGTCAAACCTCAGCCACTTGGCAGCAGAATTTAAAATCAAATATAAAACAGAATATGCTGGAAACACAGGAGGTCAGTCAGCATCTGTGGAGAAAAGAAAGGGAAAAAATTGACTTGCCTTTGGGAGAGTGAAGATTCCTGGGGTTAGGGAGATGTTGGAAAAGAAATTGAGTCAAATGGGCCTACATTCTCTGAAGTTTTGATCACAGTGAAACAGTTAAGATTCTGTGAGGGTTTAACAAAATAAATATCAAGGGGTTGTTTCCCCAGCCACCAAGTCCAATGCCAGTCATAGCCTCAGGATAAAACGATCAGCCATTTAGGACAGAGATGAAGACAAATTTCTTCACTTGGTGGATTTTTGAATCTTTAGAGTGTCCTACCCTAAAGGTCTCTGGATGTTGCATACATTCAGTTTTTTTTTATATATTTGTGTCACAAGTAGGCTTACGTTAACACTGCAATGAAGTTACTGTGAAAATTCCCTAGTCGCCACACTCTGATGCCTGCTTGGATACATTCAGGGAGAATTTAGTGTGGCCAATCCACCTAACCTGCATATCTTTCCTATTGTAGGAGCAAACTGGAGCATCCAGAAGAAACTCACACAGACACTGGAGAATATACAGATTTCGCACAGACAGTGACCCAAGCCAGGAATCGAATCTGGGTCCCTGGGGCTGCGAGGTAGCAGTGCCAATCACTATGTGTCACTGTGCCATCTCAGGTGATTTCAACTTCATGTCAATAGATTGTTAGGCCCCCACCGGAATCAACTAGAGGTGAGGCTACATTGGATTTGGTGCTGGGCAATGAGCCAGACCAGGTGTTAGGCTTGGAAGTTAGTGAACATTTTGGTGATAGTGACCACAATTCGGTTACGTTCACCTTAGTGATGGACAAGGATAGGCATGAAGCTGGGGGCTGTAGTTATAGCTGGGGGAAGGGTAATTATGAGGCCATCAGGAGAGAATTGGTGCATAGATTGGACTAGGGAACTACAGGGACTGGGAACATCTGGAATGTGGTGCTTATTCAAGGAGCAGCTGCTGCGAGTCCTTGATAAGTATGTCCCTGTCAGGCAGGGAGGAAATGGACGAGTAAGAGAGCCTTGGTGTACGAAAAGAGTTGATTTGCTGGTTAAGAAGAAAAAGGAGGCTTATGTCAGGATGAGGCTTGAAGGCTCAGTAGTGCAATGGATAGCTATAGATTAGCTAGGAAGGAGGTAAAAAGTGAATTGAGGAGAGCTAAGAGGGGACACGAGAAGATGTTGGCTGATAGGATTAAGGAGAATCCTAAAGCTTTCTTTCGATATGTTAAGAATAGAAGATTGGTTAGGGCAAGATTAGGGCCAGTCATAGACAGCAGTGGGAAGTTGTGCGTGGAGCCTGAAGAGATTGGTGAGGCACTGAATAAATATTTCTCTTCGGTATTCACGCAGAGTGCTGGAAATGTAGCTGTGGAGAGCACTGAGGTACAGGGTTGCAAATTGGGGAGTATTGTAGTAGATAGGGAGGATGTGTTAGAAATTCTCGAGGGTTTGAAGTTGGATAAGTCCCCTGGGCCGGACGGGATTTACCCTAGGATTCTCTGGGAGGCAAGAGAGGAGATTGCAGAGCCTCTGGCTCTGATCTTCAGGTCCTCGTTGGTTACGGGTGTGGTTCCGGAGGACTGGAGGATGGCGAATGTGGTCCCATTGTTTAAGAAGGGGAAGAGAGACCTTCCTGGGAATTATAGGCCAGTGAGTCTTACTTCTGTTGTGGGCAAGGTATTGGAGAGAATTATTAGGGATAGGATTTATAGTTATTTAGAGAGAAATGAATTGATTGGGGATAGTCAGCATGGTTTCGTGAAGGGTAGGTCATGCCTTACTAACCTCATTGAGTTTTTTGAGAAAGTGACCAGAGAGGTGGATGGGGGTAAGGCGGTTGATGTAGTATATATGGACTTTAGTAAGGCGTTTGATAAGGTGGCCCATGGAAGACTTCTACAGAAAATGCAGATGTGTGGAATAGAGGGTGATTTAGCTAATTGGATTAGGAATTGGCTGGCAGATAGAAGACAGAGGGTGGTGGTTGATGGGAGATATTCATCGTGGAGTTCGGTGACGAGTGGTGTGCCTCAGGGGTCTGTTTTGGGGCCCCTGCTGTTTGTAATTTTTATAAATGATCTGGATGAGGGTATTGAGGGATGGATCAGTAAATTTGCAGATGATACTAAAGTTGGTGGTGTGGTAGATAGTGAAGAGGGGTGTTTTAGTTTACAGAGTGACTTGGACAAGTTGCAGAGCTGGGCCGAGAGGTGGCAAATGGAGTTTAATGTGGAAAAGTGTGAGGTAATGCACTTTGGCAGGAACAATAAATGTGTAGAGTATAGGGCTAATGGTAGGGCTCTTAATAGTGTTGAGGAACAGAAGGATCTTGGTGTATGTGTCAATAGATCCCTGAAAGTAGGCAGTCAAGTGGATAAAGTTGTTAAGAAGGCATATGGAGTCTTAGCTTTTATTGGTAGGGGGATTGAATTTAGGAGCCGCAGCATCATGTTGCAACTGTACAAAACTCTAGTGCGGCCGCACTTGGAGTATTGTGTGCAGTTCTGGTCCCCACATTATAAGAAAGATGTGGAGGCATTGGAGAGGGTACAGAGGAGGTTTACCAGGATGTTGCCTGGTATGGAGGGCAGGTCCTATGAAGAGAGGTTGAAGGATTTGAGGTTGTTTTCGTTAGAAAGGAGGCGGCTAAGAGGGGATCTTATTGAAGCATATAAGATGATTAGAGGTTTAGATAGGGTGGACAGTGATAGCCTTTTTCCTAGGATGGAGAAAGCTAGCACGAGGGGACACAGCTTTAAATTAAGGGGTATGAGTTATAGGACGGATATCAGAGGTAGGTTCTTTACTCAAAGAGTGATTAGGGAGTGGAATGCCCTGCCTGCAGCTGTTGTAGATGCGCCAAGTTTGGTGGCGTTTAAGAGGTTAGTTGATAAGTATATGGATGAGAAGGGAATGGTTTAGTTAGGAGGGGCATTGCTTTTTATTTTGGTCGGCACAACATCGAAGGCCGAAGGGCCTGTTCTGTGCTGTATTGTTCTATGTTCTATGTTCTATAAGTAGTATAGAAGAAAATAGAATGGAGTTACAAGTTCAGCCATGACAATAAGAAATGACAAAAGTCAGATTGAATAAGAAGTACTATTTTACAGAACAAACATTTATGGCATGATTTCTTCATGGCAAAATATAATTTAACTTTAGAAAGAAAGCATGTATTTGGAAGACGCTAATGAAATCCATTTAAAGCACTGGGATGGAAATTAGAGGATAGTGCCTTCCACATTATGCCACCATTGAAAACAAATGTCAATTTCTTTTTAAATCCTGTGGACAGTTTGAAATTTTTTTTTGCCAACAGTCTAACCAGTTACATTTGACTGCTGCATCAAGATCCTAAGGACAGAACTATTGAACTACAGAGGCTGTATTCTGAATAGTGTTAGCTCTATATTCCACAGTAAAATAAAGGAATGTTTAGAATGTGCATATCTGCGTTGAATAAGCATAATGGTTAAATGAAGAATATTGCACAAGAAACAACTGAACATAACATTTATAAGACATCAATGGGAATGACCTTACAAGTTTACAGAAATTACACCTGAATGAGAATACAGATCAACTCCCCACACATAACAAATTAAAACCATTCTTCATGTGGTACGCTGCTTAAAATGCCGATAACCACTGGGTCAAAGTACGTATGCTTTAGTATAAGTATGAAGACCAATATAGTATGATTCGCGTAGAAGTAAAGTGACAGGACACAAACACTTTCTTTCAGTGAGTGAAATGAAGAAAAATGAAACCAACTGTGCAATTCATGAAATCTGCATTGCCTCTCCAAAAATAATAGTATGCAATTTTTTTTTTAAAAATTGCTGGTGGAAAGTGGTGGGCCCTATGTTATGCATGGCAAAATACATCATGCCCACTGTTAAGAATATCAAACCTCAGCAACATCCCAGTTTAAAACAAATATAATACAGAAGATGTACAAAAACGCAGCAGGTCAGTTAACATCGGTGAAGGAAAAAGCCAAGTTACTGGCATTTTGAGTGTAAAACCTTTGTTATGAAAATCTTTTTAAATTCATTTTACAGGACATCAGCATCACTGGCTGGGCCAGCACTTATTGCCTGACCCTAACTGCTCTCCATTTGAGAGTCAACCATATTGCTGTGGATCTGCTGTCACCAAACAAACTTAGCAGATTTCCTTCCATAAAAGGACATTAGTGAACACAATGTCACTTCAAATATGTGTAGTATGATGTCTTTAAAAAAGGTTATATACTCAGTGACCAAAATAATTTACTCTAATTAAAAAAGTTTGTTCCATAAATGCACATTTACAAACAAACAGTTGGCAGCAATACAATCTGGAGTTCAGCTATAATCATTCCATCTTCATTCTTATCATATATAATTTTTACAGTTTAGGTTTTTGCCCAACACTTTTCAGCTGCATTCACAACAATTATCAGTTCCCAGTAGCAGAGATAGTATTCCATGATTTGGAAGTGATATCTTTATGTACAGTGAATGCAAAAGCATGACACAACTCTAGTAATTTCACTTCAATTACAATATAACACACTAAGAGCATCATGCTCTCATTCCCTGGCCAATATTTATCCCTCAACCAACAACACAAATAATCTAGTCATTACCACATTGCCATTTGTGGGAGATGCTGTACACAAACCTGCTGTAATTTTTCAGACGTTACAAACAGGGACTGCACTTCAGAAAGTGTTTCATTGGTTGTAAAGTACTTTGGGACATACAGAAATGATAAAGAGTGCTATAAAAATGCAAGTCTTTCTCTTTTACTCCAAAGAACGGTAAATACAATAACACCAGATACTACATTCAGGCTATAATAAAATATATTTACACATAAAAGACAGACAAAGAAAGTTACTGATAGCATTTTCTTTAGGACATATTTCTCGTATGGACCAATATCAGCTAATTTTTTGGATTAAACAGTCTTTTATAATCTATTTGGAGTGATGTCTTTACATGCATAAAGTAATAACCTTTCACAGCAGATGGAATCTAAATATCTGAGTGAGAAACTGAAAAAAATCAAAACTTATTCTCAAACTAAAGATTCTTGGGAATGGGTACAACTTGCTGGGCAAACGGCCTTCAAATTAAGTGCTCTTCATTCAAACAAATTCAAAGACAATATGGCATCTTGTGTACATAACCATATGACAAATTTCTGTATTAGATCAATCAAGCTTTGCTCCTGCATTATCCTTGCCAAGATACAATCAGCTTAATACCTAAGACAAAGCTTCAAAATTTTGGCCACTCAACTAAAAGCTAAATACTGCAGATGCTGTAAATCTGAAATAAAAGCAATGAACATGTTTAGCAACATCTGTGAAGAAAGAATTTCTAATTGACCACGCACCCCTTCTCCAGAACCACATTTATAACTTCCAAGCCTTCAGATGTCCACTTTTCTCCAGACCCACATTTCAGCTCCCTAAACAAGGCATTCCAAGTCATAGTCTTAAAAAGTATTTTCTTATAATCTCTAGTTGTTCCCATGCTGAATTAACACTTTACATTTAAAGAATGCATTCTTTGTCGTTACTAATGTAGCAATTAGAGTTTGCACATTTTCTGTGTTTACGTGGGTTTCTTCCGGATGCTCCAGTTTTCTCCTGTAGTCCAAAGACGTGCAGCTTAGGTAGACTGGCCACGCTAAATTGCTCCTTAGTATTCCCAGATGTTTAGGTGAGGGGGTTTGTGGCGAAAATACATGGGTTACAAGGTCTGAGAGTCTGGGTAAGATGTATTCTCAAAAAGTTGGTGCAGATTCAACAGTCTCCTTCTGCACTGTAGGGATTCTATGATTCTATAACCAAGTTCTAGCAATGACAAGTGTTGTGCATTTATGGTATTTCTCATGTTTCCTCACCAGCAGCCTTGCAGTGGAACAGAGACACTTTAGAGACCTATCACATGATATGTTGATCATTCACAAGGGCAAACAGACAGTGTTTAGCATCCTGTAGTGATATTATCTTCTGAATAAAACTCTTAGCTTGTTGAAACCTCCAAGGTCTGCAGATGCAATTTTAAAACCACTGCATTAAAACCGCCTTCAAATGGACTGGCAGAAAGCTTTGTACAGATGAAGAAACATTTATTGAAGGTAACTGAAGAAAAAGATTCATTGTCTAAATGCAGGACTACTGGCTCAAGTTAATTTCTCCTCACATACAGGAATAGTACATACTCGAAAGCCCAAGTTTCTCCAGTATTGCTAATGATTAGATGTCAACTACACACACATTTAATTTGCTTAAACCACCCAAGACAAAAGAAATTGTTGAGAAAAAGCAGTATCACGTTATACCAGAGGAGAACATGATGAAACATTGTTTGTTTTCACCTAGGTCAAGAACTATACCACAAATTGAAAAGTGAATACTTGCCACATCTTTACACAGACAGGACCGATTTCTGACACTATATAAACCTGAGATGATGTCATATGGATCTGGCACAAGGATCAACTTTTGATGACAGGGACCAATCTTCCAGAGACAGAACAGAGAGTCCAAATCAAGCTTTGCCAAGAGATGACCTGGACCTTCCTGTGAGCCTGACACTAACTGAACCAATTGGAGAAGACAGTACCTCAGTTGAGAAGGAGATACCAAGTCAACTTCTGAACCCGTTGTGTAGTGTTAACATCTTCTGAATAAAAATTTGTTTGAAACTTCAAGACCTGCAAGCTTAATTTTAAAACAACCATAACCATTTTCAGGCAAGATTCTTCCCAAGTCCTTACCTGAGCCAACTGTTGACCATTTATCTTAAGCTCCATTTTCTCACCATTATTATGTCATCCTATCTTTATAAGTTACATTTTTTTAAAACTTTAAGCTTTCAGTATTTCTATCCATGTCTGCAAATCTTTTGCTGTGCTTGCTGCAAGGGTCTGGTTGCTTGCTTAATTCACTGTCTTCACCAATTGGCCTCCAACTTTGACATCTTTCTGGATTTCATCTAAGGCTTCCTCTGTCATGGAATGTTGATGAATAA
Organism: Sphyrna mokarran; assembly: GCA_024679065.1. Classification (NCBI taxonomy): domain Eukaryota; kingdom Metazoa; phylum Chordata; class Chondrichthyes; order Carcharhiniformes; family Carcharhinidae; genus Sphyrna; species Sphyrna mokarran. The sequence goes on along the minus strand of JAGIQG010000006.1, from coordinate 129,957,115 downwards.
TAGTTTGTGTGCACTGTGATACAAAACATACAATAGAGCAATAATCCCAATTCAACATAGGGCAATAACTGCTCAGGACCTGACAAAATCTCTTCATTAAATATTCAAGATTAGCAGGATAAAACAATAAGCAAGACAATTATCAGAAACCAACAAACAGCTTGCTTGGAATGCTTATTAAGTAAAGCAGTGCCACAGACAATTGAATCTACACATTAGTTTAAATAAAACAGAAAACTATTTATTTTGTTTTGATTCTAATATTATTTATTTACACTATTCTAACACAGAATTATGAAGCTTACAGACAGGACAACCAAGCCCAAAAGTTCATTCTGATGTCTGCGCTCCATTTGAGCTTAAAGATTAAAGATCAGAAAATCTCCACCTCTACAGGACAAACAGCTGATCAAATGTCCACATCATACAAACAAACTCACCTGACACTGAGCAAGTTCTTCTGACAGCTTGCGCACTTGTTCCTCCAGCAGTAGCTGAGGGTCACACTGTGATGAAGCCATGTTAATGAAACACCTTTTTAGAAAGCACAGAAAGAAAAGTATGAATATCAGGAATTTACATACTCAAAAACCAAGATGATGATGATTATTGCAACGAATCTGGTTACAGAGTATTCACAGCACTGTGCTCGGTATAGAATACCATCTTGAGAAATATATATTGACCTGGAAGAGGAAGTACAGCAAAAGATTCAAAAAAAATATAGGGACAAAAGGGCTAAATTATGACACTTAGTTGAATGCAACTGAGAACGGAAATGAAAAAGTGCTTTGGGATGTTTGCAGTTGATCAAGCAGCCTGACTTAGTAGTAGCAACTCAGTTATCAGTGCTGGGGAAAGTGTGTGACAAGTATTATTGCACCACAGACCTAACCAAAGAGCAGAAAAAAAGAGATATGTAAAATTGGAGTTCTTGAACATAATATAAGAACTAGAGCAAGACTAGGTCATCTGGCCCCTCAAACCTTTCCACCATTCAATAAAATTATGGCTTAATTCCTTTACATTTACAAAAATATATCTATCTTTGTCTTATATACATTCAATGAGGTAAGCTCAACTGTTTCACTAGGCAGGGAATTCCACAGATTCACAACCCTTTGGATGAAGAAGTTCCTCCTCAACTCAGACCTAAATCTGCTCCCCCTTATTTTGAGGCTTTACCTCCTAGTTCTAGTTTCAGCCATCAGTAGAAACAATCTTTCATAATTTTACTTGTTTCTACAAGACTGTCATTCAGAAGAATTCCAAAGAGCATAGCCCCAGTCTACTGTCTCTGCTTGTAAGCCAACCCTCTCAACTCCGGAATCAACCAAGTGAATCTCCTTTGCACCGTCTCTAGTGCCAATATATCCCTTTTCGAATAAGGAGACCAAACTGTACACAGTACTCCAGGTATGACCTCACCAGCACCTTACACATCTGCAACATAATCTCCCTGATCTTAAACTCCATCGCTCTCACAATGAAGGACAAATTCCATTTGCCGCCTTAATTACCTGCTGCACCTGCAAACCAACTTTTTGCAATTCATGCAGGAAGACACCCAGGTTTCTCTGCATATCAGCATGCTGCAATTTTTTTACCATTTTAAATAATGTTCCATGATATTGTTCCTACCAAAATGGATGACCTCACATTTACCAACATTATTCTCTATCTGCCAGATCTTTGTTCACTCACTTTATCTACATCCTTTTGAAGACTTTCTGATGAGCTTAGCAGAATTTTGTGAATGTGTGCAAAATGAGACCAAAAGTTAAAGTGAAGTCTCAACAATAGAAATGATGCTTACCCCAAGAGGACAAACAAAACTGAGGGCCTGTTACAATGGGGAGAGAGATGATCGGCAGTTCGAGATTGAGGTCACTAAGCAAAATGCCTTCATCTCAGATAAAACAAATCAACGCTTGGACCAGTAACCCTTCATGTACCAGAAGAGATTACATTATACAAAGACTTCTGCTACCAAACAAATCTTGACAAATACTTTGCTCAGATCTAGCAAATTACATAATGATGTGAAGCTTCAAATGGTACAGGAAATAGTGATGAAAGAATGGCTAAAGCCATTAAGGACAGCTGTTAATCAAGGAGATTACCAGACATAGAGGTGAAGTAATCGTCCAAAATGGCATCTTGTGCAAAGGAATTAGAGTAATTATTGCCAAAGATGAGAAAACATATGAAGTACAACCATACAGTCATCAAGCAATTGAGTCCAGTATGAGGAAGGCAAGAGAAGTGATCTGTTAGCCAAACATAAGTAATGAGAATAAAGACCATGTCATCCAGTGCGGTGTTTGTAAAGAATATCAAGCAATGCAAGTTAAAGAATCACATGATTCATGACATCCCAGACAAACCATGGATGAAGCTTGGCGAAGGCCTCTTCACTCTCAGTGGAACTGATTATCTCGTCACAATTGACTATTCAGGGTTACAGCAGTTGACATCAACGACCAGTGAGATCACTGAACGGCTGAAAACACACTTCAGTCGTCATGGCATTCCTGACATTATGATGAATGACAATGCCCATCAGGTCACAAGTGATGAATTCAGGTGAGTGATTAGGAGATTCAACACAATATATCATCTCCTCAAATAGAAAGGCCAAGGCAGTGGTGAAAGCTGCCATTTAGTTCAAAAAGTCAATCAGATCCAGCACAAATATGTAGAAGGTAATCTTAAGAGTGGAGAAACACAGACTGAAGGCATAAAAACTAGCCCAGTCCAGTGACTAATGTCACACTGCACACAAACTACTCTTCCAATACCTAAAAAAACTACCGAAGTCAGAATAGGAATGAGTGGCAAGTGCAAAGTGAAACAACAGAACGACAAATTCCACTTTGATAAAGCTGTCAAGAAAGAATGGAGAGTGAGTCAGGCTGCAAACACTCAACAAACTCCAAGTCAGCCCATGTGAAAATCTGGGATAAATGCAGAGATATTGTCACCTTGATCATGAAACTGAGCAATCAGATCTATCATCATAACCACAAATATCTACAGACTGCCAGAGAATCTGCTCCTTCACAGCAGGCAGCTGATGAGACAGCTTCAATTTTGCCAAGTGAGCAAGGAATTGAACCACCATCAGCCCCAGCCATCAACTAGTCCCCAACAAACGCAACTTGTCAGCAGCAACAACAATCACATCAACATTTCCCAGGCAGGCAACATCACTCAGGAATGAACAAGCACCAGACAAACAACTTGCAACCATACCATGAAAAGACTTGAATGCTGGGTGTGTACAGTGTGTCAAGATAGACAAAACAAAATTGGAACAAACTAGATAGATTTTGTTCACGTCTGACTATTTTCTTTATGGACTGTATACGTCAAGTAACTTGCAAATGACAGGGCATGCTTTTTTTTATAAAGTGGGATGTTTGCGTAAATAGCTTTGTGTGCTATAGCTTGCAATAAGCGCATGCCCTCCATTAGTTTACCTAATAAAGGCTTTGGGCATAACCATTTTACACATCATATGGAATATTACATGTCCAATGTTAAAAATGGAGCATGCTCAAGGGAATGAATGAACAAACAGCAACAAAGCTACACTAGAGACCAATAATGAAGCCCACAGTCTTTTATAACGTCTGTAATATTTCCAAGTTTGCTGATGATACATGTTAGCAGGAAAATAAATAGCAAGGACAAATTGCAGCTGCAGAGGGACACAGATAGTATGGATGAATCACAGAATCCTTACAGTGAAGGAGGTCATTTAATCTATCAAGCCTGCACAGACTCTTCAACAGAACATCTTAGTCAGATCCTATCGACAGAACCCCATGTATTTATTCCAGTAATTCCCCCAAATCTACACATCTTAGGACACTAATGGGCAATTCACCAAGGCCAATCCACACTAACCTGCACATCTTTGGAGTGTGGTCAGAAACAGGAGCACCCGGAGGGAACCCACACAGACACAGGGAGAACGCGTAAACATCACACGGGTGGGGGTGGGGTGTGGGTGGTGGGGGGTTTTCCGGGTGGGGGGGGTAGGGGGGGGGGTTCCGGGGGAGGAGGGGAGGGGGTGGGGTTGCGGGGGGAGGGGAGGGGAGGGGGAGGAGGGGAGGGGGGGGGGGGCTTTCTGGGGGGGGGCTTTCTGGGGGAGGGGGGGGCTTTCTGGGGGGGGTTCTTGGATTGGTGTGTGTTGGGGGTTATGAGGGAGTTGTTTTGGCTGCAGTTACCTTGTTGCCCAGCCGTTACCCTGGTGACGGGATTGGCGTAGAGACAAACTGGAGGCGAAACAAAACCCCAGCCTCGGGCTCAGTGCCTCCCCTATCCGGGCTGTGACCCGCTCACTGAGTGCCGAGACCCGGGACTCCGGCTCGATCTCCCACTGCCGCTCCGGTACTTTCTCCTGGTTCAAACTGCCCGCCGGCCCTCAAGCAGATTCATCCCGGTGCGCGACACTTTGCGACAGCTAGGAAAGCCCCGCCCCCTCGCTCTGGCCCTGCCGCTGACCCCGCCCCGCCCCCTCTCCCCGCCCCCTCACCCCGGCCCCGCCCCTCTCCCGCCCCGCCCCCTCACCCCGGCCCCCGCCCCTCGCCTCGCCCCCGCCGCTCGCCCCGGCCCCGTCCCTCGCTCTGGCCCCGCCCCCTCGCTCTGGCCCCGCCCTGATCCATGCGACCCATTCCCATCACACAGGAGGCAGAAGTCCCAGCCCAGTCCATCGTTCATAAGGTGGGGTTGGAATTTTTTTCAATTGTTTAATTTCTGACAGGGACATACTTTGTCTACTGACCATAAAACACTTTTCTTGTCTTTAATAAATGAATGTATTTCACTATTCTTTTGGTTAATTATCTCGCAGTGAAGTAAATTGGGTCAATTTCACATTGCTACCACTAACCTTTTATCAGAAGTGAAGATATTGGTATTGGACCGGGGTGGACAAGATGAGAGTCACATGACATCAGATTATAATCCAACAGGTTTAGTTGAAATCACAAGCTTTTGGAGCATTGTTCCTTCATCAGCTGAAGTTCGTCCTTGCATGAATGTGTGGATATTACGTAATTGCAATTCAGTTCAATGATGAGGCATTCTGCACTTTAACAGCACTGATTAGTCTTAGACTTAAATTATACTGGGAAAATCTCTTGCAGGATCACACAACTTGAGCTGCAATTTGAGATTGTTGGTATATTCTTCATACTGCCAGCAGAGCTTACTTTTGAGGGTAATGTATATTTCAGACCCTATTGGCTTTGATGTGCAGAAAGCTTCTGTGCTATAGTCAGAAAGTTGGGATTTCAAGCCCCACTCCAGAGACATGAGTCCATAATCAAGGCTAATACTCCAGTGCAGTACCGTTGGAATGTTGCACTGTCAGAGTTGTCATCTTTTGGATGAGAGATCTTGTCTTTCAGGTGCATATAAAGGATTCCTTGGATCTATTCTGAAGCAGAGCTGGGGAGTTCTTTCCAATGTCTCAAGTTAATATTTATCCTTTAACCAACATCATCAAAATAAACAGATTATCAAGTCATTCTCACAATGCTGCTTCTGGGAGCTTGCTGTGTATAAATTAGGTGCCACATTTCCTACAACATTGACAAGAAAGCACTTCGCTGACTGTAAAGATCCTGGGACATTCTGATGTCATGACAGGTACAGAAATATAAAGTATTTTGTTTTCACAGAACTCTGGAGTTACAATGTTCCTACCCATTGTCAGCCATTATTGATGTACTAACTGATGTATTGTTGTAATGAAATATTTACTCTGTTCCCACTCCTCTTATGGGTGTGTTATCTGACTGCCCATGTAATGTCAAGTTTCAGATGTGCTACAGTTTTCTCCAAGTCAATATTTACAACCCCAAAGTCCTACCTGAAGAAATCTCCAGCTGATATTTGACCATCAACCCAGCTTCCAATCCCACCTCCAAAACAAACATTTGGATTATTTCCAACATTACAACATTGCCCCCTGCAACCTAACATACCTTCTATTCATGGCAAAACACATCTTCAAGTCTTTATTAACTTTATGATCAGTTTGTTCAATGATCCCCTGTCCTGTATTTTCCAAACACAATCTATAATTCATGCAGAAGTTACAGTCAAATTCCACCACCCCGCCTGCCCATAATAAGCATTGCTTACATACAGTTCCATTGGCTTCCTGTTATTCAGCACATTGAAAACCACATCCTTCTTCTTCTTCAAAAGTCATGTTCTCACTCACTACAATCTACTTACAACCTCATCTACTGTTATGTTTACACACTACACTCTTCCAATACTGATCTTCAATGTATCCTACCTTCTTTCTCTTCACTAATGAGCAAACCCCTTGCTATTCCACCCCACAATCTGGAATTCTCTTCCAGATTCCACAGCCCTGCTAAACCTCTCATCATGTTCAAAAAAGTTCATCAAAATCTTTTCAGCTGCACCTTCCATCATCATACATCAGGGTTGTCCAACATACAGCCCATGGCTCACATTCCTCATGGCTTTCTATCCGGAACTCTGTGATTGGAGGAGCAGTCTGAAGAGGGATAGCCATGATGCATTTTCTCTCCGCCTTTGACCACATTCTTTCTCTCTCTCTTGTCCTCCTGTTTAAGTGCAAAGATAGCAGAGTAGACAAGGTTGGCATGAGAAGCAACAGGTGCAGCAACAGCACCTTCCTAGCACTGCCACTGGGGCTGACTGCAGTCTCTGACAGGGCAGAGTGAGGAACCATCTCTGTGCCATCAGAGCTATTCCATCTCTTAAAACTTCCACGAGAGCTGATGAAGATAGTTCATCAGCATCTTCACAAAGGCAATTAGGGATGGGTCATTAATGATAGCATAGCCAGCAACAACCATAACCCAAGAATGATTTTTTTAAATAAAAACATATTCTCCAGTGTAGGGTGAAACTCAGAAATCCCATCTGGAGTTGCTGTTGACAGTGTAGTAAATGACATCATTTCCAAATTTGAAACAAGTCTGAAACCACAAGTTTCATTCCTCTGCAAGTATTCTTCAGGAGAAGTTACATCACAAAATCTACCATTTGAACACTGTCATTTTCTTTCTCCTTCAAACATACATATGGGTGGCACTGCTGCCTCACAGCGCCAGGAACCCGGGTTTGATTCCTGGCTGGGGTCAATGTCTGTGGGGAGTTTGCACATTGTCCCATGTTTGTATGGGTTTCTTCCAGGTGTTCCGGTTTCTTCCCACAGTCCAAAAAATGTGCTGGTTAGATGCATTGATCATAGTAAATTCTTCCTCAGCGTACCTGAACAGGTGCTGGAGCATAGCAACTCAGGGATTTTCACTGTAATTTCATTGCAGTGTTAATGTAAAAAGACATGCTGTGTGCCTGCTTTTAAAAATACATTCAAAATAACTTTTATTTGAATAAAGCTTTTGAAATTCATCTCATAATTTTTTTCCAATTATTATTGGAAAAAGGTTAAACAGAAAATTTAAAAAATCAAAGTAAGGTCACTCAGTTCAGCTAAATGAATGAGTAGAATGTATCCCAGAAAATTAAATGCACTCCCCAATTAGCAGAACAGGCCTGAGAGGGGCTGAATGGCCTCCCCTCTTCTGATATTCCTTTGTGAATCAGCAAACAGATGAATAACTTTTGGCAGAAATATGAAGTGTTTTTAGAGAGAGGGGGAGAAGTCTTCAAATAAAGTCTGTAGGATACAACTCAATGTTTAAATTTATTTTACCATGAAATATGTAAATTTTTATTATGATTATATAACTATTTTAGACATTAGCAATTTCAGTTACTGAGGAAAAGAATGAAATAAAATATTCTGGAAGTATTTGACAATTATTATTGTGCCTAGATTTTACTGTCAGAGCGAATACTTTTCTTATTATTAAAATATATTTATGTGTGTCACAAGTAGACTTACATTAACACTGCAATGAAGTTACTGTGAAAATTCCCTAGTCACCACACATCGGCACCTGGTCAGGTACACTGAGGGAGCACTTTGCAACGGCCAATGCACCTAATCAATTATAAAGTTGGACGTAAGTATCATGACAAAATGAGAAAGGTGCAAGAAGTTTCTAACATTTCTATGTATATTGTGGATATATCCAGATATTATCAAATAGGAATTGTTTTGAGCGTTACCAAAGTTACGATTTGGGGGGAATTACTGTACTGCATTCTCCTAATAGCCTTTCAGTACAACTTCATTATTTATTAGTCCAGCATTGATCAAAAATAGTTTCCAAGCCATGGAGCTGGACGCTTTTCACTAGAAAGAGTCTGCAACCTTTATAGACTGCAGATTAACATCTTTCTGGTCAATATTCCGAAACACTAATTGACTTGTGGGTGACGGGTGAAGGAAAAAAATTAGATTCATATAGCGCCTTTCACTATTTCAAGATAACCCAAAGTACTTTGCAGCCAATAAGATAGTGTAAAGTAGCCAAGACCCCTCTCATTTCTGTTGTAGGATTTTGCCCACTTTCTCAATTTACTGTACAGAGTTGCCAGCTGGGACTAATTAATGGCAGCGTTGGAAGTTTTTCTTTCAAATATGACAGTTCTTCCGCAACCACATGGATCATTTTAATCCGAATGTGTAATAAATAAATATAAACAATATGTGGGAAGATGTGGCATCTGTATATATTTATGCACTGCACTTTCCCCAGACAACTAAGTGTACTGTAACAGTGGGAAAACGGAATGAGAACAGTGGGGTCACTTCATATCCTTGCTACTTTGAATGTTCTGCTTTTCGCTGTGTTATCTCCACGGACACCGCGAACTGTGTTTCTCCCGGGTCACTCCCAGGGTTGTATGTGGAAGTGACTTTAACTCGAGGGCGCTGGTGTAAACCCTACACAGGCTTCATAAGACACAGCCCATGGCAAAACAGGACGTTCCAACCAACTTGTTAATTAACAATCAAAAATTTAAAAAAAGATTACAGAGGTAAATAATGCAATAAAAAAGTGATTAAAATCATCACACAAACTGTAAATCAAAATTAATTCACATCTGAATTGAAATTGCACTTTAGTCCATTGAATTAAATTCAGGATCTCGGTCCTGAATTGGGGCGGGGGTAATTTAGGCTAAATTTCGTCACGGAATGCAAACACTTCCATACACTTACATCACTTAGTTGGGAACTGAACAAGATATCATTTTTGCCGACGAAAGTCGAGTTGGAGAATGATAGAGCGGTGAGCAGAATGTGAACAGTCAGAAATCCCAGAATTAGGAAGGAATTAGTGACTGCTTCTTTTTGCAACTATTTCCATTTCCAACCATTGCCGAAATACTTTGTTTTTTTTAATTAAACTGTTACCCAAAGGTGTCAATTTTAGAAATTCAAACCCTCACTTTTGAAAAAAAAACATGAATTTAGATTTCAGGCAGGATTACTTATCTGAAAAAAATCTTGAAAACTCTCATGTTAGGTAGCTGTCCCCCCAACACCCCCAGAAATTCGGAGCTAAATCAGTCAACTGATGGCTGTGCAAATTTCTGATCCAGAAGTTTACAGACATAAACTCCTTTATTACAACTGATCGGAGTAACCGTTCCACTGAGTTTTGTACTTACATATATAGCGTCGTTTAGATTTTTTTAAAAAAACAGAAGTTCATTGCGGAGAAAATACCCCATTTTTCAATCACTATTTTCTAACTAGTGTCTTATTCAGTTAAATTGTTGTGACAATTTTAATCGATTTTTTACCGTCCCCTCCCCCCCTCCCCCGCCGAGTATTTTGGGTTGTACAGTACACATTCCCACCGCAATAATCCGGATCATATCCCGACCAAATTAATATTTTATTCATAAATCTTCCCACTTGTTTTTTTTAATGTGATGCACTGTTTCCTCTGTGATTTCAGTAATATTTCACCCTGCTACTTTCCCCAATGCACTTACCACTCTGATTGTATTCCCAGTTTTGAGTGTTTAGTTTGCCTTTTTTTTTCTGGGGAGGGGATTTGTTTCTACAAAGCTTCTGACTGGAGTGGCAGAGCTAGATTTCATGGCATCAATAGCCTGTGCCCTCCATTCTCCTGAATACTAACTAAAATAATGCAGATCTATATTTTGTCTTCTTCATTCCTGCTCTTGTTTTTTTCAATTTCTCGTTAACAATTGCATTTTTAACTATGTTACATTTGCCGTTTTTCTATTTTCGTTTTCATTTTCTCAGAACATTGCCTCGTTTCAATCTAATACATTTTATGCATTTCTAATTATTAACGCATCCTTTTTTAACATCCCCATCTTTCTGTTTTACACATTGACATAAATATGCTTTTTTGTTATTTTTATCCCAATTTCCGTATCTCCCTTCCCGAGGGAGTATACCCCCGTTCTTCATTTGAAAATTCTTAACCTTGTAAATTCCTGGGCTGCTTGCCTCCCTCCTCCCAGACACTCAGCACCTGAAGGAGGACATGGACAGATATCAGACAGGGAGGGATTTCAGCCTTATTGGCGTTCGTAACCGCATTAAATGGGCAAAGATTGGAGACAAGCTTCAGTCTGGGTCTCCCGTCCATCAACGGACCTGTGACTTGACCCAAGCAAACTTTGATGGCAGAAACGAAAGCAGAAATCCAGCCCCTCCTAATTTCCTATTTGTTATATTTCACTCCTCCTTCAGTTATTTTTCCAGATGCCCTCATTATATATTATTTCATTGTATTTTCTTTCAACCACACTTCGATTATCTCACGCCTTTCTATTGCTTTTTGTCACTGTGTGTTTGCAACGCCGTCTGATTTACCTTGATTTATTTCCATTGTATTTTGGGGATGGTTATTGCTCCCTCTTATGGGCAGTAACTTGTGTTGTAGTTTGCCCTATCTGACCGCCTCTTAATGCAATGTAGACACTTTCACTGTCAGCTGTGCCTGTCATTTCTTGTGTATATTTTTATCTTTTTGTGTGTGTGGCTGCAGGTCGGAGTGTGTTTCCAGCTGCATAAAAACTAATTCTGTTCGAAGAAAACATGGTGAATAATATAATTAGAGCAGGTATTGAGTGAGCATTCAAGGTGCTCGGGTTCTATGCGCACGTTTGACTGAGAAGGATTGGGCTTGGCATTTGCTGTTAGTTAATTCTGTCTTTGCGGATACAACTGATGTTATTTGTGCTGAGAATTTTGCATATGTATGCATATGTAAAGAAGGGTGGGGTTTCTGTATATATTTATTTAGTAAGTATGATAGGTAGTGCAATTTCTCTGTTCATTCATACCCAGGATTTTTTTAAAAAATTAAAGTCAGAGAACAGTGTCCGAGAATAATGACAGCACGGATTGAGGGCCATTTGGCCTATCAGGTTTATCCCAGCTCAATGCAAGAGCAACTGAGCTAGTTTTGTATATGTGGGATCAATGTAGTTTCTCATGACATTTGCTAAAACTGTCCAAATAGTTATAATAGTGCTGTAGTAACCCTGAGGCCTGAACTAATAATCCAGAGATGATGTATTCAAATCCTACTATGGTAGTTTGAGAATTGAATTCAGATAAAAGAAAACTATTGTCAGTAAAAGTGGCCACAAAACTATAAGATTTTTGCACATCAAAATCCAACTAGTTCATTAATGTCCTTTAAGGAAGAAAGTTAACTTGGATTGCATTGATCAAAATGTGAAACCAGTCCACACCCCAGGAAACCATTTAGTTGAAAAAGACCCATCACCATCACCTCAGGGCAATTAAGAACACCAATAAATCATTGCTTTTCAGCCTTTTGGGTAAGATCAAGCTCAAGATCAGGTATAGTACCTAAGCTTGTCAGCTTGCATTCAGTATGTCTCTGTTGTGGGAACCATGAATTGAATTCAATTTGAATTTGATTTAGCTTTTGGAGCAAGGAGGTGGATAAAGGGCTTGCTCAATCCACTCTGCTTTGTGACTCTGAGAAAGGAATAAAATTTAAAACAAAATACGTGACAGTTTCACCAGTGATGTCTGCATCCCATGTATGGATAAATGAAACCAAATATGTTACAGATGAATTAGCTTAATCCTGAAACATTTTCCAACTAAAGGATTGCTTCTCAAGTGTGGTTACGGTTACTATAGAGGCAAAAGCACCAATTTGAACCCAATCAGCCACCAAAGCAGCATGAGATAAAAGATTAGCGGAAAGGGTTAAGGAATGGTCATCAGCCAGGATATCCAGTGAGTTTGCTGTTCTTATCTGGAATCAATAATTGGAGCTGAACTGAACACCACCTCTGACAATAGAACACAAACCAATTGTATTGTTTGCATGGAATAATGAATGTACCTTTGTGATGCAGGGCTGGGAACTGATTGGCCATCTCCCCTTCCTCAGGAACAATCTTGCTCATCTAAAGTGTCAATGTGATGAACCACAGTTTGTCTCTTAAATGTTACCTGTTTTTCATTGATCCTCTCCACCAGGGTAAACTCACCTGCCTTTCCAATAGCTGTATCTAGAGCCACTACTTAAATCTCATCTCCCATTATTTTAGGAAGACTAACTCATTTGTGTTTGCCTTTACCTGGCTAGAACGGCTATACGATTTTGACTCATCTTCTTCCTTTTTGCCTGAGATGCAGTACCCAATTTTACTTTGAGATCTACATGTACTGTTCAAAGAACTATAGCTGAACTGACGACTGAACTTCAGTGTCAAAAATATTATCTCATTTTTCCTTAAATTCTAAAGAAATATCCCCAGTTGTTGAGCAATCTGAGTGACACACATTTGAAGAATTCAACCCTTTCTCTGTCTATTACCTCACAGAGTTCTGTTCCGACCCCCACCGACCTATAAATCAATGAATCAGCACCTTTCGAACAGGTCACTTGTACTTTATGTTCCCTAGCATCTGGTCTTTTTAACAAAGGGATTGTAAACAAGTCCAGACAAGGAGTGACATATTTATGTAAAAGCAAAATAGTGCAGATGCTGGAAATCTGAAATTAAAACAAAAATGCTGGAAACCCTTTATATTTGTGTCCTCCTTAACATGCTGATTCTGAACCCGTGGAATTTGAGTGTTATTCTCTATTCCTGGGAATGATTGGTTTGTATGTATCAACTTTTTTGGTTAAATTAGCATTTGCTGTTTCCAAGTATTTGACATTCCTCAGGAATTTCTCTGATATTTACGTGGGTGTGTATCTGTGCTTCTCTGCATGAAGTGAATTAGGTAAGTGGTGCATTTAACAGTGAACAGCAATATGCACTGTATATGCATCAGTTTCTCTTTGAGTTTGTGTGCGTGTATATGTATTTGTGGTAACTATGAGCATGAGTGAAAATGATGATATTTGTGGATGTGTGTATATAGATGTGTTTTGTATCTGTGTGCATGGTGCAATGGTTCAGTATAGCACAATGTTGTGAATGTGTATTTGTGGGTTTTTATGGGGAGTGAATATTATGTGATGAGGTTTGTGAAAGATTATGTATGTCTGGGTACATACTTGTGATTCTGTGCTTTATGTAAATGTCATGTTTGATGCAGTGTGTGTATGTATATGTCTATTGAAAATTCTGAATGTTAATATTACTTGTACCTGTGGATGTGTCTATGGTATAAATGGGTAATGGAATTGATATATATTTCTGTCTGTGGCTTTGCAGATATGATTGTCTCCATGTTAGCAATACACAGAACTGCTTGTGATTTTGGAAAGTGTAAATGTATGTGGTCATGATTGTGCATCCAGATGTGTATTTATGTCAGTCTAATTTTACATTAAGATTGTAGACATGAATAGTATAGGGTAGACTTTGTGTGTGCATTGTGTGAAGATTGGGTGTTAGTATAGAGAGTGTGAATGGGTGTGAATATGCTAAATGTATCCATGCTTGTGTGTTGGTGCCAGCAGCTATGCAATTCAAGTATGAGCTCATGAATATGTGGTGAGTGTGAACTGGGTATATATCTTGTGTGGGTATATCTGAGTGAAAGTGTGGGCTGACTGAATGAGTGTGTTTGGTATGAGTGAGGGGAATGTAGCTAAGTGTGTCTGAGTGTGAGTTTGAATTGTGGTCGGAGTGGATGAATCGGGGATAAGGGGTGGTGGGTTAGTGGGGATGGTGGGGTAGTGTGGGTCGTAGGGGTGAGGGATGTATGAGGTAGGATGGATGGGGTGTGTGGTCGGTGGGTGTGGGTAGGTGGTGACGTTGGAGTGGTGGGGTTAGGGTGGGTGGTGGGGGTAGAATAGGTGCGGAAGTGGGGATGCAGAGGAAAGGGTGGAGTTAGGGTGGGTGATGGGGGTGGGGTGGGTGGGATGCTGTATGTGGTAGGTGGGTGCATGGTAGGTGGGGTGGGATGGGTGGTGAGGGGTGGGTTGATTGGATGTGTGAGGTGGGTGGGTGTGGGGTAGATGGTGAGGTTGGGGTGGGGGGATGGGGTTGGGTTGGGGTGGGGGGGGGTTTGGGTTGGGGTGGGGACAGGGATGGGGGTGAGGGGGGTGGAGTGGGGTGCGGTGGGGTGGGGGGTGGAGTGGGGTGTAAGGGTGGAGGCAAGGGGTGGTGTGGCGGATGGGGGAGGAGGAGATGGGGTGGGGGATGGGGATTGGGTTGGGTTGGGTTGGGGTGGGGGACAGGATGGGAGTGGGGGTTGGAGTGGGGTGTAAGGGTGGAGGCAGGGGTGGTGTGGAGGATGGGGGAGGAGAAGGAGGGGTGGGAGGAGGGAGAGGAGGGGGTGGGGGAGAGCAGATGGGGTGATGGGGAGGGGTGTGGGTGGTGGGGAGGGTTGTGGGGTGGGGGGTGTGGGGAGGAGTGGGGGGGCGGCTGGGGCAGGGGAGGGAGGTTTGGGTGTGGGGTGGTGGGTGGAGGGGTGGTGGGGGGGTTTGAGGTGGGGTGGTGGGAGGATGGGGTGGAGGGGTGGTGAGGTGGGGAGGATGGGAGGTGGGAGGATGGGGTGGTGGAGGTGAGGTGTGGTGGGCGGGGCAAGGTGGGCGCAGGTGGGAGGGGTGGGGGCACTGGGGGTGGGCTGGGGTGGGGCAGGGTTAGGGTAGTTGGAGGGAGTAGGGGCAGCTGGGGGGTGGGATGGAGAGGGAGCAGCTGGAAGCAGGGTGGGGGTAGTGGGTAGGTGTGGTGGTGGGAATGGGAGTGAGGGTGATGAGGTGGGGATTGGGGTGGTGGACGGTTGGGGGGGAGTGGACGGTGGGGGGGGGAGTGGGGTGGGTGGGTGGGTGGATCCGAGTGGGAATGGGTGGGTGGGTGGATCCGATGGGATTGGGTGGGTGGGCGGATCTGAGTGGGATTGGGTTGGGTGGGTGGGTGGGCGCATCCGAGTGGGATTGGGGGTGGGTGGGCATGGTGGGATTGGGTGGGCGGATCCGCGTGGGATTGGGTGGGGTGGGTGGATCCGCGTGGGATTGGGCGGGTGGGTGGGCGGATCCGCGTGGGATTGGTTGGGTGGGTGGGTGGGCGGATCAAGTGTGATTGGGTGGGTGAGTAGGTGGGTAGATCCGAGTGGGATTGGGTGGGTAGGTGGGTAGATCTGAGTGGGATTGGGTGGGTGGGTTGTAAGATGCGAGTGGGATTGGGTGGGTGGGTGGGTGGATC
Organism: Sphyrna mokarran; assembly: GCA_024679065.1. Classification (NCBI taxonomy): domain Eukaryota; kingdom Metazoa; phylum Chordata; class Chondrichthyes; order Carcharhiniformes; family Carcharhinidae; genus Sphyrna; species Sphyrna mokarran. The sequence goes on along the minus strand of JAGIQG010000006.1, from coordinate 129,941,539 downwards.
CGAGTGGGAATGGGGTGGGTGGGTGGATCCGAGTGGGATTGGGTGGGTCAGTGTATCTGAGCGGGATTGGGTGGGTTGGTGGGTGGATGGATCCGAGTGGGATTGGGTGGGTGGGTGGGAGAATCCGAGTGGGATTGGGTGGGTGCGTGGGCGGATCCGAGTGGGATTGGGTGGGTGAATGGGCGGATCCGAGTGGGATTGGGTGGGTGGGTGGGCGATCCGAGTGGGATTGGGTGGGTGGGGATGGGGATCCGAGTGGGATTGGTGGTTGGGTGGGTGGATCCGAGTGGGACTGGGTGGGTGTGTGGATCCGAGTCAGATTGGGTGTGTGGGTGGGTGTGTGGATCCGAGTGGGATTCGGTGGGTGTGTGGGGGTGTGGATCCGAGTGGGATTAGGTGGATCCGAGTTGGATTGTGTGGGTGGGTGGGTGGATCTGAGTGGATTGGGTGATCCGATGGGATTGGGTGGAATCCGAGTGGGATTGGTGGGTGGGTGGATCCGAGTGGGATTGCGTGGGAAGGTGGGTGGGTGGATACGAGTGGGATTGGGTGGATCCGAGTGGGATTGGGTGGTGGGTGGGTGGATCCGAGTGGGATTGGGTGGACCCGAGTGGGATTGGGTGGGTGGGTGGGTGGATCCGAGTGGGATTGAGTGGTGGGTTGGTGGGTGGAACCGAGTGGAATTGGGGGGTTTGTGGGTGGATCCGAGTGGGATTGGGTGGGTGGATCCGAGTGGAGTGGGTGGTGTATCCGAGTGGGATTGTTTGGGTGGATCCGAGTGGATTGGGGTGGGGGGTGGTGGGCGGATCCAAGTGCGATTGGTTGGTGGGTGGGTGGATCCGAGTGGGATTGGGTGGGTGGGTGGATCCGAGTGGCATTGGGTTGTTGGTGGGTGGATCCGAGTGGGATTGGGTGGGTGGGTGGATCCGAGTGGCATTGGGTTTGGTTGGTGGGTGGATCCGAGTGGGATTGGGTGGGTGGGTTGGTGGGTGAACCGCATGGAATTGGGTGGATTTGTGGGTGGATCCGAGTGGGATTGGGTGGTGGGTGAGCGGATCCGACTGGGAGTGGGTGGGCGGATCCGAGTGGGATTGGGTGGGCGATCCGAGTGGGATTGGGTGGGTGGGTGGGCGGATCCGAGTGGGATTGGGTGGGTGGGTGGGCGGATCTGAGTGGGATTATGTGGGTGCGTGGGTGGATCCAAGTGGGTTTTGGTCAGTGCGTGGGTGGATCCGAGTGGGTTTGGTTGGGTGGGTTGGTGGATCTGAGTGGGTTTGGGTGGTTGGGTGGTTGGGTGGTTGGATCCGAGTGGGTTTGGGTGGATCCGAGTGGGTTTGGGTGGATCCGAGTGGTTTTGGGTGGATCCGAGTGGGTGGGGGTGGGTGTGTGGATCCGAGTGGGTTTGGGTGCGTGGATCCGAGTGGGTTTGGGAGGGTGGTTGGGTGGATCTGAGTGAGTTTGGGTGGATCCGAGTGGGTTTTGTTGTATCCGAGTGTGTTTGGGTGGATCCGACTGGGTTTGCGTGGGTGGGTGGGTGGATCCGACTGAGTTTGGGTGGATCCGAGTGGGTTTTGGTGTATCCGAGTGGGTTTGGGTGGGTGGGTGGATCCGAGTCGGTTTGGGTGGGTGGGTACGAGTGGGTTTGGTTGGGTGGATCCGAGAGGGTTTGGGTGGGTGGGTGGGTGCGTAGATCCCAGTGGGTTTGTGTGGGTGAGTGGATAAGTTGTTCCGAGTGGGTTTGGCTTGGTGGATGGGTGGGTGGATCCGAGTGGCTGGGTGGATCCGAGTGGGTTTGGGTGGGTGGATCCAAGTGGGTTTGGGTGGGTGGGTGGGTAGGTCCGAGTGGGTTTGGGTGGGTGGGTGGTAGGTGGATCCGAGTGGGTTTGGGTGGGTGGGTGTGTGGCTGGATCCGAGTGGGTTTGAGTGGGTAGGTGTGTGGGTGTATCCGAGTGGGTTTGGGTGGATCCGAGTGGGTTTGGGTGGGTGGGTTTGGGTGGATCCGAGTGGGTTTGGGTGGGTGGGTGGGTGTGTGGCTGGATCTGAGTGGGTTTGAGTGGGTGGGTGGGTGTATCCAAGTGGGTTTGGGTGGATCCGAGTGGGTTTGGGTTTTTGGGTTTAGAACATAGAACATAGAACAATACAGCACAGAACAGGCCCTTCGGCCTTCGATGTTGTGCCGACCAAAATAAAAAGCATGCCCCTCCTAACTAAACCATTCCCTTCTCTTCCATATACTTATCAACTAACCTCTTAAACGCCACCAAACTTGGCGCATCTACAACTGCTTCAGGCAGGGCATTCCACTCCCTAATCACTCTTTGAGTAAAGAACCTACCTCTGATATCCGTCCTATAACTCATACCCCTTAATTTAAAGTTGTGTCCCCTCGTGCTAGCTTTCTCCATCCTAGGAAAAAGGCTATCACTGTCCACCCTATCCAAACCTCTAATCATCTTATATGCTTCAATAAGATCCCCCCTTAGCCGCCTCCTTTCTAACGAAAACAACCTCAAATCCTTCAACCTCTCTTCATAGGACCTGCCCTCCATACCAGGCAACATCCTAGTAAACCTCCTCTGTACCCTCTCCAATGCCTCCACATCTTTCTTATAATGTGGCGACCAGAACTGCACACAATACTCCAAGTGCGGCCGCACTAGAGTTTTGTACAGCTGCAACATGATGCTGCGGCTCCTAAATTCAATCCCCCTACCAATAAAAGCTAAGACTCCATAAGCCTTCTTAACAACTTTATCCACTTGACTGCCTACTTTCAGGGATCTATTGACACATACACCAAGATCCTTCTGTTCCTCAACACTATTAAGAGCCCTACCATTAGCCCTATACTCTACACATTTATTGTTCCTGCCAAAGTGCATTACCTCACACTTTTCCACATTAAACTCCATTTGCCACCTCTCGGCCCAGCTCTGCAACTTGTCCAAGTCACTCTGTAAACTAAAACACCCCTCTTCACTATCTACCACACCACCAACTTTAGTATCATCTGCAAATTTACTGATCCATCCCTCAATACCCTCATCCAGATCATTTATAAAAATTACAAACAGCAGGGGCCCCAAAACAGACCCCTGAGGCACACCACTCGTCACCGAACTCCACGATGAATATCTCCCATCAACCACCACCCTCTGTCTTCTATCTGCCAGCCAATTTCTAATCCAATTAGCTAAATCACCCTCTATTCCACACATCTGCATTTTCTGTAGAAGTCTTCCATGGGCCACCTTATCAAAAGCCTTACTAAAGTCCATATATACTACATCAACCGCCTTACCCCCATCCACCTCTCTGGTCACTTTCTCAAAAAACTCAATGAGGTTAGTAAGGCATGACCTACCCTTCACGAAACCATGCTGACTATCCCCAATCAATTCATTTCTCTCTAAATAACTATAAATCCTATCCCTAATAATTCTCTCCAATACCTTGCCCACACAGAAGTAAGACTCACTGGCCTATAATTCCCAGGAAGGTCTCTCTTCCCCTTCTTAAACAATGGGACCACATTCGCCATCCTCCAGTCCTCCGGAACCACACCCGTAACCAACGAGGACCTGAAGATCAGAGCCAGAGGCTCTGCAATCTCCTCTCTTGCCTCCCAGAGAATCCTAGGGTAAATCCCGTCCGGCCCAGGGGACTTATCCAACTTCAAACCCTCGAGAATTTCTAACACATCCTCCCTATCTACTACAATACTCCCCAATTTGCAACCCTGTACCTCAGTGCTCTCCACAGCTACATTTCCAGCACTCTGCGTGAATACCGAAGAGAAATATTTATTCAGTGCCTCACCAATCTCTTCAGGCTCCACGCACAACTTCCCACTGCTGTCTATGACTGGCCCTAATCTTGCCCTAACCAATCTTCTATTCTTAACATATCGAAAGAAAGCTTTAGGATTCTCCTTAATCCTATCAGCCAACATCTTCTCGTGTCCCCTCTTAGCTCTCCTCAATTCACTTTTTACCTCCTTCCTAGCTAATCTATAGCTATCCATTGCACTACCTGAGCCTTCAAGCCTCATCCTGACATAAGCCTCCTTTTTCTTCTTAACCAGCAAATCAACTCTTTTCGTACACCAAGCTCTCTTACTCGTCCATTTCCTCCCTGCCTGACAGGGACATACTTATCAAGGACTCGTCAGCAGCTGCTCCTTGAATAAGCACCACATTCCAGATGTTCCCAGTCCCTGTAGTTTCCTAGTCCAATCTATGCACCCTAATTCTCTCCTGATGGCCTCATAATTACCCTTCCCCCAGCTATAACTACTGCCCCCAGCTTCATGCCTATCCCTATCCATCACTAAGGTGAACGTAACCGAATTGTGGTCACTATCACCAAAATGTTCACCAACTTCCAAGCCTAACACCTGGTCTGGCTCATTGCCCAGCACCAAATCCAATGTAGCCTCACCTCTAGTTGGCCTATCTACATACTGAGTCAAAAAACCTTCCTG
>JAGIQG010000006.1:129826830-129936956 GCA_024679065.1 Sphyrna mokarran | reverse complement strand
TGGATCTGAGTGGGTTTGTGTAGGTGGGTGGATCTTAGTGGGTTTGGGTGGTTGGATCTGAGTGGGTGTGGGTGGGTGGGTGGGTGGATCCAAGTGGGTTTGGGTGGGTGGAACCGAGTGGGATTGTTTGGGTAGATCTGAGTGGGATTGGGAGGATCCGAGTGGGATCAGGTGGATCCGAGTGGGATTGGGTGGGTGGTGGGTGGATCGACGGGTTTGGGATGGCTTGGTGGTGTATCCGAGTGGGTTGGGGTGGTTGGTGTGGGGATCCGAGTGGGTTTGGGTGGGTGGGGGGGGGATCCGAGTGGGTTTGTGTGGGTGGGTGGGGGGATCCGAGGTGGTTTGGGTGGGTGGGGTGGGATCCGAGTGGGTTTGAGTGGGTGGTGGGGGGATCCGAGTGGGTTTGGGTGGGTGGGGTGGGTGGACCAGAGTGGGTGTTTTGGGTGGGTGGACCGAGTGGGTTTTGGGTGGGTGGATCCGAGTGGGTTTGGGTGGGTGGGTGGATCCGAGTGGGATTGGGTGTGTGGGTGGGTGTGTGGATCCGAGTGGGTTGGTGGGTGTGTGGGTGTGTGGATCCGAGTGGGTTTGGGTGGATCTGAGTGGGTTTGAGTGGGTGGGTGGGTGGATCTGAGTGGGTGGGTGGGTGGATCTTAGTGGGTTTGAGTGGTTGGATCTGAGTGGTGTTTGGGTGGGGGGGTGGGTGGGTGTGGATCCAGTTGGGTGGTGTTTTTGGGGGGGGTGGATCCGAGTGGGCTTGGGGGTGGGTGGGTGGATCTGAGTGGGTTTGGGTGGATCCGAGTGGGCTTGGGGTGGGGGGGATCTGAGTGGGTTTGGGTGGGTGGGTGGTGGATCTGAGTTGTTTTTGGTGGGTGGGTGGGTGGATCTGAGTGGGTTTGGGGTGGATCCGAGTGGCTTTGGGTGGGTGGGTGGATCTGAGTGGGTGGATCCTGAGTGGGTTTGGGTGGGTGTGGGTGGGTGGATCCGAGTGGGTGTGGGTGGGTGGTCCGAGTGGGTTTGTGGGTGGATCCGAGTGGGTTTGGGTGGTCCGGTGGGTTTGGGTGGGTGGATCCAAGTGGGTTTGGGTGGATCCGCCGAGTGGGTTTGGGTTGGGTGGATCCGAGTGGGTTTGGGTGGATCCGAGTGGGTTTGGGTGGGTAGTTGGATCTGAGTGGGTTTGGGTGGGTGGGTGGGTGGACCTGAGTGGGTTTGGATGGGTGGTCCTGAGTGGGTTTGGGTGGGTGGGTGCGTGTGAGTGAGTGTGTGGGTGTTGGGTAGGTGTGGGCATTGGGTGGTTCACCATGAGTGTGTATAGCTACGTGTGTGAGGGTGTGGGTGGGCATGGTTGGAATGTGTGGGTATGTTTAGGCATGTATGTGTGGCATGAATGAGTGGTGCTGAGTATGAGTGAGTGAGAGTGTGTGTGAGTGAGTGTGAGTGGTCGTGAGTGTGAGCATGATTCAGTGAGTGAGTGTAAGTATGAATGATGGTGATATGTGACTGGTGCTGAGTGTGTGTGAGTGAATGAGACTGAGGGATGGTGAGAGTGAGTGAATGTGATGCTAAGCGTGAGTGGTAGTGAGTGTGAGAAAGTGTGAGTGAGAATATGAGTGTGTGTGAGTGAGTGTGTGATGGTGAGTGTGAGTGGTGGAGATTGTGAGTGGTAGTGAGTGCGGAGCAAGCTGTGGGCTCTGTCACTCACTGTGTCTGGGCTGTTGCTCAGTGGCAAGAGGCGAGTCGCAGACAGACAGACACACACACACACACACACAGACAGACGGACAGAGGCAGATGAAAGGAGCCGCCCGCTTACTTTGGGCCACTTCACTTTGCTCTCATTCTGACTGGGAGAATTGAATTGCTCTCTGCGGCGCCTGTGGCGGACACAGCGGTTAGCGAGGCGCTGGCGAGTGGCGAACACCCCCCCCGCCCCCCTGGAATGAGAGCCCGCAAGCGGAGAGGCTGCCCCCGAAAGCAGGAGCGGGTCTAGCGGCTGCCCCCGAGCCGGGCACAGGGAGCTGAGGCTGGAGGAGCCTGAACTACACAGACCAAACTGGAAGATTCACAGCCACAGCAAAGCAGGCAGCCCCGGAACCAGGCGTCTCTCACCCATCCTCACCCCAAAGTTCGCTGCAGACATTTCAATATCCGACATCTGTCCACAAACAGCACTGAGAAAAAACTTTCCAATTCTTTTCTGAACTGCTCTCCACTCAGATAGGAAAAGAACATTCACTGAAGGCATACAGCCGGACACCATGCAGAAATGGTAAATACCTCTCCTTGATTATTTCATTTTCGCTCGAATTATTTACTTGATTCCTGAAAGTTGTGACTCATGTGCCGATGTGTCACAAAAAGTTTGTAAAAAGTCCCCCCCCCCATTAATCCCGAGGCCTGTCTCCTGAAAAGAGGGCGGGATGTTCTGGAGTTTCGGGAGGGGGGATGGTTTTTCTCCCAAATCGAATTTTATTTTTTTCTCTAATTTTCAGTTTTGGTGTCATTGTTTGTGGGGGAAACTGAAAGGTAGTGTGTGTGTCTGTGTCTGTGCCTGTGACTGCGATAGTGTGTGTCTGTGCCCGTGTGCGTATATGTGTGTGTGTGACTTTCTGTCTATGTGTGTGTGTTTATGCCTGTGTGTATGTGTATGACTTTCTGTCTGTGATTTTGCATATCTGTGTGTGATTTTCTGTGTGTGTGTGTGTGTGATTTTGTGTATGTAACTTTGTATTTGTGACCCTGTGTGTGTAAAAGTTAATGCTGTAACTCACCATCCCCGTTCCCCCCCTCCTGGACTCGGCTTCTTAGTTTTCCCCTCACTCCCTTTACTCTCAGGGTTATGAGGTCTATAATGAGCATTACACAGGAGATACATTGATTGGATTTGTAAGGTCTTGCTGATTTTTCTGCTATTCTGTTAATGCGGCATGCCCAGTGTCAGTGATCAAAGCCAGTCTGAAGTGGAGGAGGCCTCTAATTGTCAAGTGCAGGCAGCTGAGGAGTGTGACCTGCATTCATGTGTCACTTTCTTTTTCTCTCAGTGTACAGTTTATAAGGTTTAGTGTGTGGTTAAGTTTAGTTGTACCTCCTTCTCTGAGAGGCAGCTGATTGCGTTTCATTCCATCTGACAGAAGACCCTTACAGGACAACAGTGAACATTTTGTTTTTTGATTATTATTCACTCACCACTTGAGAAATGTTTCAGCCTGCTGGGTTCTCTGTGTGTCTGTTGCTTAACACAATATTTTGTTCTAATGGCGATTCCTGTCAGAGTCGTTTCATGCCTGTGTAAGTGGTGGAATCGAGAATGCCAATTTGCATTCCAGCAGTGTCATTTGATTACTTTTATCTGTACAGCTTTGAGACCAGTTCAGACCTTCTATTTCATCTTGGCATATCACAAGTGGTTGGTGTGTCATCTTTGGAAATTCAGGCTGCTTTAGACAAAAAAACACTTTCATGTTGGAGCCACAGTCTCCTGTTAACTTGTCAGCAGCAGGAGGATATGATTCACAGAGACCCAGAAGAATGGAGTGAGAGGAGTTTGAGTAGTTCAATAAGCCAGTGGACAGGTAATGTGTGACATCCCATGAGGACTTGAGTTAATGAAGAACAGGTTTGCGTTGCTCTCCATACTGCCCTGACTCTTTCTCCATAGTTCCTTTTTTTCCCATTTGATCTTACTCCAGCAAATTGATTTGCTTTTCTTTGACTGCACTAAGCAGAAAGAGATAGCACTATAGCGAAACCACTTCACTCTGCCTTTGTTAAACTGATGGTACTTAACAGTCACAGCAAAAAAAGAACTACCTCCAGCCTTGCAATCTGCTATTATCCTTGTATGCAGTCACTAATGCTGGATTACAATACCTAGTTACTGAGGAACAATAGTTTCACTCAGGTGTGTGGGAGTAACTTGCACATCTTTAACATTTCACTCCATTAAAAATATGATTTGTAAATGTTTCTGAAAATTGCAAAACATAACAAATGACATTTTCAAAATTACCATGCATATCAATTTTGAAAAAAAGTATCTCTGTGACGCCACTAAGATACTTAAAATCCAGAAGAAACATTGATTATTTTCTAAGCAGTTTCACAAAAACATGTTTCAGATTAAATAATTCTGAACTGATTGTACAGGAAAAAATTGGGGCAGGAAAAGTGGCCAGTAAAGAAAGAGGTTGGGACTTACATGGGAAGTTTGGTATTTATATACAAGATATAGATTGTATAAAAAGAAAATACCCATCTGTGTTAAAACTTCAACCCACAAGTAAAATAATTCTGTGCCCACTCAGATAATTAATATTCATAAAATTTGACTCAATTTGAAGTCAATACCACATTTTAAATCTCAGATTAATTATAAATCGGATCATGATGTCACACAAAGAAATGTCTCTGCTGAAGTATGTTCAAAATTATACGATTGGACAATGTGAATAAAAGACTGAAATGAAGACAATGCTAAATTTTGATTCACAATTTACTTACAAATTGTTTTAATGGTCCAGACAGAATCCTGCTTCAATTAAATATTTCCATTGTTTGAGTAGAAACTGAAAATCTTTTTATCTTCACTCAGTGCAGTGAATACTTATCAGTTTTAATTTTAATTAACAAAATAAATTTTATCTCAAACATCATGTTTTAATACATTTATAGTCGATAGTATACAAGCTGGGTAATTTGTTGCATTGCTTATTTATACAGCCCACGTGGACAATGAAGGTAACAGAAGTAAAATATGCTTTACAGATCAAAAAGCATTTTATTAATGATACCAAGTGTGCAAGGATTCAGGCAACAGAAAATCTATACCAGTATTTCACTTGAACTCTTACTGCTGAATATACCTGATCCATAAACATTTTCATCTTCAGTACCAGGTCAGAACTAACTGTAATAGAATTAACAGTTGGCGCCTAGAATAAAGCAAAGGCAAGTAACACAATCTTCCAAATCAATTCGTTACATAATCCATGAAAACATAGTGCAGGTTGTTTTGTGATGTCAGGAACCCTTTTTGTTGTACTATTCAAAGTGATGAATACACGTTTTATTTGTACTTGTAAGTTATATATGAATATTTTCTAAAATATGCTGCCAATGACCTGATCATTTTATACAAATAGTGGCACACTAGAATTTTGAACAACTTTTTTTTGACATCTCCACCATTACACACTTACCAAGTGAAACTGGGATTTGTTTCTGACAGAAGCTTGTTGAAAATGTTGTTCGAACTGGGAAGGTCTAGTTGTGTTATGCGTTGAACTGCTCTGTGAGCTATGCATTCAAAGCACTTATTTAAAAAGTAGACAGGCCGCTGATAACACCTTTTTGAGGTTTGCTGTTAATCCTGAAGTTCTCACAGAGATGAATGTAAATGTCAATCATTTCCTCAAAGGTGGTTGCCTTGATTTATTTAATTAAAAGCAACAAAATGTCATTCCGCCTGGTAAATACGACATGGAACTATTTTACTGACAGAAATGTAAAATTTGCAATGATTTGCTGTACCTTGACAAGCTATGTACTGTGCAGTCATTAAAGTGTCTAATCTTTGATTTTAAAAGGGACGGAAAAGATTTATTATGTGTCTTAACATTGAGATAAGTTAGTTATGAGGTTGTAAATGCGATTAAATGAAAAACTAAGCAATAATTTTACAGAATAATACCTCTCATAATTGTATTAAAAAGTCAAATCATGACTCTTTTTCTGGAGACTGCTCTTTTTGCTAACCAACCCAAGATATTAAAATAGAGAAATTTGATGCTACGTAACACTAAAACTGAAGATAACTTTTGAAATATTTCAATTCGCTTGAATTTCTGAATCAGAATCCATCTTTAATACCAAAAACTCCAGGAGAAAGGTAGCCAACCATCAACTGCTTCAAAAGCAAGTTCATAGAATATTTTAAACTCTGAGTTTGACAACTATATTTTTACTCTATTTATTTTGAATTATTCCACTTCACTTATGAACAGTTACTGATGTAATTAACACACAGGCACAGCGGGTGCTTTTCTTTTGCATTCTAGTGTGCAAGTAAGCTGGAGTTCTGTGTAAGAGTGGGGTAGGTAAACTAAAGGTGTGTAATCATGAAATATAAACTTCAAAAGTCAACTCAAAGAGAGAAAATAAGTAAAGCTGAGCCAATTTTAGTCCACCAGTACTGGCATAGATGCAGCCATACCAGCATAAAGTACTTCTTTACACCTGGCTAATGTATCAAAATTATTATTTCTGCTTGCTTTTCAAAATAAAATGTATCTGGCTGCCATGAATTTGAGGCCCTTCCTGTTCATACTGGACCAGGCGAGAACTCAGTCTGCTCTCTACAGGAACTTCACTGTGTCAGTTTTTGAGGATAATTTAAGCAGAACTCAAACCACACTAGCATTCTACATCACAACATTGATTTCTTTTTTACTATACATTTGAAAATTGATTTTCTTTTGCCAGTTTAAGCATCCAACAAGCATTCCACATTTGTGCCAAATTGCAAACTATTTAAAACTGAGTTTTAAAGGAAAACCATTTAATCTTTTAAACCATGTGCGACATTGTTTAAGATTGCCAATGTTTGTACTTGTGTGTACTGTTTGACCTGAGACTTTGTTTCTGTTTTGGATTTTTCCATCACTTCATAAAATGCTTATCAATTTGTACAAGTCTTTCTAAAAAAAAGAGAAAATTTTCTTTAAAAGTTCAGCCATTTCTCCTGATGTGACATATCTTTAAACATGCCAGCAGATGCGTCACAGAGGAGACAAAGCATGTATAGGTTCTGCAGTGATAAAATGAAACACCTTCCTAAGCCTATAACCTGTGTACAGTGGGGGACAATAATATCTTAAAATGCATAAGTGTTTGTCAATTGGTTTAAATACTGCCCTTTTATGAGGGAATGTATCATTGATCTTAATTTAACTCGGACCGGTGGGAATACAAACATGAATTTTAATGTGGATACTGAATATTACTTTTTGTCGTCTTTGTTGGTTTAGTGCAATAACCAGCATGATTTTTTTCAATAAAACACATCTTTCACAACTCCTCAATTAAATAGGCTCCTGTCATAGTGAAAGCTGCCTTTTCTCAAATTCACGGGTTCCTATTTTTTTTGAAAAAGGGAGACCGGCGCTGAGTTAATCAGCTGCTTGTTAATTTGTGTCAGGGTTTAACAAATATGAATATAAATGAATGAATGAAAGCTGGGCATTTCACGCCCAAGTCCATAACTGTGATCATATTTCCAAAGTGGTCGCTGTGATCAGATTGGAAGTGGTTCATTTTCAGAGATTACTTACCTCTTTACTAGCTCCCACAGCCTGACTATGGCCCAGCCCTGAAGGTAAGTCTTCATGGCAGTTTGATTGTATGCCATGGCCATCAGACTAGCCCACTGGATACAGCAGTGACTGAATCAGCAAAATTCCATTTTCATTACATAAAATTCCGGGATTTTTACTGGTGCTTTGGGATAGCTCTCTGCTGGTCCATTTATTTTCTTTCTGCCAAAGCTGAAAAACAGAGGTCTTCACTGCTGTGATGTGCTCAGCTGAATATTTTGTCATCTGGAGGCACATGTGATGTAAATTGAATTCACCAGAAGCTTCTTGCTCATTTCAAATTGTTTGCTAATTGTGATTTTCATGGAGCTCGTGTGGGATATAAACGCAATGAACAACAGGCAACGGAAGAGGAGTCAACAAAAAGTGTCCAGATATTTGTTTTTGATTCCCACTGCTTCTCACCATTTATCCTATCTATCCATTCCAGCCAATCACAAACCTTATCTGCCTTTAGATACTTACGAAGAAGAGGCTATTTAGCTTTGTAACCCCGTTCCAACCATTCAATAGAATCATGGTTGATCTATGACCCAACTTTATAAAACTGTCTTTGTCCAAGTAAATCTTTTTTATCTTGGGTTAACAAACATCTGTCAATTCCAGATTTAAAATTAACAGTTGATCTAGCTTCAATTACCAGTGTCAGAAAAGAGTTCCAAATTTTTACCACTTACTTTGTGCTCCACAATTCCACTCCTTGAAGACCTGGTTGTAAGTTGTAGACTGTACTTGTAGCCAAAGAATCTCCAACTGGTTTGTCTCAATTTTTTTATCTGTTCCTTTAATAGCTTGAAAACATTGATTGAATTCCAAGAATTCAATCTTAGTTTGTGTAATCTTGCCTTGTAATTTGACCACAAGGTTTAGGTCTCATTCTAGTAAAGCTACAGAGTACTCCCTCCAAGGTCAGGATATCCTGCCTGAAGTATGTTGCCCGCAGTATTCCAGGTGTGGTCTGACTGGGGCTTTGTGTGACTGAAGCAAAAATTTTACCCCCTTGTATTCTGATCCTCTAAATGTTAATGCCAGCATCCCATTAGCTTTTTTGATTATTTTGGGCACCTGTTCATGACATTGGAATACTTTATGTATTTTGACTTCCCAAGTTAGTTTGGGCCTCCACTAATTCTAGCTTTTTCCCATTTAGAAAGTACCTGGTTCTACTCTTCTTAGTTCCTCACATTTGCCTTCACTGAAATCAATTTGCCTTAATTTGTCCATTGGCTTAATCTATTAATTTCTCTTTGTAACTTTAAGCTACCACTTACATTGTTTGCAGTGCCATCTATCTCTGTGTCAGTGATAAATTTGGCTGTCCTGTCACCCAGGAATGAATATAGTGAATGATTGAGGACCCAAGACAGATCTATTTGTTCCATCCTTCTGATGAGAGTACATGCCCTGTATCCTATTCTCCCCTGCCACTCAGCCAATTTCTTAACCCCTGGTCAATAATTTTCCTTCAGTTCGATGAGCTTCAATTTTAGCTAACGTTCTCTTATGAGGAATGGTGACACAGTGGTTTGCACTGTTGCCTCACAGTGTCAGAGACCCAGATTCAATTTCTGGCTTGGGTCACTGTGCGTTCTCCCAGTGTCTGTATGGGTTTCCTCCAGGTGCTCTGGTTTCCTCCCACATTCTGAAAGATGTGCTGATTAGGAGCATTGCTAAATTCTCCCTCAGGCTACATGAACAGGCGCTGGAGTGTAAAATAAAGTTTATTATTAGTCACAAGTAGGCTTAGATTAATGCTGCAATGAAGTTACCATGAAAATCCCCTAGTTGCCACACTCTGGTATCTGTCTGGGAGAATTTAGCATAGCCAATGCACATCTTTCAGATTGTGGGAGGAAACCAGAGCACCTGTAGGAAACCCTCGCAGACATGGGGAGAATGTGTAGACTTCTCGCAGACACTGACCTAAGCCTGGAATCAAACCTGAGTCCTTGGCACTGTGAGGCAGCAATGCTAACCACTGTGCCACTAGGGTGACTAGGGGATTTTCATAATAACTTCATTGCAGTATTAACATAAGCTTGTGACACTAACAAATAAACTTTAAAACTTTTATCACTGCCTTCTTGAGGTCCATATAAATGACATCAATAGACATTCCCCTGTCCACTACTTTAATCACATCATCAGATTTGTGAGGCATGTCCTACCTTTTACAAATCCATGCTTGTTCTCTCTGATCAACTGAACATTTTCCATGTATTCCATTGCTTTATCCTTAATTATATAATTCAGATTTAGGTTAACTGGTCTATAATTCTCTGGTTTTCTTCTAATTTTCTTTATCAAATAACAGGGTGGCTGGAAAATTTCTTCAATCTGAAGAATCCTAAATCAAGAGAATTTTGGAAGATTATAGTTAGGACATGGACAATGTTCTCACTTCTTTTAAAACCTTTAGGGTAGTTCTATTGCTCCTTTAGTGACCCCTTTTTAAGCATGCACTACTGCTGCGAATCCCCAGCTTTGCTTTTACTTAATTCTGAAAGCAACGGGTTTTGCCTTTTCAAGTTCACTGCTTGGTTTTTATTGTCTTTCTGTTGTAAAGTGGTTCATTTGTGCAAAATAATGAAAAACGGCTGAGACAAGTGTTGCTGTACACTCTCTGAGAGTCAATCAACTAATTTCTTCCCTTTCTCAATTTTTACAACACGAAACTAGGCCATGTCAACAATTTCAGCTTTTTGAATTGGCAGAAGCAAATGGATTTTGTTTTTGGTCAACTTTTCTCCTTATTTGCACTACATTGTCACTGACAGGCATGCCCATAAATCTGGATATAGTTATGTTACTGTGTCAAAAGTGTTGAGAATACTTGGTGGTAAATCACATCATTAATAGGCAGGATTTCGAAACTTTTGGAATAAGTGCCCTTTCAAAAGAAAACCTCCAGTGAGAGAGTTTATTTTCTCCGGTCCACAGTTACTCATGTTCTAATTACATTTATAGAAATGTTCTATTTACGCAGCTTTCATATTCTGGCAATAAAATCTTTTTTAATCATATAAATTTGGAAGATCTGAATTTCAAAGTAATAAGTGCATTTTATAAATCAGTTTTTTGTGTGCTAATTATTCATTCAAGTTGTCAGACCAGATGTACATTTCCAATAAAACATTTCCTCTACCCTTGAAGAACGTTACCTATTGCAGTAGTCCCACATTACCATTTCTCACATCAGCCTGATTGTGGTCTCTCTAAATGACCAGTTCGGCACCAAACTGCGTAAGGGTTTGCAACAATTCAGTTCTGCCCATGTGGTGATGGATTGAGCTTCTCACCAAATTGCCAGCACAATTGAAGGGTTTTATCTCCTCTAGCATTGCATCCTAGCGGTGAAGTACTGTGCGATAAAACAATAATCCCACCTTGTCCCTTAATAACTTTTTTAGAACAAATCACTTTGTAATCCCTATGTCTGCAATTCCCGTTCATTACAACTGTTTATTTTCTGATTGTCACTTTCAGCCTCTGGGAAAGAATTAGATTAGTCCTTCATTTGACATAGCAACTCACACTGTTTATATTCACTGCCAGAAGGTGGACTGGAAGACCAGCACTTTTTGCCCACTCCTAATTTCTCTTGATGAGGTAGTGTGAGCTGCCCTCTTGAACTGCACCAGTATTTATGATGTAGCTGCTGTGACACAGCAGATTTTGGGAGGGAATTCCAGGATTTTGACCCGGGTCAATGAAGAAACATCAATTACACTTCCAAGTCAGGATGGTTTATGACTTGGAGGTGATGCTGTTCCCATGCACCTGCTCTCTTTGTTCTCGCAAGTGGTGGTGGCTGGTTTGGGGGTTGCTGTTGGTGTACAAGCTTTACCTGGAAATTTGGGAATATGAACTTATGTGCTTCTATTCTCGTTGTGTAACACACTTTGAAACTCAAAATACTACTAGCTCCTCAACAGAAATGCCAGTTTTATTGTGTCAAAATGTGACTGGATGTATGTTTAGTTTGGCTGACTTATGTATTTCCATTTCTGTGCTATGTGCACATTATCTTGAGGCACTGGTATGTATCTTCCAACCAACCATTTGCCTACACAGCCTTCAGTCACTCTTCTGCCAACATTCTTTTGGATTACATAGAATTTTATACAGCACAGATACAGGTCATTAGACCCAACAGATGTTAATGCTCCATACTAATATCCTCCCACTTTACTTCATCTCACCCCATCAATATATCCTTCTATTCCTTTCTCCCTAATGCATTTACCTAGCTTCCCTTTAAATTTATCCATTATCTAAGCATAAGAAGGTTTTTTTTCTGCAGTCACACTTTACACAAAGTGGGAATCCTGAAGAACTGCTATGTTTCCTCCAGCAGTCTTGCTTTCTGTTTAATTTAGTTCAGAAGTTTAGGGGCAGCAGGATGGAGTGGCACAGTGGCATCATATTTAGCACTGCTGCCTCACAGTCAGGGACTGGGTTCAATTCCGAGCTCGGGTCACTGTCTGGCTGGAGTTTGCACATTCCCCCCAAGCCTGCATGGGTTTCCTCCAGGTGCTCTAGTTTCCTCCCACAGTCCAAAGATATGCAGTTAAGTTGATTAGCCGTGCTAAATTCACCCTAATTTCAGGGGAATTAGCAGGATAAATATGTAGGGTTATGGGGATATGGTGGGATTGTTGTTGGCACAGGTTCAATGGACTGAATGGCCTCTTTCTATACTATAGGGATTCTAAGATGACAGGATTATGGTATTGTATACTGCCCTGGTTAAAATGAGCAAGAAAGAAGAAGCATGAATGGAGAAGCAGTACTGGATAATGCCAACCAAGGATTTTAAAAGGTTGCAAATAGGGAAATCCAACTGAGAGTGGGGAACCTGACTGTTTTGAGGTTTTGGGAAGGGAATGAGAGTTGTCAATTTCGGCAAAGTAAAAACGCATTGAATGAAAAAGAATTTTAGAGGAACGAGCTGAGAGGAGAGGAGTAAAGACAATTGCAGTATGAGAGAGAGATGAGATGTTTGAGAGGAAAGAAGAATTTGGCAAGGGAGGAAGTCAGGCTTCATGAAGCTATTACAGAATAGATTCTTAAAACAGTCACTGTTTTCTAATGCCATTGTGCCTCTGTTGTCTGCACTGATGTGTTCATAGAATCACAGAATCCTACAGTGCAGAAGGAGGCCATCTGGCCCATCGAGTCTGCACCGACCACAATCTCACGCAAGCTCTATTCCCGTAACCCCATGCATTTACCCTTGTTAGTCCCCCTGACATTAAGGGTCAATTTAGCAAGGCCAATCCACCCAACCCACACATCTTTGGACTGTGGGAGGAAATGGAGAACTGGAGGAAACCCATGCAGATATGGGGAGAATGTGCAAACTCCACACAGACAATGACCCAAGCCAGGAATCGAACCCACGTCCCTGGCATTGTGAGGCAGCAGTGCTAACCACTGTGCTACTGTGCTGCAACAAGTTTTTAATTTGACTTGAATGCATAAACATAATGGTTCATTGGGATTTTGGAAGGCATATATGCTAAACAAAGTGGAAGTGTCTCAAAGCATCTTTCATACTTTTATCATGCAATAAAATCCATAGCAAAGCTATCTAGCAATGTCTGCATTAAGACACTTTCTTTGGACTGGAGGGTCCCTGTCACTCTGGCACTAAAGTAATTTAGTCCCATTTCTCCCCCCCATCCCAAAAACAAAACATGAACAGCTGCTGTGAGAAGCAAAGAATCACACCCTGAATTTAACAATACTTTTGTACAGTAGTACTTTCATTAAAAAAAGACACATTTTCCCTTTCAAAGAGACAAGGTAATAACCCTGAATATTCCTGTCATTATTCAACATCCTGAAATGGTCAAAGCATTCTTTGAAACATATACTTAAATATTCCAGAAATGGGGATGGGGGACCCAAAAAAGGGCGTTCTCACACGATAGCAAAAAGTGAACAATTTATTTAAGTTAGTATTTATCAAATTATAGGTCAAACCTCAAACCTGATATTGTATATGACTTACACCCATGGTTTCCAACACAGGTTTTTCATGGGATATATTGCTTTTGTTTGATATTTTGGTTTGCTATGTTTATTACCTAATCTGCTGAAATACCTATCCTGGTGTTTCTTTTTCTGTAACCAGACATGTGTACGCGTACAAAAGCATCTGTGTGAAGCAAGCTGTTTTAAATATTGTGCCTCAGTTATTCACTGTCCTTGCCCAGCTTGAGCCAAGAGATCTCTGCTCAGCATCTGTGGATTACCAGAGCCGTTCCTTATTGTACCTCTTGTCAGTTATTCCTATTCATTTAACCTTTCATTAGTATCTGTGTTGCTTCACTGTCTGGGAAGCCAGGCGCAAAGCAAAGGCTCGCTGTCACAGTTATTAGATTCCTTGGTTACATCTCAGCAACCATAAAAGAAGTGGGTCAACACTGTTGTCGAGCACACTGCATTCCTGGGGTGTTCTTCATCTGTGTATGTCAGGGACATGTGCCACATGTTGATAGGGCATCCTAGGGATAAGTGCACAACATGGGGGCTAGGCAAAGGCCATGAATAGGAGCTTCGTAGGAGTTTTTGCAAAGGCAAATGATGTGTGCAGGAATTTTACTTAAAAGGCTGCTGAGATGGCCTGTCTTATAGCGTTGCCAAGGTTGTCTGTGAGATGCTTGTCAATCACTCCACTTTACACCAGAGCTGTAACATGACTGTTGGGGAGAAATTGACTTTTACATAATGTCAGGAAAATATTAATTTTAATTTTTATGCAGTGACAGACTTTTTGCTGAGAGGGAGAGTTCAATTGTCGGCTGCTTTTGACATTTTGGTAATTATAGAGCAGGAGATACTGGTCAGAAGCATTATACAAACTCAGAATGATACACTGTACTATTAAAATAATCCTTTAGGATCAGGAGGACATTTTATTGAAAAGTTAATAGTTTTATGTTTGGTGATTCTTTCCATATTGCCTGTACTGCAAGGTTTGAAAAATTACCAGCAAGCACTATGAGTGAAGTTAAAAGTGTATACAATGAAAATATGTCCGAATAAGTAAAAATAATTGCCAGAATTGTGTTGCAATAAAATGCCGTTAGATTCCAGTTATTCTATTCCTTTTTGCATTATCTAGAATGGAATGTTATACAATGAGAAGGCATTCGCTTGTCAGGTTAGAATTTTGCATAACTGGCCTTAGACTTGCAAAGCAAAATTGCCTTGTCAAACCAAGTAGATTATATTAGCCCACGGCAAGTGATATTGTCTGGAAGTTTCAAATAACAGAAAGCCAGTGTGATTTGAAAACCATCTGGTGGAAACCTTTTGTGAACTTGCTGTTGACTTGGGAGAGAAATGAGGATAGAGTCATTATTTTAGTGTTTAAGTAAATCGATAAGTTACTCCTTGTTATAGCTTCACTGGCTTTTGGAGTGTAATAACTCAGGAAACTTGACAGGAAAGGAATGGTGTATATTGTGAAACATAAAGCCACTCTATAGCATACATACACCAGACTTTACCAGGACGATAGTTCTGTAGACCCTCCTCGGTGTCTGCCTTATAAATGGCTCAGTGATGAGTTCCACTTGGGCAGGCCATTGGTATTACCAAGGAAACTGGTATCCAGTGAGCCCCATAAGGAAGAGATTTCCCATGAAACTTCATGGGGGTCATCATGTGGAGACCCTCCATAAGACTCAAACCATCCAATCAGGCTTTTGGATACTGGCCCTTTGATTGGACTTTAATGAGATCCAATATTTTCACATTGGTTAAGTTGCTTCCGGGTGAAGTTTGCTAATCGTCCTCTAATGAAACAGGGAGACTAAAACTGTTAACTGTTAATGTTTACCAAATACCAATGATTTCAGAAAGTGAGATGTTACATTAACTGCTAGAGTTGATTGTACTACAGTTTACTGCCTAATGATACCAACATGTAATATGGTTCAGTGAGAATGGACAATAAGCTACACATTGCAGAGTATAAAGTGCAATGTCCTAACTTTATTCAAACCCATGCTTAAATGTGATCTGTTATTCAATCACTCATTGCCCAGAAACTATTTATTATTTGTTTCTTGAACAATATTAACACAATGGTGAGATAAGAGATGTTGATCGAGCAGCTATCAGTGATCATGTTACAGTCTGAAATCCCAATGCAAGTATCAGTCATTTAAAAGGACAATATGATTGTCTTTTAAAAACCATGGAATCTTAAGCAAAGCATCACTCTAAATGTTCTCAGATTTACCCAATAAAACTGCAATTAAAGTGAGAGTGATGCTTAATAAAAGAAAACTGCTAAAAAAATCATTTATTGATTTTTGAAAAAAAATTATTGGAAAAAAAAATTATTTATTGGAGAGTATGTAATTAATTAGCTTTGTACCTCTTCTGATTGATGAGGATGGCTTTGAGAATCTTGCGTTGATTCTGAGCTTGTCATTTCTGGAAGTGTCGAGCAACTTTCTCAATGCTGGAAGTCACTACCTCCATGTCTACACGAGTATTGTACTAGTGAATCCCAACTTCTACTCAGAGGAAAATAACAG
The DNA here is from genome assembly GCA_024679065.1 of Sphyrna mokarran. Classification (NCBI taxonomy): domain Eukaryota; kingdom Metazoa; phylum Chordata; class Chondrichthyes; order Carcharhiniformes; family Carcharhinidae; genus Sphyrna; species Sphyrna mokarran. Next base: position 129,921,031 of record JAGIQG010000006.1, on the reverse strand, counting down.
CAGAATTTCAGTTTCATTCAATTAACCACCTACTAATAATATTGAGAACTTTTGATTTAAATTGTACAATTTATAGCAGTGTGAATTTATTAGTAAGTTGTAGATTTCAGAGAAAATAAACAAATCTTCCCTCTTTTTTGTCAAACACAAATTTCACCAGCAATGCCTGATGGTGTGTTCTGGATACATGGATTGAAGAAGTGAAAACACTCAGTTTATTAGGATTCTATTGCTGTGGCAGTTTAAAGAGCCTTTCTTCTGTCTTGTGTAATTTTATGCAACATGTCAGTCTATTGAACTGCAAATTGTAATAACCTCAAATAAGTGAGGGGTTGCACTGTTTCTGTGAGTTGAAATAATTCAGGATAAAATGAATGAATTCAGGAATACTGTGCACATATTTGATATCATAAAATAAATTATAGTTTGTTTATTACCCAGCAAGACTGCGGTGATCTGTGACCTCTCACATTCTTGTTCCCTTCTTAATAATGTCATGACAGTGAAAATGGATTAATAGATAGCAGAAGGGATGAAGATACAAAGTAGCATTCTAAGCAAGGGGTTTGCTTGATGTCATAAAGTGAACTCGAATAGAATTCCAGCAAAGGCTGTATTTACATTTATAATCTAAACCATTGAATCAGATTATGATCTTCAAATCAGTGCCTGCTATATTTATTTAAGGATAAATTTATTGACAATGTTAAATATGGTTATGAGTGTAATACTGATGCTACCCAACTGAGAAATCTGATTTTAAGTTTGTTGCACATTTGCCAGACACACAGGGAGCTGGGATTAGCTACATTGATGCATATAGAAAATAATTTAAGGTGTTTGTGATGCCATTATTGCTGGTTCAGTGGTGAGATGACTATAGAGAAAATCCTTGTCCACCACATAGTATAGACCATGACTTCAATATAATGATTTATTAATCTCCTTAGTATAAATTAACTAATATTCCAACAAATTTGCATTGAAGGCAACCTTTTATCAAGGTGCAAAGGACAATCAAAAGATAGTAGCTGGAATTCTCTGGTCTCGTATTGGAGCCACTGCCGCCAGTGAGAATGGAGAATTCGGCACTCAGTCAAATCTTCATTCACTGCAGCAGAACCGGAGAATCCCAGCCATGTACAAGGTTGGAGACATCTAGGCTATTGTCACTAGTCTGATTTTCAGAATATTTTGTCCAATTAAGTGCAGCAATTATCTGACATTACTAATTTTCGATGTAGTCTTACTGTATGTATGTGGCATAGCCAAGATAGTCTACGGAGATTCCACTGGAATTTGGCAGCGTCTGAGAAGAAATAATGACTTGTGTATATGTTGTTCTTTTCAGAATCTTAGGAACTTTACTGCGAATGAAGTACTTTTGAAGTGTAGTCAGTGTTGTAATGTTGGAAATGCAGCAACCAGTTTATGTGCAGCACAGTAATAATGGTCTGATCATATGTTCTTGTGATGTTGGTTAAGGGCTAAATATTGGCCAGGACACTAGGATAAACTCCATTCCTTTCTTCAAAACATGCCATGTGATCTTTTGCATTCACCTGAGGGGACTGGCATGATCTCGCTTTAACATTCCAACTGAAAGACAGCACCTCTGATAGTGTGGTATTAGACATTTATGTGGAGGTGAAAGAAATCACAACTTTCTGCCTCAGAGCTGAGATTTTGAGGTGGCTTGAGGAGCTTAACGTTTCACCCATCCAGTTGAGTATTAGAAGGGAATGCTCTCTGTATTACCATAAGCAACAAATTCCCAGACCAGGACTGAGTCTGAAATTTTGAAGTTAAAATGTTGATTTGTACTGCAGTACATCGCCAGTCATGTGGCACATGTATCAAACAAGTGTGCTGAATTCAAAGCATTGCTTAATGCGATGTTTGAAAGGATAACAACAGTATTAAAATTACATATATTTTGGCTTGTAATTTAATTTGTTGGGTGGACTTTTCATCAGCCTTCAAATTGTTCAGATTTAGCTGATTTGGAATTTTAAGGATGAATTTTGTGCTTGTTAAAGTGAGGGATGGCAGTATTTGGAATAGGATTGCTTCTATTTCTGATATTCAGAATGGCCACATTTTAACATGTTGGAGGAAAGTTTCCCTATTTAATCTCACCCTGACAAAGTTGTTATGGCTCATTGGATAAAACCCTGATTTCTGAGTCAGAAACTGCAGATTCAAGTCTCACTCCAGAACTTGTTGGAGGAGCATTCATATGCAGCTCACCAGAGAGGTAGTCAGCCCACTAATCTTTCCAATGCTTTTTCTCTATTCCCCAAAGCAAAACAAAGTGTGAAAATACAACACAAAGAAATGCACTCCATCCTCAGAAGAAAGCAAAAGAGTTTTGGAATAGGAGGAGAACCCCTCAAGCCCATTCCACTCATTTAGTGAGGACATGGCTGCTCTGGAACCTAACACCACATGACTAACTTTTCCCTAAATCCCTCAATAAATCCCTTAATAACAATCTCAGTTAAACTTAATTGACTGAGTGTCAATTGCCATTAGTGAAGAGAATTCCAGAATTTTATCATCCTTTGCATGAAGAATCTTCCTTCATTTTACTCATGAAAGATCTGGTGCTAAATTTTAGGCTTGTGTTATCTCAGCCTAGAGTCCCCAGCAGTTAGAAATAGTTCCACCTGATCGACCTTTTTGTTTTCCTTAATCCCTTGAAAACATTGATGAATTCACACTTTAAACATATGAACAGTAGCTTATTTAATCTCATCTCATAATCTAACCCATTGAGTCCAGATATCATTCTGGGAAACTTACACTGCTATGATTCCACAACATTCAGTTCTTTATTCATGTAGAATAAGTCCGGTGTCCTATCCAACAACAGATTTTACCTTTGAGTTTCAAGGTTAGAGTTATCGTTAGCAAGGTACACTACTACAAATCTTCTCTCCATCAGGTCATGACAGTCTTGATGGTGTAGTTTTCGAGAGTTCCATTCCAACTGACCAACTAATAATATACTGGTTCAGAGTTTGGCTACTTCTAGAAAGACACGTAGTTCTTTAGTGTCTCCAAGCCAGTCACACAGCTTTCAAGGTTTTGGACCTTTTTAGTCAGTTTACATAGTACCTCCAAGAGTTCCTGTCTCCTTTTCCGCCAAATAAAAAAAAAACTAACCTGTAAATAATTTGCTTCTCTTCTCACAAGAGTTCTATTTCTTTATTTCTGTTTCTGCCTGCCTGTTTCTTCTTTCGGTTTCTACTCACTAATCTTCATTCACCCTCCAGCTCCTCTGTTTATAGCTCTTCCTTTTTGGTTGCAGCTCCTCTTTGTGCCTACCAGCACCCCAGCTTCTTTCTTAAACTTCCTTCCTGTTGGTACTGCTTCCAAGTCAAGAGTCATCAGATCACATGGACCAGCATTTCTAATTACTTAATAAGTTTACAATTGATGCTAACTTTTCAAACATTCTTTTAAACAGTTGAAGATTTCACTGATATTTTAAGGGAATTACACATGTTCCTCACAGTTTTGTTTCCTAGTCAGAGATCATCATTCCAGAGTTGAGGGAACTTTGGAAATGATGTTTAGGGCATCTGCATTGTTTTCATCCACTTACTCTATTTTATCGATGCTGTTACCTCTCTGAGTGAATTGAACTAAATTATTAACTATGCATATCCCACGAAAAGTGAATTAAAAATAATTTTACATTGGCCTTAATGATTAGCAGAGACAGGACACTTTCTCAGCAACAGATGTACTGGTAATCAATCCTCTCTGTGCTTTCCAGTAACCAAATTTAACCTTATTGTTTCAGCGATATTATTTTTTAATAGATTTCTGATAACTTCACCAGATGAAGTTTATTCACAGGCACTTTGCTTCTTTTCTTCCACCCACTTCCTCCACCCAAAATTCTAACCCATTATTTCCAGGTTGTTGAATCCTGTGACACTGCAAAAGATTGTGAAAAAAAATCTCTTAAGACTTGGTTCTGTCTGAAGTACCATTAGTGCTGGGTTTTAGGTAAGTGAAGGTGCAGTTTACAAACACATTCTCTGTGCTTCCAGAGGTTAGTGTAGCTCAGTATCCAGACGCTTTACAACTGTGGCAGTGTTTGTTGGGAAAAGTGCATTAAGACATACTTGTCCATCCCACTCTCATAACTCATTACACCACACACTTTCTTCTCCAGTCTTTGGACAATCAAACCTACCACAGGATAAGTTACAGCTTTAGAATATTTAACTTCATGACATCCTGCCTAAATAGAAATTTGCCACCGTGTAACAACACGAAATGATAAACAGACATTAGAACATTGAACATACATCAACCCTATTTATCTTTCATCAGTTTCAGATAGCAGAGAGTGGGATTTACAGAAATCTTCTTTGTGGTATTTTTGGTGTCATTTCCAAGGCTGTACACATACATTACACCACAGAATATTCAACCAGGGTGTCAACGCACTGTGGTTTTTTAAAATGAATGCTTTTTGGTGCAGCTGCAATATCTGCCCTGATCCCAGAACCTTGGCAATGAACAGACTCTCATTCTTGTCTTTATTTTTGCAGTTGTATTCAGGCGGTTTCAGTTCCCCAGCCGAAAGAATGTAGAAATGTTATGTCGTTGGGCTTGTGTAAAACCTTTGCTTCGTGCTCAGGGCAGTCACAAAGAGGAACGACTAATGTGTACCAGCATGCATGAAACTATCTTGGCTTTGTCCATGCTTGCAGAGGGAAGCCTTCACCAAGAAGATTTTAAGAAAGTGCAAAACGTATTGTGACAGAATCAGTGACTTTATTCACAACATGGTGCCCTGTCTGGGACTAGGTGTGCAAAGGTTGATTTAGGATACGCCCTCACATGGTAACTGTGTCAGAAATTAAGCCTGTCAACTGCAATTTACAACATGTAATGAGTGCCTTTTATTTAGACTGTTGTCGTTCTAGCATCAATATATTGTTGGTGAGGTGCTGCAATTGCCACTTGTTCCAGCTTGCTGCAGAATGCTGTTTGTCTCAACAATGGCCAAGGTGTGAGTGGAACACTGGGTTAACACATACCAATTATACATCACTAAGTGATAGAGCTCAGAGCTTCTCTGTGGATCAAATTTCCAATCCACATATAAATTGTTCCAGGTGATGATGCAGGTGCTGTGGAAATGGGTTGCTTAACCAGTGTTTATCTCCCAAACTAGTTAACAACTGGCATTGGTGGAAGCAGTCAATGTTTTACTGGTGCCAAGTTCATGCTACAGAGTTTCATACTTCAAAGGCAAGGTAACATTTAAAACTACAAAAGAAAAATAAATCTGGTTGCTTCTGATGGTGAATTGGGTTTCCTTCCCCATGCTTAGCCTAGCAGCTAAATTAGATTGAAGGGTACTTTCTTCTCATTAAATTGAGGGATGCTCATGCTGGGGAATTGTATACTTTTGCACATTTGGCACCTCGTGTTAACATCAAGATCCTTCAGCTCAGTTGTAACATGCCAGCTGCACAATAAAACTCCCAGTGCTCTGCCCAGCAGCGCGCCTTTCCACAGCCTCGGAGCAGTACTACCTACACCAACAGCGTGAGCCTTTCCAGTTCACACACCACTCATCCTCACGGTCTGTCTGAATGATAGTTTGCCAACTTGTGCTGAATTCTGAGCAGTAATGTGCTCTAAACTCTGATCCCCAAGGAACGGGGTCCAGACTTTCCAAACTCATTTCACTTGGGTCCATTATTGCCAGAATAAACTCTCATCCCATCAGTTTGAGCTGGACTCAGACCAAGGCTGTGGAGGTGACTGTGTGGTGGACTCACTCACCGAAGTGGTGAGCTACCCAGTCGGAGGTTGTTTTTAATTTTGATCATGGCTACCACTGAGGTAGATATGAGACACGTCCATCAAACTGAGCTCTTGCTAACAACGAGGGAGCTACTGTCAAGAGCAGAACGCTCCATGATCAGGGTTGGGAAGGGAACCTGTGATTGTTTGCCAGAGGGTGCAGTATTCTCCAGAGTTAACTCCAACATGAATTCCAGGATTGAAGAAAGCATAGTTTCACCTGTAAATTTATTCACAACGTGTTGTTAAAGCTCAAACTTGTTGTCCCTCTTAATCATTTCCTCCTGATTACTCATTTTCTCTTCTATACTTTTCATTCTTAATGGCATCATACATTTAGAACTCAACATACAGAGCTGGATCACACCAGCAATGCCCATTTACACTTCACCAGCAGAATCAACCAGTCATTCCTTGGTTCAAATTGCTTGGCACAATATAAGAGATTTTTAACAAAGTTCAGGTGGCATAATTTCAATATAGCCAAGTTGCCTTTTTCATTCTGTCTTGGGGTATCACACAAAGATTGATGTTCAGTGGAAGAAGTGAGAAAACAAGTCTTTTGCACAGTTTAATTGTTGAGAAGCTATTAAAAATGTGCCTGTGATCACAGAATCACTGAAGGTTTACAGCACAGAAGGTGACATTCAACCCGTTGTGCCTGTGATGACCCTCTGAAAAAGCAAATCACTGAATTCCACCCCTCCCCATCATCTCCCAGCAGCCATGTCTAACCTTTCTTTTCCCATAATATAGAGATTGTGCCATAACATGGTTAGAACCCCGCTCCACGGAATGGGGCAAGACTTAGACTCGCATATAAGATAAAGTTTAAACCCTTGAAGCACTCGCACATCCAAAGTCATCGTGGAATCAATGCCTTTGCCCTCCCCATTTCATAATCTCTTCATCCTGAACTGGTAGATATTGGAGCTGCCCTTTTAAAAGTGTATTGTGGGTTCACACTGAGTGGGAATAGGTCTGGCTTCAAATTATAAAGTGACTTGTGCAATCAAGAATACTCATTAAGAGTCTGAAATTGTGGAATCCATCGTGCTTTTTCACAGTGGAATCTTCCCTGTTTGTTTCCTGATTCTTGTCAGTCATTGCTCTGGTTGGAAATTCCCTCCTCTGTTTGAAGGATAAAGAAACAGAATTTGGATTCTTGATTGTTCCAGATTAGATTTGGTTTTTTTATATATTGTGAAATGTTTTCAACATCATGCATTTTCTTTCAATCTAAAGCCTTCAGTTCCTGAGAAGAGTGTTACAATGCTGTTTACCACCAGAAATATCTCCGAGAGATTGGGATTGGGAATAATATGCTTGGATATTGGACAGGAATTTATATCCATTACATTTTGCTGCGTGTTTCGCTATTCAGCCTCCTCAGTGCCGAAACATCTCAGTTCAGCTTCTATTCACTGAGAATGGAATAGGTTGCGGCAGGAGACTTTTTTAATTGTTCATGTCAGAATACTTGACTAGCAAGGTTCATTAAGTGTCACTATCTTTTAACAATATGAAAAATAATGTGCCGTTCTCCAGATATTGCTGTCACGGTTTGACTGTATCTGGGAAAGACCACAATAAGCAGTTCATGTTACCATCCAGAAATGCGATGTATTTTTCAGAATAATGGGGAGCATACACTCACTAAATCTCTAATTAGGCTTCATGTAGTAAAACGCCTGGTTCAGTCTCTGAGGTAGCAGATGTAATAATGCTAAACACTATGCAGCAACACCATATAAGAACTTGCGATATTAAATTAATCTTACAGTGGGTGGGCTGGAGGCTTTGTAAGTCCCAACATTTTGTAATGTGTCTTATGGTCAGTAATTTCAGTGTAGTCTTGGAGAGTTTTCGTATCATTGCTAATTTATCTGATGTTTATATTACATTAGCTGTAGAGAAACAGGCCATTCTGCCCAACTGGTCCAGGCTGTTGCTAGGTTCTCTAAATTCTCTTCTTCTTACCCTATCACTATATCATTCTGGTAATTTCTCTCTCACTCCAGTTACCCTCAGATGTGTTTATACTATTTGCTTCAACCACATTTTACAAATATATGTGTTTGGAGCAGGAGTAAGTCACTCGACCCTCACGTTTCCTTCACTATTCAATAACATCATATCTGATCTGATTACAACCTCAACTCCACACTCCTTATCCAGTTCCAGTAATGTTCACTCTCTTCTTCATCAAGAATTTATCTGCTGCTGTCTTAAGAATATTCAAAGGCTTTGTTTCCACTGCCTTTTGAGGAAGAGAGTTTCAAGATTCAGAGAGAAAGTATTTTTCTCATCTGCCTTAATAAGTGATCACTTTTTAAAAAACAGAGACCCCAATTTTTTATTAAATGACAAGAGGAAACATTCTCTCCACGTCCACCCCAGCAATACCCATGAAAGCCTTAAAGCTTTCAATCAAGTCGCCCTTCACTCTTCTAAACTTCAGTAGATACAAGCCTAACATCTCTAATCTTTTCTCATAAGATAAACCACTTGTATCAGGTATTAGTCTCATAAATCTTTGAACTGCTTCCAATGTGTTTTCATTCTTCCATAATTAAGGAGAGCAATACTGTGTAAAGTATTCCAGATGTGGTCTCATTGATGTTCTGTATAACTGAATTATAATCTCCCTACTTTTATCTTTAATTTCATTCACAATAAGCAATAACATTCCATTAGCTTTCCTACTTATTTGCTGTAGTTGCATACCAACTTTTTGGGATTCATACACTTGGACAGTCAGATCCCTTTGCATCTCAGAGCTCTGTCATCTCTCACATTTAAATCATAAACTTTTTTTTATTCTTCCTGCTGAAATGGACAATTTCACATCTTCCTACGTTATACTGTGTCTCTTTGTAGCCTCCTTATGTCTTCTTCACACCTTACTTCCCTGTCTACCTTTGTGTCATCAGCAAATTTAGCAACCAGACCTTCAATCTCTTCATCCATTTATGCCAACTCTTTGTTTCCGTCTAGCTAGCCAATCTTCTGTCTCTGCCAATATGTTAGCACCTACACCATGAGGTTTTATTTTCCAAAATAACCCTTCATGGGTCACCTTATCAAATGCCTTCAGGAAATTGAGTACAGTATATCCACTGGTTACCCTTTCTCCATACTTCATCATATAACTCCAATTAGTTGGTTAAACATGATTTCTCTTTCACAAAACAATGTTGACTCTGCCTGATTGCCTTGGATTTATCTAAGTACCCTGCTTTAACTTATTTAATAATAGATTTAGATGTTATATGTTAGAATGTTGAAAAATTAAAATGAATGTATCAACTATCTTACTAACTACTTCTTTTCAGAGCCCAGGGTGAAGTTCATCGGCACCCGAGCTCTTGTCAGCCTGCAAAACTCCAACAATTTACTAAGTACCACTTTTCTGGTGATTGTAATTTTCCTGAGTTTCTCCCTCTCATTTCCTGGTTCCTAATTGCTTCTGGGAGGTTCCCACCTCATATCCTTCAGCACGAAGAACTCTCCCTGGCTCCTGAATATACCTCTTGGGGGCGGGATGGGTCATTAAATTAGGCCCTGGTGTGCAAAGAATGATTGGTTCATAGTACCAGGAGCAGATCTGTGCGTCTTTAATGTCCAGCCAGTTTCTGACTATGAGCAGTTTGACTCAGGGAGACCAGCTGCATTTTCTGATGGCGAATGACTGAGAGAGGTCTGTACACCTACAAGATTTTAGGAGTCCCATGCAGACCTACATCAACATAGTAGCCTCAGCTATAAAATGCATAATTGGAAGGTGAGGGGGTAATGGAGAAGGGCGAGGGCAAGAGGAAGAAGGAGGGAAAGGGAATGGGGAAAAGAGAGAGGTAGAGTGAGGAGGCTTAAGGAGAATGAGATGACATTTTGAGAAAGGGAAAATAAACAAAGCAAATCAATTAATTCCAATATAATTCTAAACTAAACAAAGATATTCATTTACAAATGTAAGCATCGTCTTGAAGGATCAACAAGGTGGGATTCTTTCTTACTGGTCAATGTTGAAAAGAAAATGCATTTGGATTGCAAAATGCATTGGGATGAAAACCAGACTATTTAGTCCCAGTGTAATGTGTAATATGCCTAAAAACTCCCAAAAAATGAAAACTAATAAAGAGTAAGGAAGTGGGTAGGTGTGACTGAGAGTTGTTGCTGTGCACAATGCTTACATTTTCTGTGTGGTTTGGAAATCCCAGCTTGGTTTCATTGCAGACCACCTAGCCGATACATCTTTGCTGCTAAAGTGTTAACACTTAATCCACCAACATAAAATGGAATCTTTAAAAGCTTCTTAGTGAGAGTTAGTCTGAAGATTGATCCTCCTTGTTACCGGGTTACATTAAAAACAGCAACTTCACCACATTGCTAGTTACGTTTTTGCTTTCTTTCAATTCTTTTCATGGTGCTGACATCTGCTCCCAAACCCAACACCAGACAAGTTAGCACGGCTCTGCACTGGTCCCAGGGAGGCCACACACAAGAAGGACAAACAAGGAACAATCGAGTCCCAGTCTCGCCTCAGTCTACCAGGCTGCTCAGGTCCACAGGGTGACTCTTTTTCTGGCTTCTCGTGCGGCTTCTCTCTCTCTCTCTCTCTCTTTCCCCCTCCCCCAGCCCCCTGCTCCTCGCACACAACTCTCCGGAGTCAATGCTGAGGCCATCCAGTCAGACCTTGTCCATCAGATGTGTTTACTTTCTCTGTGACAGTCGACACATCTGGAGCGCATATTCAGGTTATTCCACTGCCACTAGACACATTCCACAGGATCATTTCAGCGGTTGTTATGGCGATCTTCTTCCCTCCAGTGATTTTCAAGTTGCGTGACAGAAATAGCTTGAGCTGGCCGGGGAGGAGGTGGTGTGGGAGAGGTGGGGGGTGTGGGGGGGGGGAGAGGGGGACAAAAATCAACGGGATCAGAAAGGGTTTTTCTTCACATCGCGAACTAATTAGTGACCCAGCCCCTCCCCAGGGCACTTTGCATCTGGTTTAATAAAGTGAGGCAGTGACACATTCTCCGCAGGCAGAATTGTCACTAAGCCGAAGAAACTTGCCTTGTTTTTTTCAGGAATGCCAGGGCCCTGCCATCTTTCAACGAGTTTTGCTTCATGGGACCTAATGTTTTCTCTGTAAAGTTTAAGGGCAGATCCTAATATTCTTTTTGAGCTGTGAGGGGATGGTGAAAAGGGTCCTGGAGCCAGTCACACACTCAGTTTAAAATCAAATCAAATCCTGACCTCCTCTTTCTGACATTCCAACAGTTTCAAGTCTAGTCTTTGAAATGTAGCATTTTTAACTCAGAGAATCTCAAAGATTTAATTCAAACACTTTAATAAGTTTGGAGCTCTTAAAAATAAATGGTGTGTTTAATGCTGTTCAGCTGTCTCATTCTGCTTTATATATCTTGATATTTTTAATAAGACTGAGATCAGCAAAAGATAAGATTGCTGCTTTTATTACATTTCGTGCTGATTCTCCAGTTAAAGAAAATTAAATTAGGGATTTGTTTCATTGCCTGCTGGCCCCACTGTAACACCACAGCTTCTCTATCCCACTGCAATATCATCCCATCACCTTTAAAAATAAAAATATATCTTTAAAAGACCAGTAATTATTGCCCATTCCTAATTGCCCTTGAGTAGGAGGTGAACTATCTTCATGAACTGCTGCAATCCATGTGGTGTAGGTATGCCCACAGTGCTGTTAGTGAGGGAGTTCCAAGATTTTGACCCAGTGACACTGAAGGAACAGTGATATATTTGTAAGTCGGGATGGTGAGCTGTTTAGAGGGGAACCTCGAGGCAGTGGTATTCCCAGATATCTGCTGCCATTATCTTTCGAGATGGTCAAAGATGTGGGTTTGGAAGGTGCTGTCAAAGGAGTCTTGGTGAGTTGCTGCAGTGCGTTTTGTAGATGGTATGCATGACTGCCATGAATGTGAAAATGAATGTTGAAGATGTTGGATGTGGTATCAATCAGGTGGACTGCTTTGTCCTAGATGGTGTCGAGCTTCTTGAGTGTTGTTGGAGCTGCACCCAACCAAGCAAGTGGAAAGTATTCCATTACACTCCTGACTTGTAGGCAGTAGACAGAGTTTGTGGAGTCAGGAGGTGAGTTACTCACCATTTATAGTCTCTGACATGCCTTGGTAATCACAGTATTTAAATTTCTCTGTTATTTAGGTCAGGTCAGAAACTCCAAAGTATTTTATGGAGTCCGCTTGTATCATAAGTTTTGCATCTTGAATTTAGCTAGGATATGCATTTCATTTTAGGTATGACCCACTAGGGAGCTTTTATCAAACAAAGTTTATTTAACATGAAAGTTAACACATATGGAAAGAAAATTAGCAAGAACTTTTCTTAGTTACAAACAAAAACAAAACAGCCCCAATAATATATGATGGTTAACAAATATATCTAAGATGTCCTAATCAAACCAATTCCATAAACAAAACCTTTCCACAAGCTTAACACAGCAAAGACTAATGCTCATGTGATACTGGAATTAAGTCCTTTGGACGAATGCTGCAGTTCTCCTGATACACCCACAACACGGTGAATCCACAAAAGTTTCCCAGAACATCAAGGAGAGACTCTGATCAAATCACCAACAGCAGATCTTTTACGCCAGGGAAGTTTTCAGCTAGCTAGCAGAGGGAGAGAGAGAAATACTTCTTTTCAGCTTGCTGACCCTTCTAAAACTAAAAGCTGTAGCTCAAAACTGAAAATGAAAGAGCTCCTGTCAGCTGACCTGCCAACTAGTTTTGTTCCTAACAATGCAGGGTCATGAAACAACCCACAGTAAAATAAACAAACCCCCAATATGCTACTTACAGAGCAATAAAAGACTCTTAGTAAGCAAACCAGCATCAATGACATCAGCTAGGGTTGTGAGCTGCAGAGAGCATGTTCTAAACAACATTTTTAAAGGTACAGTAATGTCTCAGCTCATCCTGTTCAGTTTCTGGTCAATTCTAACCATCCGGCAGATGGGGCTTCAATGATGGCAAGCTATTGAATGCCAAGGTTCCATTAAGTTAAAAATTTGATTTGATTTATTATTGTCACATGTATTAGTATACAGTGAAAAGTATTATTTCTTGCATGCTATACAGACAAAGCATACCATTCATAGCGAAGGAAACGAGAGGGTACAGAATGTAATATTACTGTCATAGCTAGGGTGCAGAAAAAGATCAACGTAATGCAAGGTAGGTCCATTCAGAAGTCTGATGGCAGCAAGGACAAAGCTTTTTTTGAGTCGGTTGGAACGTGACCTCAGACTTTGGTACCTTTTTCCTGATGGAAGAAGGTGGAAGAGAGAATGTCCAGGGTGCATGGGTGATTGGAAAAGTGGCACCTGTGTTATTGGCCACTTTGCAGCCCAGGCCTGAGTGTTACTCAGTTCTTGCTGCAAGTGAGTATGAACTGCTTCATTATCAGAGGAGTTGCGAATGGAAGTGAATGCTGTCAGTTGTGTGTTCTATCAGTGCCAGTGCAAGACATGATCATTGACCTTACATCTAAACTTCAGTGGAAGAGTGACAGAATGATTCCAAGCTACAAGTTTGCAGCAGCTGACTTTGCTCTGTTGCCGATATTTGTTTGAAAGTTGCTAACTATGATGCAGGTCAAAAACAGCATTGACCTGTTAGAAGCTGCACACTGCCATCATTAGTTTGGCTGGAATCAGAATCATTGCCAGAATATGTAGCTCAAATTCCTGTTTAAATATATATTGGCAAGCAGATTCTTAACACGCGTACTGCTCGGCTGATTTTAGTCTGATTTTTCTGCTCATCATGTTGGAACCTGTCAATCCCAGCTTCACTGCACCATACCTCACCTACTGCCCGAAACAATATTTCAGCGACAATTTCAGCTGAAAGAAACTACTGATGCTCTTTTGAAATTATATTTGAGCCAAAAGGAGAATGTAGGTTGTGTCAAACATGGAAAGGGAAAGCTGAAGACTGCCTGTAACCTGGAATATTGCTCTGTCTCTGTTTGTAGTACATTAGACTGCGAACAGCACCATCTTTCCCAGTCTCTGCATTCCATGTGCTTGGTTACTGCAGACACTGGTCACCAAGGCAATAGGTAAAGGCTTGAAATACCTGCCTTCAGGAGGGCTCGGAGGGACATTGAAAGGTCACGGCACACTAGCAGATTGTAATTTACAGCAGTCTCCTTGTCGCACTATCCCCATGCTTCTGCGAGTCCTATATTATGAGCCATAGTGTTAGTGAACAACAGCCTTATAACTTCAAGATGCCAAAGTACATGACATGCTGTTCCTGAATCACACTTTCATGCAGGGTTTAGAATTAAGTCTACAGGGACTAGATGTGAAATAATACCCCCCCCACCCCCACAAACTTCAAGGCTGAATTCTTCTCACAATTACTATTGAAGTCAGTAGAAGTCAGCAAAATAAGCACGTCTGCAAAAAAAATATTCTGACCATTTGCAAGCTATTGAGATGAAAATGTTTGCTGAATTCAACACAGTTTTGTTTCTGTACAGTTCAGCTTTTCAGCTGTAGTATCATGAAGCTGGATATTGGGGAGAGAGTGGTTTGTCCGTTCTGTGTAACATGTTCAGTTTAAAATTCCTCCCTGGTTGTAGCTGTGGATTGGTTGGAGTTGGGGAATAGGGGTGGTGGGGTGAAGGAAGTGGGAGCACTTAGGTAGAACTTAGAGAAAACAGCCTCTTTCACAGCAAACTGAGTCTAAGATATTTAAAAACTGTCACCCCAATAAACAGTGCTCATGACCTAAGCTACACCAAATCCACCCACTGTGCACAAGCTTACTTCTCCAGAAAAATACTGTCTTTGACATGGATAGTTACAGAATGCAAATGCTGAATCTCAAATCATTTCCAGTCACTTCAAGTCTGTTTGACTTGAATCTAATCTAGTTGGACTGTGGTTCCACCATATACACAGTCATTTATGTACGTCTACCCAGGCTTCAGGATTATCATTACTGCTTGGCTTCAGTCTATGACCCATTGATACTGAGGCAGATTGGGGCATCTGGTTTAACGGGCTGCCATGGATCACCTAGAGGGCTGGTCTAAAGAATTTCTGATTTTTACAATTTGAATAATGAAACAGTTTTACAACATTGGCACAGTGAATGTACTTCCAAAGTATTATATTGGCTTTACAACATTGAGTTGCCCTTCATTTGCTTGAAGTCATCCAAAATAATACCCTAAATTACAACAAGTCCGGTTAACGTATGCTAAAAAGAGCTGGCACTTAGACATGGGACAGAAGACCCAGCTGCATTTGCTTCTGGCCCTTTCCATGTTACCAAAATTGCCTGTTTTTAAAAATACACCAAAGGTTTTCTTTCGCAGCAAGACACAGACTTGCTTACATTTTGGATTTGGAATTTAGCTTCAGTACAAATGATCGACTGATATATACCATAGAGGAAAGCTTTTCAGCCCATCAGCGTGTGCCAGCTCTTTGAAAGATGTATCCAGTATAAACTCCCAAGTTCCTTCCCCATGGCCCTGCAATGTTTTTCCCATTCAAGTACTTATCCAATTCCCTTTTGAAAGTTATTACTGAAACTTCTTCCATCGCCTCTTCAGGCAGCAACTTCTAGACCACAAAAATTCACTGTGTGTAAAAAAAAACCCACCTCAACTCCCCTCTCCAATCCATGTCCTCTGAACCTGCCACCTCCATATTGAATACTAAATTAAAATTAATACTCCATTCATGCTGTGAACATCAATTCAAAGTGGCCGCTATAGATGGTGAAAATGAAGATGTTGGAACAATATATCAGTATAACTCAGCACTGTTCAGCAAAAGAGAATAATGATGTTTTCACATGGCTGAATGTCTGGAATACATTTTGAATGTGGCCACATGGGGACAACAGTTTTGGCCTTTTGCACTATTGTTCATGATTTGACTATTGGGTGTGAATCCTCCACAAGAATTATTCTCTTTCATAATGCAACCCCCCCCTCCCAACAGACTAGTCACACTCAGCGGGACCCGGAATGAAGACAGTAAAAGTATTATACATTTTCTTTTTTTCTTGTCTGATTTTGAAGGGATGACCTGCTTTGTGTCTCATTTCCCAAGCCACAGACTGAGATGTCAACTTGTGGGACTGAGTTACTTTCTGTGGATTGAAATCCCATCCAGATGCGGGAGGAGTTTCGGAGTGGTCGCTCCAATTCTACTCCCTGCTCAACACTGGCCTCTCTCCCTGGCCAATAGAGTCATGTCTTGATGTTCTTTCTGAGAAATAAGCTGTTTATTTTTAAAGTGCTCTTGTCTCAATAATGTCCATGGAGACCTCTGTGTGGTCGACCTTGTTATGTGGCGGTGAATAGCATCAATTCAGCAGTTTTTTTAACGTCCTTCTCATCTCCATCTCGACTTAGCCTTGTTTTTGTGTTCTGCAGCTGAATTGTAATGTGTCATTCTGGACCACCTCTCCCCAGTGTCTCTAAGGTTCAACTGCATTAACTCCACCTTTTATCTCATTCGGTTCCAGATTCTGCCATATTTGTTGTTCATTGTTTTCCTCAGTTTTCCTAATGTCTGAAAAGTTATCCCTTGGTTAATGATCACCAACTCTCTCTCCCTTTCACAATGGTACGCTTGCTCCCACTCATTCTACTCCAGGATCACCTCTTCCTCTTTTCTGGCAATAATCTCCTTAACTTTTGTCAGTTTTTACCACCTTGATTCCTGATCTATGTTTGAACCAGGCTTGTGTCTAGCTGCTCTGGGTCATGCTGTCTTGTGGACTGTGGTGGGTGAGAATAATTCAGTGAATGGAAACCCGACTCTGCTAATCACAAGGGCTCCTCGTTCTGGGAAAAGGAAATTAGGTACTGTTGAAAACTTGAAAACAATATTTGTATATGTGGTGAAGAGAGACTGCTTACTCACCACTGTGTGCAGTAAGTGATTAATTCCTTTGTAGTCCAGTTTATCAAACTCTGAGAAAGAATGTACTGTCTGGTTAATTGTTGGATTACACTCAGAAAGGATCACTCACAAAAACATTTGTCTCAATGAAATTCTTTTTTAAATATATCTAAGGTACATTACAAGCAATTCTGAGACTTTGAGCAACCTTGGCAATTATTTCTGGGACGCTGTGATTCACTAATAACTCTGGATAAGCTGTTCTTGAAATATTTTTGCACAACATGTGGTTTAGGGTCTGGGATGCACTGCCTGTGGTGGAGGCAGGTTCAATTGAGTCTTTCAAGAGGGTGTGAGATGATTATTTGAATAGCAACAATGTGCAGTGGGATAGGAAAAAAGCATAATGTTCATTTGGAGAGCCTGTACAAACATGTGATGGGCTGAATGGCCATCTTCTGCATCATAGTATCATCATCATGATGTGGTATGTGATTGTTAAAAAGCGCATCAACAGTAAATCAAAGTTATCTCTTGAACGAATAGAGATGAGTTCTTACTAAATGTCTAATGTAAACTTTATTCCTTATTTTGGGAGATTAATTCAGAGACAGAGAGAGGAATATTGAAGAGTAAGATAAATCAATTTTAACTCATTGCTGAAGTCTTGCACTCTGTTCAAAGTTGCTGGAAGCCTGATTTTGGACTGAATGAACAGTGAGGTTTCTAGTGTGTCGAGATTATTAGCATGCCGTTATGTTATCAAAGTTTAAATAGAGCAATTTAGATAGAGCAGCCCAAATGTCTAGACTCACAGTCAGTGACTGGATATCTGAGCATCAAGGTCTGAGCAAGTGCTGCTGCAGACTGATGTCCTGGAGAATCTAACGTAAATGGATGAAGTGAATCTTGATTCAAAGTCTAGCATAACAAATTTGCTCTGAAACTGCTGGGAAAGGTTCCTCATTCATTTTTGTATCTGTATTTCATAAAAACATAGAAGATAGGAGTAAGAGGAGGCCATTTGGCCCCTTGAGCCTACTGTCCCATTCATTACGATCATGGCTGATCTTCCAATTCAATAGCCTAATCCTGCTTTCTCCCCATAGCCTTTGATCCCATTTGCCCCACGTGCTATATCCAGCTGCTTCTTGAATACATTCAATGTTTTGGCATCACCTACTTCCTGTGGTAATGAATTCTACAGGCTCACCACTCTTTGGGTGAAGAAATATCTTTCATCTCTATCCTAAATAGTCTACCCTGAATCCTCAGACTGTGTCCCCTGGTTCTGGACTCCCCCACTATCAGGAACATCCTCCCTTCATCTATCCTGTCTAGTCCTGTTAGAATTTTATCAGTCTCTATGAGATCCCCCCCTCATTCATCTGAACTCCAGCCAAAATAATCCTAACCTAGTCAAGGTCTCCTAATACATCAGTCCCACCATCCTTGGAATCAGCCTGGTAAACCTTCACTGCACTCTCTCGAGAGTAAGAACATTTTTCATCAGAAAAGGACACCAAAACTGCACACAATAGTCTAGGTATGGCCTCACCAAGACCCTGCAACAACACATCCCTGCTCGTGTACTCAAAACCTCTTGCAATGAAGACCAACAAACCATTTACCTTCTTTACTGCCTGCTGCACCTGCATGCTTACCTTCAGTGACTGGTGCACAAGGACACCCAGGTCCCTCTGCACACTCCCCTCTCCCAATTTACAGCCGTTCAGGTAGTAATCTGCCTTCTTGTTTTTGCTTCCAAAGTGAATAGCCTCACACTGACCCTGTATGAATAGGCTGCCTATAGATCCCAAAACCTAATGTGCATTCTGCAGTGAACCTCAAAAAGTCTTAGCACACAAGGAGGCCGTTCAGTCCTTTGTTTCCATGCCACATAGTTTTTAGAACAATCCAAAATGCTGTGTACAGTTTTGGTCCCCTTACTTAAGGAAGGTTATACTTGTTCTAGGCCAGATGCCACAAAGGTTCACCATTCTGATTCCTGGGATGGAAAGCCTTGTCCTTTGAGGAGCAGCGCGTCAAAACGTAGATTCAAAACACTGGGAGACCATTTGACCCGTCATGATCATGCTGACCCAGTCTAATCCCACCTTTCACTTTGGTCTATAGTGTTGTAGCTAAAGCATCTCAAGTACATATCTGAATACTTCTTAAATTTGATGATGATTTCTGCCTCTACTATCCTTTCAGACAGTGATTCCAGAACCTCACAGACCTTTGGGTGAAATAATTTACCCTCCACTCCCCTCTAATTCTTCACCAGTCAACTTAAGTCTATGTTTCCTTTGTTATTAACAGCCCGGTGGCACAATAGTCAGCACTGCTGCCTCAAGCCAGGAACCTGGGTTCAATTCCTGTCCTTGGGTCACTGTCTGTGTGGAGTTTGCACATTCTCTCTGTGTCTGCTTGGATTTCCTCTGGGTGCTTCGGTTTCCTCCCACGATCCAAAGATGTGCCGGTTACGTGGATTAGCCATGCTAGATTGCCCCTTAGTTGCTTAATTGCCTCTTTGTGTCGGTTCGGCGAATGAGCGGCGTAGATATGTGGGACTATGGGTTTAGGGTTTGGATGGGATGGTCTCTTGGAGAGATAGTGCAGACTTGGTGGGCCAAATGGCCTCCTTCTGCATCATAGGGATTCTATGACCTCTTTGATGACAGAAATAGGTGCTTCCTATCCGCTGTATTTAGGCCTCTCATATTTTTATGCATTTTTAATTAAATCTCCCTTTGGCCTCCTTTGTTTCAAAAATTCAAAGAAGTTAGTCAGAGTTAATGTGGGTTTGTGAAAGGCAAAGCTTGTTGAAATAATCTTTGAAGATATAACACATGTTCCAGATATAGGGAACCAGTGGATGTACTGGATTTGGATTTCCAGAAGGCAATTGATGGGGGATAGTGTAGAGGGAGCTTTACTCTGTATCTAACCCCGTGCTGTACCTGTCCTGGGAGTGTTTGATGGGGGGACAGTGTAGAGGGAGCTTTACTCTGTATCTAACCCCGTGCTGTACCTGTCCTGGGAGGGTTTGATGGGGGGACAGGGTAGAGGGAGCTTTACTCTGTATCTAACCCCGTGCTGTACCTGTCCTGGGAGTGTTTGATGGGGGGACAGTGTAGAGGGAGCGTTACTCTGTATCTAACCCCGTGCTGGACCTGTCCTGGGAGTATTTGATGGGGACAGTGTAGAGGGAGCTTTACTCTGTATCTAACCCCGTGCTGTACCTGTCCTGGGAGTGTTGGATGGGGGGACAGTGTAGAGGGAGCTTTACTCTGTATCTAACCCGGTGCTGTACCTGTCCTGGGAGTGTTTGATGGGGGGACAGTGTAGAGGGAGCTTTACTCTGTATCTAACCCTGTGCTGTACCTGTCCTGGGAGTGTTTGATGGGGGGTAGTGTAGAGGGAGCATTACTCTGTATCTAGCCCTGTGCTATACCTGTCCTGGGAATGTTTGATGGGGGACAGTGTAGAGGGAGCTTTATGCTGTGTCTAAGCCCATGCTGTACCTGTCCTGGGAGTGTTTGATGGGGGCACAGTGTAGAGGGAGCTTTATGCTGTGTCTAAGCCCGTGCTGTACCTGTCCTGGGAGTGTTTGATGGGGGGACAGTGTAGAGGGAGCTTTACTCTGTATCTAACCCTGTGCTGTACCTGTCCTGGGAGTGTTTGATGGGGGGACAGTGTAGAGGGAGCTTTACTCTATATCTAATCCCGTGCTGTACCTGTTCTGGGAGTGTTTGATGGGGGACAGTGTAGAGGGAGCTTTACAATGGCTATTATGGAAAATAAAAGCTCATAGAATAGAGGATAATATTTTGTGATAGCAAATTGGTTAGCAAACAGGAAATGGAGAGCTGGCATAAATGAGTCATCTTCTGGTTGGCAGAATGTGATCAGTAATCTTCCACTGGGGTCAGTGTGGGGCCTTAACTTATTACAGTTTATATAAATGACTTCAATGAAGGAATTGAAGATGTGGCTGCTGAGTTTGCTGACAAAGATAGGTAGGGATGTGGATTGTGAAGAGGGCATAAGACTACAAAGGGACATAGATACATAGAACATTACAGCACAGAACAGGCCCTTCGGCCTTCGATGTTGTGCCGACCAATATAAAAAGTAATGACCCTCCAAACTAAACCATTCCCTTCTCTTCCATATACTTATCAATTAACCTCTTAAACGCCACCAAACTTGGCGCATCTACAACAGCTGCAGGCAGGGCATTCCACTCCCGAACCACCCTTTGGGTAAAGAACCTCCCTCTGATATCCGTCCTATAACTATCACCCCTTAATTTAAAGCTGTGTCCCCTCGTGCTAGCTTTCTCCATCCTAGGAAAAAGGCTATCACTGTCCCCCCTATCTACACCTCTAATCATCTTATATGCTTCAATAAGATCCCCTCTTAGCCGCCTCCTTTCTAACGAAAACAACCTCAAATCCTTCAACCTCTCTTCATAGGACCTGCCCTCCATACCAGGCAACATCCTGGTAACCTCCTCTGTACCCTCTCCAATGCCTCCACATCTTTCTTATAATGTGGCGACCAGCACTGCACACAATACTCCAAGTGCGGCCGCACTAGAGTTTTGTACAGCTGCAACATGATGCTGCGGCTCCTAAATTCAATCCCCCTACCACTAAAAGCTAAGACTCCATAAGCCTTCTTAACAACTTTATCCACTTGACTGCCTACTTTCAGGGATCTATTGACACATACACCAAGATCCTTCTGTTCCTCAACACTATTAAGAGCCCTACCATTAGCCTTATACTCTACACATTTATTGTTCCTGCCAAAGTGCATTACCTCACACTTTTCCACATTAAACTCCATTTGCCACCTCTCAGCCCAGCTCTGCAACTTGTCCAAGTCTCTCTGCAAACTATAACACCCCTCTTCACTATCTACCACTCCACGACTTTAGTGTCATCTGCAAATTTACTAATCCATCCTTCAATACCCTCATCCAGATCATTTATAAAAATTACAAACAGCGGGGGCCCCAAAACAGACCCCTGAGGTACACCACTTGTCACCGAACTCCAAGATGAATATCTCCCATCAACCACCACCCTCTGTCTTCTATCTGCTAGCCAATTCCTAACCCAATTAGCTAAATCACCCTCTATCCCATACATCTGCATTTTCTGCAGAAGTCTTCCATGGGCCACCTTATCAACCGCCTTACTAAAGTCCATATATACCACATCAACCGCCTTACCCCCATCCACCTCTTTGGTCACTTTTTCAAAAACTCAATGAGGTTAGTAAGGCACGACCTACCCTTCACAAAACCATGCTGACTATCCCCAATCAATTCATTTCTCTCTAAATAACTATAAATCCTATCCCTAATAATTCTCTCCAATACTTTGCCCAAAACAGAAGTAAGACTCACTGGCCTATAATTCCCTGGAAGGTCTCTCTTCCCCTTCTTGAACAATGGGACCACATTCGCTATCCTCCAGTCCTCCAGAACCACACCGGTAACCAACGACGACCTGAAGATCAGAGCCAGAGGCTCTGCAATCTCCTCTCTTGCCTCCCAAAGAATCCTAGGGTAAATCCCGTCCGGCCCAGGGGACTTATCCAACTTCAAACCCTCGAGAATATCTAGCACATCCTCCCTATCTACTTCGATACTTTCCAGTTTGCTACCCTGTACGTCAGTGTTCTCCATAACTACATTTAAATCACCCTGCGTGAATACCGAAGAGAAATATTTATTCAGTACCTCTCCAATCTCTTCAGGCTCCACGCACAACTTCCCACTGCTGTCTATGACTGGCCCTAATCTTGCCCTAACCAATCTTCTATTCTTAACATATCTAAAGAAAGCTTTAGGGTTCTCCTTGATCCTATCAGCCAAAGTCTTCTCGTGTCCCCTCTTAGCTCTCCTCAATTCACTCTTTAGCTCCCTCCTGGCTAACCTATAGCTATCCATTGCACTAACTAGACAGATTAAATGAGTGGGTAAAAAAATTGGCAAATGGAGCAAAATGTCAAAATGTGAAATGGTGCATTTTAGCAGGAAGAATAAAAGAGAAGCTTATGATCTAAATGGTGAAGTTTTGGGAGAGCTCTGAGATGCAGAGGGATCTGGGTGTCCTAAATTACAAAAGGCTAGTGCTGGAGGAGCAGCATTTAATTAAGAAATCTAATAGAATGTTATTGCTTATTGTGAGGAAAATTGATCATAGAATTAGATTTAAGGAAAGATGGATATGTGTTAGAAGCAGCTCAGGGAATGTTTACTGGACTAATATCTGGAGTGGACAGGTTGTCTATGAGGAAATGTTAAACATAGAACATAGAACAATACAGCACAAACAAGCCCTTCGGCCCACGAGTTGCGCCAATCACATCTACCAATCCACAGACCTATCTATAACCCCCTATCCTATTCTTTTCCATATACTCATCCAGAAGTCTCTTAAAGGACCCCAGTGAGTTTGCCTCAACAACCTCCGACGGCAGTCAGTTCCATTCACTCACCACCCTCTGAGTGAAAAACCTACCCCTGACATCTCCTTTGTATTTGCTTTCCTGCACCTTAAATCTGTGTCCTCTCGTATTGACCATTTCAGCTCGGGGAAATAGTCTCTGAGAGTCCACCCTATCTATCCCTCTCACCGTTTTATTCCAACATTTTATGTTGGAAAAGTTAGGTTCATATCTACTAGCGTTTAGAAGGATAAGAGGCGACTTGAATGAAACCTTTAAGATCTTGCCAGTGTGGATGTGGAGAGGATTTTTCCCTGTGAATCTAGAACTAGGGATCACTGTTTTAAAATAAGGTGTCACTCATTTAAGACGGAGATTAAGAGAAATGTTTTTCTGCAGGAAGGTTATGAGATTCTGGAACTCTTTTTCTTAAAAGATAGTGGAAGCAGAGTCTTTGAATATTTTTAAGGCAGAGGAAACAAAAAGTGAAAGGTTACTGGGTGTTGGCCAAAATATGGGCTTGAGGTTTCAATCATGATCATATCAAATAACAGAGTAGGGTTGAGGGGCTGAGTGGCCTCCTCCTGCTCTGAATTCATATGTTCCAAAGAAAACAACCTTCACAAAACCAATCACTTCTGAAAGCTAAAATTCTTCATTCATGGAAATATTCATGTGAAACATTGAATGGAATGAGCTATGTTCTCTGGTATTTAGAAGAATGAGGGATGATATCAGTGAAATGTATAAAATTTTCAAAATCTTTGATGGGGTAGATAGAAACATAGAAGATAGGAGCCGGACGAGGCCATTAGGCCCTTTGAGTCTGCTCCACCATTCATCACAATTATGGCTGATTGTCCAACTCAAAAGCCTAATCCTGCTTTCTCCCTATAACCTTTGATCCCATTCACCTCAAGTATCATATCCAGCTGCCTCTTCAATACATTCAATGTTTTGGCATCAACTATTTCCTGTGGTAATGAATTCCACAGGCTCACCACTCACTGGGTGAAGGAATGTCTCCTCACTTCTGTCCTAAATGGTTTACTCTGACTCCTCCATCACCAGGAACATCCTCCCTACATCTACCCTGTCCAGTCCTGTTAGAATTTTAGAGGTCTCTGAGATTCCCCCTCATTCGTCTGAACTGCAGCAAAAACAACCCTAACCTAGTCAATCTCCCCTCATATGTCAGTCCCACTATCTCCAGAATCAGCCTGCTAAACCTTCACAGCACTCTCTCGAGAGCAAGAACATCCTTCCTCAGACAAAGAGACCAAAACTGCACGCAGTACTCTCAGTGTGGCCTCCTTCTGCCTTTACGAGGGGGATCAGCTGCTCCCGAATCACATGTACAGCTCTTTCACATCTCATTTGTCGTTCCCAACCTTGTTCAGTTGGATCACTTTAACATAAAAATGACCTAAAAAAGTTAAGTCAAGAAAAGCTGTGATTTTATTGTGAGGATGCAAAGACAATCATAATATTGCATTTTACAGTTTCAATTGATTATTTTAGCAAAAACGTCACTGTGTTCTAAATTGACCTGTTTAAATGGGAGAGTCAAAATACGGTCAGAAATAATACCTTTGATTCAAGGGACGGGTTCTATTGTTGTGACCATTATTGCTTCACACCTAACTGAGAGATCATAAATTATTCTGAATGTCCTATTCAAAGCATTTTCAATCACTAGAATAAATATCTGAGAATATTGTCTTAATTCCACTCATCTAAGTTCAATTCTTTAAAGCTGACTTTGCTGATAAAATTATGGTTAAAGTAAATCAAATAATTGAGTTAGATCTATTTTTCTACATAAATACAATATGTGTATTTTATTTATTAAATGCATATTATACAGCCTGCCAACTATTAGAAACGTCAAATTTTTACTATGTAGCTTCCAATACATTTTGTTTTGAGCACATTTTTTAAAAAAAACTCTTCTTGCAAAAAGATTTCTGAGCCCTGGTCTCAAACACAGAGTCATGTTCTCCGAATCAGGAGTTGGCCATTTCAGGTTAGAGCAAGGAAAAATTTCTTCACTCAAAAACAGCTGGGCATTTTTGGAATTCTGTACATCAGAGAGCTGTGGATTTTCTGTCAATTGTTCACGGAGTGTAGACCTCACTGAGGAGGCCAGAATTTATTGCTCATCTCAAATTGTCCTTGGGAAGGAGGTGGTGAGTCACCTCTTGGACTACCGCAGTCTTGCGATGAGCAAGGAATTGTCACAGAATCTGTGTGAAAAACAAGCAAGGGACCATTGAGTCAACAGAGGAGCAGTGATGTAATTGGTGAAAGAGAGGGAGATGGGAATGGTGCTGGGGCGGTGCAGGAGCTGCTGACTGCTTTCCAATGTTGGAGAATGATGGTGGAAAGTTGGAGCAGACAGAGAGAGGTGACTAACACAGTCAAACAGGAAGAGGCTTTGTTATTGTTAGAGATGGATGAGATTTAGGGAGTGATCATGAACATTGTAATATAAGGGTGTTTGGCATTGCAAGAATTAACATGGCACTGGGGACTAATACCATCCACATTAAGACATCAGACAATCTTACAACAGAGATAGATGGGGAAGAGTTGCTATGCAGGATGTGTTTAAGGCAGGGTAAGAGAGGAAATAAGTCAAAGGAATATCAAAAAATAAGATTTGACTTTGATTTGATTTATTATTGTCAGATGTATTGGAATACAGTGAAAAGTATTAATTCTTGTGTGTGTTCATTGAGAAGGAAAGGAGAGGGTGCAGAATGTAGTGTTACAGTCATAGCTAGAGAGTAGAGAAAGATCAACTTAATGCAAAATAAGTTCATTCAAAAGTCTGATGGCAACAGAGAAGAAGCTGTTCTTGTGTTGGTTGGTATGTGACTTCAGACTTTTGCATCTTTTTCTCGAAGGTAGAAAGTGGAAGAGAGAATGTTTAGGGTGCGTGGGGACCTTAATTATGCTGCCTGCTTTTCCTGAGGCAGCGAGAAGTGTAGACAGAGTCAGTAGGTGGGAGACTGGTTTGTGAGATGAACTGGGCTTCGTTCACGACCCTTTGTTGTTTATTGCGGTCTTGGATGAGCAGGAGCCATACCAAGCTGTGATACAACCAAAAAGAATGCCTTCTATGGAGCATCTATAGAAGTTGGTCAAAGTTGTAGCAGACATTACAAATTTCTTTAGTGTTCTGAGAAAATAGAGGCGTCAATGGGCTTTCTTAACTATAATGTCTGCATGGAGAGCTATGACAGGTTGTAGTGATATGGACACCTAAAACCGAACCATTTCTACTTCATCCTCATTGATGTATAATGCACGCCCTCCATTATGCTTCCTGAAGTTGATGACTATCTCTTTCATTTTGAGAGGGAGATTATTGTTACTGCATCAGTTCACCAGATTCTCTATCTCTTTCCTGTGCTCTGTCTTGTCATTGTTTGAGATCCGACCCATTACGATGGAGTCATCAGCAAACTTGAAAATCGAGTTGGAGGGGAATTTGGCCACACATTCATAGGTGTATAAGGGATATAATAATGGGCTGATGACACAGTCTTGAGGAGCACTGGTGTTGAGCGTGGAGAAGGTGTGGCTGCCTATCCTTACTGACTGCGACCTATGGGTTAGAAAGCTCAGGATCCAATTGCAGATGGAAAAGCAAAGCCCTGTGCCATGAAGTTTGGAGATGAGTTTCGTAGCAATAATGACGTTAAAGGCTGAGCTGTCGTCTATGGATTGGATTCTAATATAGGTGTCTTTGTTATTGAGGTGTTCCAGGATTGAACGTGGAGATGGTGCCTGCTGTCGACCTGTTGCGGCAATAGGCGACCTGTAATGGATTCTGGAGTGATATAATTGAGGATTTTGAGGTGATTAAAGTATTTGGTAGGGGAAAAATTTGAGAAAAACTACTTCCTCCAGTGAAAGAATCCAGAACAAGGGGATCCAACCTTAAAATAAAGATGAGATTATTCAGCAAGGGGTGATGCCAGGAAGCACTTCTTCATGCACAGTGTATGGACACCTGGAACTCTCTACCACCCTCTCAAAATCTGTTGAAGCTGAAAGATTCATCAATTGATGATTAGATAAGAGGTTTTAGCATTTACCATGGTGGATAAATTGATGCAGATCAGTCATGATCTCATTGAATGGTAGAACAATGTCTGGATGACTTCCTTATACCGCTGGGGGGGTGGGCAGGGGGTGGACAGAAAAATCCAACTTTGGGCTGTAATTGCCAAAATGGAGAGTTATTTGGATGCGAAAATTGACTGAGGGAATTAGAGATAATGGGGAGAGTTTCAGGCTGAGGGCAGTGATCAGTCCTGACTTTAATAGAATAGTCGGGGCAATATAAAAATGGTTGAAGTGGGTGAATGTGCTAAGTTAATAAAGGTGTGCAGTGGGGAGCTGGCAGCCAGAACTGTGCTGTTTGATGGAGGACAGGCAGGAAGTGCTCAATTACAATCATAGAATCATACTGCGCAGAAGAAGCCCTTTGACCCATCAAGTCCACACACGCATATTAGAAGCACCAGAACCCTCACCTAATTCCGTCTGCCAGCACTTGGCCCATAGCCCTGAATGTTATCATGTGTCAAGTGCTCATCTAGGTACTTTTTAAAAGCTTTGAGACAACCTCCGCTCCACCACTCTTCCAAGCAACTCTTTCTAGACTGTTACCCACTGTCTGGGGGTTTTTCCTCACATCCCCCCCAAACCTCCTGCCCCCCACCTTGAACCCATGTCCCTCGTGACTGACCTTTCAACTACAGGCTAGAGCTGCTCCTTATTCACTTTGTCCGTGTCTCTCATAATCTTGTACACCTCAATCAGGTCACCCCTCAGTCTTCATCAAAAGAAGGATTCAATGACTGTGAGTGGAGATTTGGTCAGGCATGTAGATACACCATGGACAATGCTCATGGATTGGAGGTGGATGTGAGATCTGATAGGTCAGAGAATGCCCAGGGAAGCCAGAGTGTGGAGAAGGGCATGACAAAGGTTGGAGAAGGCACGCCGAGTCTTGCCAGTTCCTCCGCCATTATTGCTTTCTCCTTGTTTCTCTCTACTTGACAAGGGTCATCCAGACTCCAAATATTGGCTCTATTCTCTCTGCCCGAATGCTGTCAGACTTGCTGAGATTTTCCCGCATTTTCTTTTTTATTCAGATTCCGGCATCTGCAGTATTTTGTCTTTCTTTTCTCTTTCTTAGCTTACTTTAATCTTCATTTCTCTCTTCTTTTCTCTCTCAGGTTTGACACGTGTAATGGCAGCATTACAGAACTGTAAAACCTTTCTGCCACTTAACCACACAGTCGTATAATTATCTGTAGTTGTGTTTTCAGTTGTGCTGTTATCTGCTCCCGTGCTTTTTAAAAGCTAAGGGCTCAAATCCATAAGTTAAAATGCCTCAGTGAGGGGAGGGGGTGAAAAGGGAAGTGGTAAAAACTACTTAAACCGAGGTTACATTGGTCACCCGTGAGTAACCTTTAAAAAATGTATTAGATAAGTATGGTAGAGAGTAACTTCCAGCTGGAGGGGATTAACTGCATTGAGTGGGTCTGAAATCTTGGAATGCATTCAGATCCACCAGGGGATTTGTGTCCCCTGCTATTGGCCTTCATATTAATGCAACACAGACAGCAAAGGAGAGGCTTACAGTGTTGTCACCTGCTCCTGGTTGTAGAGCTTGCCTTAAGCACTGTAATGCTGAGGGAGGAATGGGGCCCAGGAGGACTGACCCAGTGATGTCTCGCTCCTTTCACTATAGCCTACAGGTCTGAAACCATGTCTGCTGAGATGGGGGTGCTGTGATAATTGGTAATAGCAATTTTTAAAGCTGCCTCCCCAAAAGAACTGCTTGACAAAACAGACAAAAGCAAAACCAGGTTTCTTGATATTCCAAGTGAAGTATTTTCATGGCTAAATCCCAGTAACCCTATCAGTGCCGTTACTGAAATTGTGCTTGTAGCTTTCGCTCTCTCCTTCCTGTCCTCCCTTCATCCTATTTGAAGCTCCTCTTTGCTGTTCTTCACTCCGTGTTCAGGGGGCAGGATTTGGGCTCACTGCCAGCTGTTTCACTCACAGCTAGCACGCTCCATTGTGATTTGCCCTCTCAACATCTTTGTGGCAAAGCATCTGGAGTTGCCGCTTGGTGCAGCTGAGATCAGCAATCTGTCCTGAGGGGAAATCACAGGACATAAACAGTTTCAAAGCTATCGTGAATATAGATCTACATGGCATTACTCCACTACATGAGATACGTTTCATGCACTTTCAGTTTAGTGAAGCATTAGCAGATTTTCCATGGATCTTAAAAGCAGCAAATTCCCTCAGCACTGTTCCCAATTTCATACAGCATCTTTGAACTAGTTTTTATTTTTCAAAAACATCATTCATTTGAAAACTAACAGATTGCTACCATGTGTTTGATTTGATTGATTATTGTCACATGTATTGGTATACAGTGAAAAATATTGTTTCTTGTGCCCTATACAAGACAAAGCATACCTTTCATAGAGAAGGAAAGAAGACAGTGCAGAATGTAGTGTTAGCTAGAGTGTAGAGAAAGATCAACTTAATGCAAGGTAAATCCAGTTGGTGCATGACCTCAGACTTTTGTATCTTTTTTCCGATGGGAAAAGGTAGAAGACAGAATGTCCGGCGTGTGTGGGGTCCTTAATTATGCTGGCTGCTTATCCGAGGCAGTGGGAAGTGCGAACAGTGTCAATGGATGGGAGGCTTTTTTGTGGGGTGGACTGGGCTACATTCACAAGCCTTTGTGGCATTAATTTTAGTGCCACAAATTATGAGAATTATGTTTGTGGCGTGCATTCCATTTGACTGAATACCTGACGCAGTAGGTTGGATCAGAGAGAAACAAGGGTTGCATCAGGTTTTGATTCCAGGGATGTTAGAAATGACATGTACCCATAAAATGAGTGTTGGTTAGAAAGGAAAGGGTTGATTTCTTTGGGATAAATTATCCTGCTTCATCCTCTTGGTCGATTCCACCATCTTTACTGCAACTCAGTTTCGAAATGGCATCTAATGGGACTTCTACTTGAAAGGAACTTGGCGCAGATTTGATTCCTTTTTTTCTCTCTCAATAATCTCAAACATTAATCAGCACATAAACACGGGAAGTTTCCTGCCACACAGCCTGTAACAAATACCTGGCAAAGATTAATGAGGGCTGACCACTCTGTGTGGATTACTTTCCCTCAATAGAATGTTAAATGTATGCTTCCTTTCAGATGGGAGTTTGAAGTCACCTTTCATAATTCCCAGCATCAGAAAGGTTTTAAAAAAATCTGATTTGTTTTGAGCAAAGCATCAGACGTGGAACAGCAGGTAACCAGGGATGGGTGACACCTCTTCTTACTTCAGCTTAGCCAAAACAGATTGAATCCAGTCTAATCTCTCAAACTCTCTGCCCCTCAGTTAGAATAACCATTCTGAAAACTTGTTTTTTTGTATACCATCTGCGACGTAAAGGAGGCAACACTTTAAAAGCTGTCTCAAAAGTATTTAATTCATTGATTTATAAGAAAGTCTTTTCTACCCAGCAATAGCTGCAAAGTCACTGTTGCTGAGATATTAGTGAGTGTGGTGTCAGGAGCAGGGGTGGTTCCTGGATGTGGGTGATACTTGTCATAACAGGTATGGTTCTAGACCTGTTAAGCAGTGACTAGATGTGACAGCCTGAATCTGCCATGCCTCAGGGGCATTCAATCAACACACCCACACTGGTGACACACAGCAAACATCATGTTGCAACAACCTTCCAGCTACAGATAAAAATGAGAGAGATTTTGTCTGCTTTAAAAGAAGTCACAGATTCTCTTGCAGCTGGCTTCTCCAGTAAAAATGTTAGTTCTTCCAGGCCCCTTCCTAATGGCCTCTGTGCACATTTTACAGTCATAGTTCACCCTTCTCACTTACAAAGCTTCTTTTAATCAAATCCTTGTTATTGCCACTGGAACTGTTTGCTTCGAAGTTGGAGACTGAGTGAGAATTTGTTCAGTACCCACTTGCTTCTGAGTGAAATTATCCACAACGTTTAACACCACAGTTTATTTGGAGTTAAAATCACAGCAAGCTGTTATACGGCTAATTACAAATCACACAACAACAGCAGCTTGTGTTTATCTCTTATCTTCAAAGTGGCCAAATGGCCCCAGGTGCTTGACAGGAGCAATTATCAAACAAAATTTACCACCAAGCCACATGAGGAGATATTAGGGCAGGTGACCAAGAAACTCAATCAAAGGGGGAGGTTTTTAAAAGTTTCTTAAAGGAGGGGAGAAGCAGACAAGAGGTGAGGTTTCGGGACGGAACTCCAGAACTTAGGGTTCAGGGATCTGAAGACATAGAAACCAGTGATGAAGCGATGGTGGTTGGATCAGCACATGATGTCTGTCTTAGAGCAGGAAAGTATGGATTTGGAGGAATTATAAAGACCTGGAGGGAGAGAGGTCTTGGGGTATTTGAAAACAACAGTGAGAATTTTAGAATGGTGGAGATGTTTGATTGGAGGACAATGCAGGTCAACAACCTCAAAGCATTTTGGAATGAGCTAGGATGCAAAGTTGTAGATATCCTCAGATTTACTTGGAAAATCCCATAGAAGCCATGTTCAATAATCAGGTGAGAATATTACAGGATGTTACCATTTCTAGAGAGACCTAAGCTAAGAGACATAAAAATATTTACCAATAAA
Organism: Sphyrna mokarran; assembly: GCA_024679065.1. Lineage (NCBI taxonomy): Eukaryota > Metazoa > Chordata > Chondrichthyes > Carcharhiniformes > Carcharhinidae > Sphyrna > Sphyrna mokarran. Next base: position 129,889,061 of record JAGIQG010000006.1, on the reverse strand, counting down.
TCCAATTGGGAATTCAGGAGAAACTGTTTACTGTGAAAATGCTGCAAATGTGGAACTTGATGCCACAGGCTGTGTGGTTGATAGTGTATGGTAAATACATTTTAGGGAAAATTAAATACAGAGCAAGGAAGGAATAGAAAGACGTGCTGAAGGGGTGAAATGCAGAGGAGTGAGAGCAGGTTCCTGTGATGTGTGAACACCAGCACAAAACAGCTTGTCTGAACATACATTCTTTGTAATTCCATATGTATGAAATTTCTGTTCAGCTCCATCTTTGTGATATTAGAGTTTCCTGTTGTACTGCTGTATGTGAATATCAACCCTGATCAGGGATATTCATCATTAATAGTTGGTTAATAACCCAGTCTGCAGGTGGGATTGACCTGGGCAGCACTGTGACACAATGGTTAGCACTGCTGCCTCTCAGCGTCTGGGACCCGAGTTCAATTCCCGGCTTGGATCATTGTCTGTGCAAAGTGTGCATGTTCTGTCCGTGTCTGCGTAGGTTTCCTTTGGGTGCTCCAGTTTCCCCTCTCAGTCCAAAAGATGTGCTGGTAAGATGCATTGTGAAATTCTCCCTTAGTGTACCTGAACAGGTGACCAGAGGATTTTCACAGTAACTTAATTGCAATGTTAATGTAAGCTTACTTGCAACATTAATGAATAAGGTTAAACTTAAACCTAATTTACTGGACTATTACTGGGTGGATATTTGGCACTAAGGTGTTGCTGAATCCCTGTGTGTTTTGTACCTGGGAACAAGTCCCATTGATTAATCAGTGTACCCAGACATCTAAAAAAAATCCTTCCACAGTAAAAAGGACCTCATCAACTCAGATTGGATAATATTGATATGAAAGGCTGTCAGTAATTAGAACAGTCCAGAGGATGGGAAGCAGTGGGGACATGCTAAGGGAATGATGTCAGCGTGGATTCTAATGGTGAATGGAATATTCTGGGGTTTACTGACCGTGCTTATATTCACGACTGAATGCTGAAAATGTAAGCAGAGGTGTTAAATCTGAAAAAGAAGCTGGTGAATAATAAATTAGTTTAAAAATTATGTAAATTATGAGATTGACACAGTTTACAGAGAAGTGTGAAATATTGCATTACTAAGAAAAAGTGGATGTTCTGTGCAAACAAGGGATGACATTAAAATAGCTTTGGATAAAGTTGAAGGCATCTCAGAATAAACTTAGTGTTTAAAATCAATTGCAGCAATGAAATGAAGGGAGCGTCGCACTGTCAGAGGGTCAGTGCTGAGGGAGTGCCGCACTGTCAGAGGGTCAGTGCTGAGAGAGTGCCGCACTGTCAGAGGGTCAGTGCTGAGGGAGTGCCGCACTGTCAGAGGGTCAGTGCTGAGGGAGTGCCGCACTGTCACAGGGTCAGTGCTGAGGGTGTGCCGCACTGTCAGAGGGTCAGTGCTGAGGGAGTGCCGCACTGTCAGAGGGTCAGTGCTGAGGGAGTGCCGCACTATCAGAGGCTCAGTACTGAGGAAGTGCCGCACTGTCAGAGGGTCAGTGCTGAGGGAGTGCCGCACTGTCAGAGGGTCAGTGCTGAGGGAGTGCAGCACTGTCAGAGGGTCAGTGCTGAGGGAGTGCCGCACTGTCAGAGGGTCAGTGCTGAGGGAGTGCCGCACTGTCAGAGGGTCAGTACTGAGGGAGCGCCGCACTGTCAGAGGGTCAGTGCTGAGGGAGTGCCGCACTGTCAGAGGGTCAGTGCGGAGGGAGTGCCGCACTGTCAGAGGGTCAGTGCTGAGGGAGTGTCGCACTATCAGAGGGTCAGTGTGGAGGGAGTGCCGCACTGTCAGAGGGTCAGTGCTGAGAGAGTGCCGCACTGTCAGAGGGTCAGTGCGGAGGGAGTGCCGCACTGTCAGAGGGTCAGTGTGGAGGGAATGCCGCACTGTCAGAGGGTCAGTGCGGAGGGAGTGCCGCACTGTCAGAGGGTCAGTGCGGAGGGAGTGCCGCACTGTCAGAGGGTCAGCACTGAGGGAACATAGAACATAGAACATTACAGCGCAGAACAGGCCCTTTGGCCTTCGATATTGCGCCGACCAATTAGGAAAAAGCAATGACCCTCTAACCTAAACCATTCCGTTTTCGTCCATAAACTTATCTACTAAGTGCAGCACTGTCAGAGGGTCAGTGCGGAGGGAGTGCCGCACTGTCAGAGGGTCAGTGCGGAGGGAGTGCCGCACTGTCAGAGGGTCAGCACTGAGGGAACATAGAACATAGAACATTACAGCGCAGAACAGGCCCTTTGGCCTTCGATATTGCACCGACCAATTAGGAAAAAGCAATGACCCTCTAACCTAAACCATTCAGTTTTCGTCCATAAACTTATCTACTAAGTGCAGCACTGTCAAAGGGTCAGTACTGAGGGAGTGCCACACTGTCAGATAGCCATCTTTTGAAGGAGACATTAACGTGAGGCCCTGCCTGCTTGCTCAGATGAGAGATTCCACTGTCACTATTCAAAGGAGAACAGGAAGTTTTCCTCAATGACCTGACTAGTATTTATCCCACAACTAGCTGAAAGCAAACTATCTGATGCTTTATTATGCAGTGACTTGTGAGACCTTACTGCGCACGCATTGGATATCATCTTTTATATTGCAACAGTGATCACACTTAAAAATATTTAATTGGCCATAAAGTATTTTGTAATGTCCTTAGATTGCCAGTACTGTATAAATGCCAGTTTTTCTGACCTGCACTTGTCCTTTGATGAAATATCTCTTTCATCAGAAGACAAGACATTTCTTTCAGTCCTGACTCCAGCACTTTCAGGAAGGCTGGCACAGCCTATTTGCTGGCTGCTCAGCTGAACTGTGTCTGAGAGCCACCTAATGCCCTTTGCAGGAACCTGCATTATCCCAGATCTTTATCTTAAAGTGGAATGTAAACTTTAGTTTGCTGGACTTTGCCCTGAATTTTCCATGTATTTGGAATTATGATGGAAATACTTGATACCGACCACACACATACATTCCACAAAAATAACAAGAGCAGCGAGGTCCAACTGGGCCTGAGAATAAATGTGATTTTCTTTTTTTTTAACAAGGTCCATGTGCTTTCTCTCTCCCAGATACTGCTAGACCTGCCATATATCTCCAGTGTTTTCTGTTTTTATTCCACATGAATTATGTTGTTAAGTGAGCTGTCTGGGGGATCTGCAATTTTTTTAATTGCGAGATCATTCTGTAGGAAGTAACGTTACCTGGTGTTGATGTGTGTTGTTGGAAGGAATAGCACAGTTCTGCAGTGTGATTGAACCAGGGCTTGTGCAGTGACAGAGAAGAACATGGATCTTTTGCCCTGGTCCTGTTTGGCTGTTCCTACTTGGCACACAGATCAACTGTCACTTAAGAGTTTGGTGTACTTGGGCTCACATCCTTGGATTATATGCATAAACATTCCTGTTTTAGAGTTCTGGTTGGACAAAGTAATTCCTTTTCCTTTTACTGTTCTTTTCCTGTCCTAGTTACACTTCAAAATGTTGAACATGTTGTATTTTTACACAAGACTGCCAACAAATTTCCTTCGGATATGAAAGGTGCATTTGAATCTGCAAACTGTACCTGTGCATGTACAATTCTGGGTTTTCAGGTATTAATTCCATTTGTTACTTCATTCTTGGGATAGGCCAAAGACACTTCTATTGCCATCAGTTGTGGGGATGATATTGAGAGGCTGCTCTGAAAGGCAGTTTAGAACAGCCTGAAAGGCATTATTCTAAATATTTTCAATTTACCAGTGTACTTCAGAGGAACGTTTACCAGGAGAATTCCCAGTAACAAGAGATGTTCAATGTCCACCTTATTGAATTCTATCCTCCATAGTTTCTGACAAAGCTGTTTGATTAAATATTTATTGTGAATTTTTTTGCAGACAAGTAAATATAATTTGTAACCTTGAAGCCCATTAAGATTCAGGGGAAAGGAGAGAATCCTGCATCATATTTAATTTATTCAGAAATTTAATAACAGCTTGGAATTTAAACCATCTTTAGTAACTTTATTGCTCACGTACAATTACTGTTTTGGTCAGAAATACATCAGCAAGCTTTATTAACAGTGCTACCTAAATGCAAGATGTTATTACAGAAGCCCTGTTTTCTTCTCGGATTCTTTGGAAATTACAATCTAGTTAATTCTCTTTGAAACTTTTTATGTTCTTCATTATTCATAAATGCAAACAGAAGAAGTGAAGTGGTATATTAATATTGTAAAAAGGATTTTAAATTATTTTGAATATGAATATTTCTCATGAAATCATTCAGTTGGGCCAGCAGCATCTGAGAGATTGGTGCAATCCTGGTACATTCCTGCATCAGTTGTCTCAAAAAGGGAAACAGATTTTGTACAGAGATGCTTAGAACTGGTACCTTTATATCCCACCGTGTGACCACAAAGCCCGATCCCATATTTTTAATATACATTTCCTTCCTGTACTTTTTCTCATTACTCCAGTTTGCGGCAGTTCAGAATGGTGAACTTGAAGTGTTTGTTGCAGCTCCTACACACAGTGCTCCCAGTGCCTGTTAATCTCTCTTTGTTTTTGGGTTTTAATCTGAAATCATGCTTCTTTCAATGAACAAGCACATGGAAGAATAATTCTCATTACTTGTGACAAAACCTACATTTTATCGATACATTCATGGCAAATCCCATCAAAGGAAAAATGTGCATGACTAATGGCTTTACACTTTAGTGAAGAAAAGAGAATGTGAAAAAAATAATTTGTGTCTCATTGTACAGTCAAGCTTCATTATGACAGCTTTGTGAGGTCTGCCAAGATAGTCTTATCTCAGGACTTCATCAAACCATACACTGATGGTGCCAGCTAACTCAACTGGATGGACCAATGAGAACAGCTCTACTATAGCAGCACTTGGTAACAGGGAGACTTTGTGATACCGAGGCAGAATGGAAGTAAACTGTCTTTCGTTAAAACTGAAAACTGTTCTAATCAATGTCGAGATTTCCTAACCCAGTGACAATTAGAACTAACAAAACCAGAAAACCCTTTGAAGGTCATTTTGACTCAATGTTTGCTCTATTGTCTCTCCACAGACGCTGTCAGACCTGCTGAGATTTTCCAGCATTTTCTGTTTTTGTTTTAAATTCAAGCATCTGCAGTATTTTGAATTTATCTCAGACAAGTAGAATCCCTACTGTGCAGAAGGAAGCCATTCGGCCTATCAAATTTGCACCAACCACAATCCCATCCAGGCTGTATTCCTGTAACTGCACACATTTACCCTGCTAATCCCCTGACACTAAGGGTCAATTTAGCATGACCAGTCAACCTAACCCACACATATTTGAACTATGTAGTGATTTGGACTAAGTGGTTGATTTATATCTACTCCATCACAAATGCTGCAATTACAGAGGTATGACAACCTCCATAAAAGGACAGTACGCTAACACAGTGATTAGCGCTGCTACCTCACAGCTCCAGGGACCTGGGTTCAATTCTGGCTTGGCTGACTGTCTGTGTGGAGTCTACACATTCTTCTGTGTCTGTGTGAGTTTCTTCAGTGCATCTACAACACAGCAACTCTGCCATTGTTACAATCAGTGATCATAGCTCTATGTAAACAATTTGTGGATTTGTTGGCATTGGCCTTGCCTTCAGCTGCCTTGCCCCAAGCTGAGGGATTCCCTCCCTCGACACCCTTATCTCTCTGCTTCTCTCTTCTCCTTCGATACCCCCTCAATATTTATCTCTTGAGTTGGCTATCTCCTTATGTTTCTTGGTATCAAATTCTTGTTGGTTAATGCTTCTCTCTTTTACTACATTGATGGTGCTATATAAATACAGGTTATTGTCTAGATATTCAGGGTCATCTCCTAAATTCACAACAAAGTTCCCATTTCATATTCCATTAATGTACAAAGAGTGTTGATTAAAAAGGAGCTGAGACCTCATTCACATCCATACATATCTACCTACTCAGTTCACACTGCTCAAGCAGAGTGCTTAATTCATAAAATTAACAAAAAGTTAAACATTAAATCAATCTTTACCTTTTCTAGTTAAGAAAGCTTAATAATGTTTGATTCTTAATGCAGTCACTAAGTTGCAAAAGCAGTCCTTAAAAGAGTGTAGAAGCATTCTGCATTTGATTTAGCCAGATCAATGTTCTAACTCTGGCTGTTGATTTAAACTCCTATTGCAGATATTGTGAGGGATGGCAGTGGTCAGTCCTACCCTGTGCATCCTCTCATAGCCAGGGACAGCTTTCTACTCAATTCATGTCCAGAGAGTGCACTGTTTGGGTGAGATGCTGAGGTGTGTTTCATTGAAACCTCCTTCAGCAAGTTGTGGGCACAGCAGATGACGTCTATATAACAACCCGTAGAGACCTTATGTTGGAAAGTATACACAACTATGACATAAATGGGTGGCCAACACAGCTATTGGATTTAGAAATCAGGCCATTTTTCATGCATAAAAATCAGTTGTGTGTTGATAGTGGTTGTCTCATGTGGGAATTCAAAGTAGTAATTCCTGGAAGGTACTGATCCAAGTTGCTATATGTGGTGAAGGCTGCACATGGATTTTCCAGAACTGGGAGGGTAACAGTACTTTTTGTGATAGATAACCATTCTAAGTGGGATGTGGAGTTTCCGATGAATTGAATAACAACTAGCAAAACTCAAGATATTTTGCATTGTTCATTTGCTGTTTATGGATTCTCAGAGGAAATGATGCCTGACATCAGACTTCTGTTTTGTTCGGAAGAGTTTGTAAAATTCATGAAAACGAACAGGGTAAAAGACTCAACAGATCCACTGTGCTATCCTTCTGCAGATAGTTCAACGTATTCTTGTTAGAAAATGCTAGACACAAATTGAAAAAAAAATGAGTTGTCATTGAATACAAGCTGAAGAATTTTTAAATTTATTTATTATAACACACCTCACACTGCTGCTGACAGATTGGATTCTAAGAAAGTATTGAGTTGGCAATCTTGAACGAGGTTTTCATTGCCAAAGCCACATTTAACAGTCAGTGGAAGAGAAACTATCCGGGAGGAAAGAGAGTTACCATAGGGACAAAGTGAGAGAAACAAGTCTGAAGTTAAACCAGAATGTTAAGGTGAAGGTTCAGCATTATGTGATTCCAGGAAGAGTGGTAAAAATGTGTGGGCCTCACACTTATTTGGTAAACTTGTTTGAAAGTTAATGTTTGTGTATATAGATGATGTTTTACCTTCAGAGATTCCTGAAGAAAAAGAAAAGTTGGGAAGAGTCCAATGAGTCTGTTGAATTGGATGGTTGGGATAGCAGTAGATAACCAATAACTAGTCCAACACAAGTCATGAGAGATCAGAGCCAATGTTTCAAGTCTGGATGACTCTTTGTCAGCCCCAGTGACATCATGGAGTGATCATGTGACCTTCCTCTTAAAGGAGCCAGGCCATGCACAGTATTTACCCAAAGCCACAACAATCAGTATATTTGATATCTCTGTCTTCATTTTATTTTTCCCCTAATCTCCCGGGCAGCCCAGTGGTTAGCACTGCTGCCTCAGAGACCGTGGATCTGGCTTCGATTCCTGGCTTAGGTCACTGTCTATTTGAAGTTTTCACTTTCTCCCCGTGTCTGCATGGGTTTCCTCCGGATGCTCCAGTTACCACTCCCACAGTTTGAAAGAAGTGCTGGTTAGGGGCATTGACCTGAGCAGGTATTACAATGTGGTGCCTCGAGGAATTTAACAGTAACTTCATTGCAGTGTTAATGTAAGCCTTATTTCTAACGAATAAACAAACTTTAAACTGTCCTTTATCAAGAATCCAAAATTCCTTGGGTGCCAATGCTGCCCTTGAGAATACTTCTGATGAGCAGAGACAATGGTGTTTACAGATGGTTGAATCTGATGGAGCACTGATGTCTAAAATCCAAATGTTTCAAACAGGGTCTGTGCATAATAAAAAAGAGAGAAATCTTTTTAAATAATGAGAGACTGAGAAATGTATGCAATCAGAAGGACAGGGATATTTTTGTACGTAAATCACAAGAAGCATTAGGAAGGCATATAATCTGTTGGCTTTTTTGACAAAGCAATTGGAATATCCGAACTAAGAAGTCTTACTACAATTGTATTGGTGAGACCACACCTAGAGCTCTCTATGCAATTTTAATCTCCTTACCTAAGGAAGAATCTACTTCTCTTTGGTGAGACTGGTCCCTGGAGTGAAGAGAGGTGTTCGTCCTATAATCCTGCGAGTTTCCAAAAATGAGGGGCGATTTCTTTGAAACATACAAAATTCTTAAGGAGCTTGACAGATACTGAGATAAAGATTTTCCTGGCTGGGGAATCAGGAACCCGGTGGATGGGGTGGGGGAGCACGTTCGGCCATTTAGGACTGAAATTCAGACAAATGTTTTCATTCAAAGGATTGTGAATCATTGGAATTCTCTAGCCCAGAGAGATATGGAGGCCTAATTATTGAATATAACCAAGATAGAGGTCAATAGATTTTCTTTTTGGACACTAAAGGAATCAAGGGACATGGGGGTCATGTGGAAGAGTGGAAATGAGCAAAGAATCCACAGTGATCTTATTGAATGATGGAGAAAGCTTGAAGTGTATGCTCCTGATTCGATTTGTTATGGTTTTATGAATGAATGAGTACATAGATGAATGAATGAATGAGTAAATGAGTTAATGAATGATAAAGCAGGTGGGGTTAGAATAGGTTTTGTTACCTGCATTTTGTAAATATTTACGGAAGAGAAATATTTAATTAGTACATATTGACTTAAGTGAAATTGAAGGCATATGATTTCCTGGGAGGGACACAGGTTGGATAAGCTGTTGCAACACATTCTGTTTTTAATAAAACCTCTCTCTCAACTCAGAAGCTTCGTCAAGTGCCAAAAGTATCCCGAGTAAACAATACTTAATGATAATGTCCATTGCCATCATTCATAACTGAGTAAATATTGAACCAATAAAACTGTTTTCCTACTTGGTCTCAAAGCTACAGTCTAATCAAATTGAATGGCCTTTAGACACACAGTGTTCTGATAACTAGGCATTGTACTTGCCTCATTAACAGGAGTGAGTTCTGCAATATTACTACAAAGCTTACCTGCTGTATGGGGAATTAGTTTTTCCTCTATTTTTAGATAAATGGGTCAATGACTCAGTTTAAATATGATCAAAGTGAATTTATTCACGTGTTAAACTCTGCACGTGAATATCACATGGTTATAATTTCTGAGCTGTAGTTCAGTAAAAACACATTGAAAAGTTCACTGTCAAATGTTTGCTGACCAGAACTATTTGCCAGCAGGCTGAACAGGCACAGAGATGTTCCTGAGTGTTCAGACTGACACTGTGACAGGTGAAAATCCCACCAAAGGCAGACATACTTGAGGAAAATGTACAGAAATATCCTTCAACTTTGAAGGTTGGACACTTTGCAAAGGATGCCAGAATGAAAATTGTAGGAAGCAAAGCGCAACAAAATTAAAATGGTAATACTGTATTATCATAGATGCCATTTGACCCATCGAACCTGCACCAGCCTCAGTCTCCATTACCCCATAATGCCATGCATTCATCCTAGCTGATCCCCCTGACACTAAGGCACAAATTAACATGGCCAATCCACCTAACCCGCACATCTTTGGACTGTGGGAGGAAACCAGAGCACCCAGAGGAGACCCATGCAGATATGGGGAGAACTTGCAGACTCCACACAGACAGTGACACAAGCTGGGAATCGAACACAGGTCCTTGATACTTTGAGGCAGCAGTGCTAACCACTGTGTCACCGTACCGCCCTAGGTTCAAATTCCATCATTGTCTAAACATTTCACACTGAGAATATCTACCCTGTAAATAAATGATTTTCTTATGACTGTTTGTCTCATTGTCTAAGCAGCGATTCAGTGCAGCACCTCACTAGTTATAACCTGCCAACCCAAAAATGACCCATTTATTCCTATTTTGTTTTCTGTCCATTAAACAATCCTCAATACATGCAAATATATTCTCCCTATTCCCTGGGCTTTAAGTTTGTGTAATAACCCCTTGGTACAAATCCACAATAACCACTGGTTTCCCCGGATCTACCCTGCTACTGACATCATTAAAAAACTCTTCAACAGAAAACTCTTCTTTTCTGCCCATTATGTAATGATTCTCTTCTGTTACCTTCATTCCCAATAAAAGATTCTAGCATTTTTCTGATGACTGATATCAGGCTAACCAGCCTGTAGTTTCCTGTTTTCTCTCTTCCTCCTTTCTACATTCACTAACTTCCTTAAGGATTGTTTTAATATCTAATAATTCTGGAAAATTAAAATCAAGTCATCCACTTTCTCTGCAGTCAACCCTTTTCGAACTTTTACCCCATGGTAGGCTACTGCAGAAAATGCAGATGTATAGGATTGAGGGTGATTTAGCAGTTTGGATTAGGAATTGGCTAGCTGATAGAAGACAGAAGGTGGTGGTTGATGGGAAATATTCAACCTGGAGCCCAGTTACAAGTGGTGTACCTCAAGGATCTGTTTTGGGGCCACTGCTGTTTGTCATTTTTATAAGTGATCTAGATGAGGGTGTAGAAGGATAGGTTAGTAAATTTGCTGATGGCACCAAAGTCGGAGGAGTTGTAGACAGTGAGGATGGATGTTGCAGTTTGCAGAGGGACATAGATAAGCTGCAGAGCTGGGCTGAGAGGTGGCAAATGGAATTCAATATGGATGTGTGAGGTGATTCACTTTGATAAGAGTAACAGGAGTACAGAATATAGGGCTAATGGAAGGATTCTTAGTAGTGTCGATGAGCAGAGAGATCTTGGTGTATGTGTGCATAGCTCCCTGAAAGTTGGCACCCAGGTTGATAAGGTTGTTAAGAAGGTGTATAGTACGTTAGCTTTTATTGGTAGAGGGATTGTATTTCAGAGCCGTGAGGTCATGTTGCAACTGTACAAAACTCTGGTATGGCTGCACTTGGAGTGTTGTGTACAGTTCTAGTCGCCGCATTATAAGAAAGATGTGGAGGCATTGGAAAGGGTGCAGAGGAGGTTTACCAGGATGTTGCCTGGTATGGTGGGTAGGCCTTATGAAGAGAGGCTGAGGAACTTGAGGTTATTTTCATTAGAGAGAAGAAGGTTAAGAATTGACCTCCTGATAGTTATAGGACGGATGTCAGAGGTGGGCTCTTTACTCAGAGGGTAGTAAGGGTGTGTAATGCCCTGCCTGCAGCAGTTGTGGACGTGCCAAGTTTAAGGGCGTTCAAATGGTCAGTGAATAGCATATGGATAACATTTGGAATAGTTTAGGTTAGAAGGTCATTAGATTGGTTCCACTGCTCAGCGCAACATCGAGGGCCGAAGGGCCTGTATGCGTTGTAATGTTCTATGTTCTAACTCTTAGATTTAACCATTAGATCAAGGGGATTATGTAAGCTATACAGCACAGTAACAGGCCATTTGGTCCAACCAGTGTTTATGCTACATTTGAGTCTCCATCCATTTTTCCTCATCTACATCTACCATCATAATCCTTCCTTTCTTTCTCATGTGTCTGACTTCCTTCACCTTAAATGCTTTTCTAAGTCATTTCGCTCCCTGTGGTAGTGATTCCACATTCTCACCACTCTCTGGGTAAAGAAGTTTCCTCTGAATCCCCAATAGGCTTTCTTGGTGACCATTTTACATTGCTGGCCTTTGGTTTTGCTCCCCTCCCCGAAGAGGGAACATTCTCTCTGTATCCATTCCGCAAAATCTTCCATATTTCTAAGAACCTTGATTTGGTCATTCCTCAATCATCATTTGTCAAGCAAAAAGAGATCAGCTTGTCAATCCTTTCCTGATATTTATATCGACATATTTTAGGTGTTGTTTTTGTAAATCTTCTCCGTATCCTCTTCAGTACCCAATGTCCTTTTTATAATATTGTGAGCAAACTGCATTAAGGGAAATTTGGCAAGCTATGACAAAAATGTTCAATTTGTTTATACAACACAAAAATGCATGTGCTGAAATCAGGAGTCACCAATTCAGAAGACATTTTTGGAGATTTTAAGTAGCAAATTAATTCATTTATTAACAAAATTAAAGTAAACTTAAACACAAGTTTACATTTGCACAGTTAAAATTGATCCAGCAGAACATTTCTCCAACAGATTCTTACTTGATTGGTTTCAAAAATGAATCCCCTTTAGTCACCAATATCTATAGATATTTAATCCATAAAAATTCCATTAACATTATCACAAGGCACTCTGCTGTTGCTATTGGGGAGATATGTCACAGAGCTTCTCTCTGTTTCTCACTTCAATAGCACGCACACACACACACACACACGCACAGATGCATTCACACATGTGCACACACACACATATTTCCGCTGGCTGACACAATATCAGCAAAAATATTAAAATAACATTTTCATCACAGCTTTCAAGATGTGTTTTCACCATAGTGTAACAGTCCCTCAGTATTGACCTTCTGGCAGTGCGGCACTCCCTCAGTACTGACCCTCTGACAGTGCAGCACTCCCTCAGTACTGACCCTCTGACAGTGCAGCATTCCCTCAGTACTGACCCTCTGGCAGTGCGGCACTCCTTCAGTACTGACCCTCTGACAATGCAGCATCCCTCAGCACTGACCCTCTGACAGTGCAGCACTCCCTCAGTACTGACCCTCTGACAGTGCAGCATTCCCTCAGCACTGACCCTTGACAGTGCGGCACTCCCTCAGCACTGACCCTCTGACAGTGCGGCACTCCCTCAGCACTGACCCTCTGACAGTGCGGCACTCCCTCAGCACTGACCCTCTGACAGTGCGGCACTCCCTCAGCACTGACCCTCTGACAGTGCGGCACTCCCTCAGCACTGACCCTCTGACAGTGCGGCACTCCCTCAGCACATGTTCTGTGGCGGATTTGGAGTTTCTGATTCACAGTCAAATATGTTACTACAGTAGAGAAAAGTCTATACAGTATCTCTGGCTGCTTGTTTTGTAGGGAGGATTACTTTTCTCCACTCTTTCCCTCTATAATCACCTTGTTTACTCATTGCTTCATATTGACATTGAGTTTTCCGGTGGATGTGCCACTTTCCCTCTGCAAGTAGCCAATGCTTGGAAGCGATTGTCATCTCTCACATCTCTGCACTAAATTATAACTCAGAAATAAAGTCATCCAACAGACACAGTTGTTTTGCTTCAGATGGATGAAAGTATTCCAATAAAGTATATTAATGATTGGGTTTACTGAAAGGTTGGGCTTGTGGTTTTCCCGCAGTCTCTCTGAGATTAATTTGCAGAAGAGGAGTTGAATTTTGAACGGGTTATTTTATGGATCTAAGATCATTATGAAATAATAGTGAGATCGAATGACTCAGCAGGGACAGGAATGCTGTCATTTCACCAGCAACTGTTTCCAAGGATAGATAGATATTCTCCTCTTTATTGAACTATCAATGGTTTGTAATGACAATGTAGTAAAGGAGATGTTTTTGTGCATGAAGAGAATACATGGTCATTATTCCTCTCGATCATTCTAAACCATACCTAAAGAATTCTAAATCAAAACCTGAAGAAGACTGAGAAAATTGACAAGTATGAAGTTGAATCTTTCACACATGACCTGGGCTTGAGTCCTGATTTGATTCACAAGATCGAGTTCTCTATTCCCTGCCCCTGGAGCTTCCCATAGCAGTGAGCTTGAACTGTGTCAACCCAGTCTCTAATGGGCATGGGGCAAACAACCCCTAATTTGTTAATACCGATGCTCAAAGCACATGGATGGCACGTGGGAAATCAGACTGGTCAGATTGGAGCATGAAGGCGTGCTCCAGAACTAAAATTGTTCTGGTTTTGGGGCAGCTGACATGGACAGAACAATATCCCTCACTAGGGAATTCTCCACTAGATCCAGCCCTTCATGGAGCAGTTCCGAATGTGTTTCCCTTCATATCCTTATCCTGCCAGGCTTGGCTACTGATGCTGTTGACTACTTGCTGAGGTTCCTCTCAGGCACCTAGTCTAAGTGCACATTGTCAGTGTGTGTATGAGTGCCCGGGGAGCAGGGGGTTGGGGGGGGATGCTCCAATATTCAGTGACATGCTGTTATCAGATAATTATACCAAAATAAGCACTGTTATGGTAAAAGATAAAGAGCAAAAATGTTCAACAATAATCAACGACTGGCAGCGAGGAATAGAGTTAATGTTTCAGCTCCATGAGTTTTCTTGAGGTCATTAGGAAGACACATTTGGTTTGTTGTTGTTTTTTGATGTTCTGCTTGATTTAGTGACATCACAATTTATTTGGATCTTGTTGGCCTTCTATCAAAACACGAGTGTTGATTTGTGCCTATATTTTCTCAATCTGTATCGAATCACTACATGCAGAAGGAGGACATTCTGCCCATCAATTCTGACAGAGTATCTTACCCACGCTCTGTCCCCATTATCCCATGCATTTACCATGGCCAATCCATTTAACTTAGATATCTTTGAACATTAAGGATAATTTATCATGGCTAATCCAACTAGCTTGCACCATTTTGGACTGTGGGAGGAAACCCACCCAGACACAGGGAGAATGTGCAAACTCTGTACAGACAGTGTACCGAGGCTGGAATTGAACCCAGGTCACTGGTGCTGTGAAGCAGCCATGCTAACACTTGCTGCTGCATCCTTAAGCATGCTATATATTTCTTATTATTTGTACAAACTCTGTATCATCAGTGAATTTCATTTATCAGGAAATATTTGTCTGTTAAAATGAAAAATAAACCTTAGTGTATAAAAATATAATTTACACACACATACACACAGCCCCACACATGCGCACGCACACAGATGTACTCACACTCACGCACACACATATATACACTTACACACTCACTCACGTGTATGCTCATACACATGTACATACACAGACACGCTCACTCACATACACTCGCAAACACTCCCACACACATACCCTCATACATGCTCACACACACTCATATTCACCCTCATACATGCTCACACACACACAGTCTCTCACACACGCACACTCTCACTCTCACACAGGGTTTATGAATGGAGTTTTTGGGGGTTTGGACTGCTGGTGAGACATTGCCTCTTTACAGGAGAGCGTGCAGAATTCTTTGCCAATCAGATACTGAGTTCAGTAGCAGCCACTCTGCCCCAAGGGAGGATGCCCCGCCTGCTGCTGGTTAATCAGAGGCTGATGTGGTGGTGGCTGGTATTGGTGCTGTACTGCCTGAGGATCAGTGGGCAGCGCCGGGCCACAGAGTATTGGCCGGAGGGAGGGGTGGGGGGGTGGGGTAGGTGTGGGTCATGGGGAAGGAGATTTGCCAAGGGCATCAGGGGATGGCTCTCAAAGGCCTCCCTTTCTGAATGTGCTTTGCTCAAAACACAAGTGCCTTTAAAGAAGGGGCAGCAACCCTGAGAGTACGGCCAATCAACCTAACCTGCACACGTCCTTGGACTGTGGGAGGAAACCAGAGCATCCAGAGGAAACCCATGCAGACACAGGGAGAATGTGCAGACTCCACACAGACAGTGACCCAAGGCCAGAATTGAACCTGGTTCTCAGGTGCTGGGAGACAGCAGTTCTATCCATTGTGCCACCGTGTTGCCCCAAAATCAGGACAGCGAGCGATTGGGAGGGGTGGAGAGAGCTTGCAGATGGTGGTGTTCCCATACATATGCTGCCCTTGTCCTTGTAGGTGTTGGAGGTCATGGACTTTGGAAGATGCTGTTGAAGGAGCCTTGGTGGGTTACCGCAGAGTGGCATGTTGATACTTCACACAGCTGTCACTCTCTTCTTTGGCAGTGGAGGGAGTGAATGGTTCAGGTTGTGGACAGGGCGCAGATCAAGCAAGACAAACAGACACACACACACACACACACACACACACACACACCCACACACACACAGAGGGGTAATGCTGTACTGAGTCTCATTAAAGGATTGCTCCAATATTTTGCAGAGCAGTTTGGGCTCTCTCATGCTCATCGTTCAGACTGGTACAGAGCATCAAACTTTCATTAATTACACAGAGAGTGCAATTCCTTCATGTGGTTCATCTGAAATGTCAGCATGATTGAGAAAGAATTTCCTTCTAGTCTTTGTACTGGCCCAGCAGAAGCTGCTAAATAATACTGCCCTTTGTCAAACAAGAACAAATTCAGCTTGTTTTACCATACCACCTGCACCTGAAGCGCCAGCGCAAAGCAACTCTTTTTTTAAACTAGATTTAAAATTTGCCATGCGTCTCTCCTGAGAGTTGGGAAATTCACATCTGGTCCTGAGCTGGAGGGGAGTTGATTGTCCCCCCAGCAATGGTAAGCAGACACAATGACATTTGCAAAAGAGCAGTTTACCCAACCCTGAGAGCTAGTGCAAACCAGAATGAATTCCACCGCAGAGCCCTGCTTCCAATCTCATCAGCAAGGCAGGGAATATTGCAAATGACACCACCACATCAACTGTAAATAGATAATAATTTGATTGACATCTGCAAAGCTGTCACTGTCTGAGGATCACATAACCATCAACATTTACTCAGAGCACAGGCTGCTTTCAGCAAATCACTTCTTCCCCAGTGGGGCTTGGCCAGATTATAATTGCATGGTCTCCGCCTTGGTTGTAAATTCTCTCTTACCCTGAGCAGAGACTCTTCAGTCATCTCCTCAATATTCACCAACGTATTGTGTTAACCCTTTCTGCACGGTGGGAGATGTTTTGTTCAATGTCTGGTTGGTTATTTTGGTAGTTCCCTGTACAAGCGGTTCAGATGTTTATTCTGTTCTGCAGCTTGTGAAACAGAAATGTTTCAGATCAGAGATTCAGATCAGAAACAGGAAAATAATGTTCCAGATCCATTCCGTTTCACTCCTGTTACTCTGGGCATTTACTGAAAGGGTGATCTGGTCCAATGGGAGGAAGGTTGTGTAATGCGTATGATGGGAATGGTCAGAGAGAGAGTGAAAGAAGATGGGGGGGTTGGGGTCGTGGTGTGTATTAGAATGAGTGGGTTTGGGCTGATGTGAAGAATTTGGGGAATGAGACAGTTTCAAAAGATTAGCTGGTCTTTTCTTCTACCTGTGTACCACTGCCAGAGAGTCAGTACTGAGGGAACTGGGGGAGTGCTGCAGTGTCACAGTGTCAGTACTGAAGGAGTGCCACACTGTCAGAGGGTCAGTGCTGAGGGAGTGCCACACTGTCAGAGGGTCAGTACTGAGGGAGTGCCGCACTGTCAGAGGGTCAGTGCTGGGGAGTGTCACACTCAGAGGGTCAGTACTGAGGGAGTGCCGCACTGTCAGAGGGTCAGTACTGAGGGAGTGTCACACTGTCAGAGGGTCAGTACTGAGAGAGTGCCACACTGTCAGAGGGTCAGTACTGAGGGAGTGCCGCACTGTCAGAGGGTCAGTGCTGAGGGAGTGCCGCACTGTCAGAGGGTCAGTACTGAGGGAGTGCCGCACTGTCAGAGGGTCAGTGCTGAGGGAGTGCCGCACTGTCAGAGGGTCAGTACTGAGGGAGTGCCGCACTGTCAGAGGGTCAGTGCTGAGGGAGTGCCGCACTGTCAGAGGGTCAGTGCTGAGGGAGTGCCGCACTGTCAGAGGGTCAGTGCTGAGGGAGTGCCGCACTGTCAGAGGGTCAGTGCTGAGGGAGTGCCGCACTGTCAGAGGGTCAGTACTGAGGGAGTGCCGCACTGTCAGAGGGTCAGTACTGAGGGAGTGCCTCACTGTCAGAGGGTCAGTACTGAGGGAGTGCCACACTGTCAGAGGGTCAGTGCTGAGGGATAGTGCCGCACTGTCAGAGTGTCAGTACTGAGGGAGTGCCGCACTGTCAGAGGGTCAGTGCTGAGGGAGTGCCGCACTGTCAGAGGGTCAGTGCTGAGGGAGTGCCGCACTGTCAGAGGGTCAGTGCTGAGGGAGTGCCGCACTGTCAGAGGGTCAGTGCTGAGGGAGTGCCGCACTGTCAGAGGGTCAGTGCTGAGGGAGTGCCGCACTGTCAGAGGGTCAGTACTGAGGGAGTGCCGCACTGTCAGAGGGTCAGTACTGAGGGAGTGCCGCACTGTCAGAGGGTCAGTACTGAGGGAGTGTCGCACTGTCAGAGGGTCAGTGCTGAGGGAGTGCCGCACTGTCAGAGGGTCAGTACTGAGGGGAAGTGCCGCACTGTCAGAGGGTCAGTACTGAGGGAATGGAGTGCCGCACTGTCAGGAGGGTCAGTGCTGAGGGAGTGCAGCAAGGGGAGGCGGTCAGTACTGAGGGAGTGCCGCACTGTCAGAGGGTCAGTGCTGAGGGAGTGCCGCACTGTCAGAGTGTCAGGTACTGAGGGTATAGTGCCTCACTGTCAGAGGGTCAGTACTGAGGGAGTGCCGCACTGTCAGAGGGTCAGTGGAGGGGAGTGCCTCATGTCGCGGGAGTACTGTGACCGCATGTCAGAGGGTCAGTGCTGAGGGAGTGCCGCACTGTCAGAGGGTCGTACTGAGGGAGTGCCGCACTGTCAGAGGGTCAGTACTGAGGGAGTGCCGCACTGTCAGAGGGTCAGTGCTGAGGGAGTGACCGCACTGTCAGAGGGTCAGTGCTGAGGGAGTGCCGCACTGTCAGAGGGTCGTACTGAGGGAGGTCCCACTGTCGAGGGTCAGTGCTGAGGTGGGGAGTGCTGCACTGTCAGAGGGTCAGTACTGAGGGAGTGCACACTGTCAGAGGGTCAGTGCTGAGGGAGTGCCACACTGTCAGAGGGTCAGTACTGAGGGAGTGCCGCACTGTCAGAGGGTCAGTGCTGAGGGAGTGTCACACTGTCAGAGGGTCAGTACTGAGGGAGTGCCACACTGTCAGAGGGTCAGTGTACTGAGGGAGTGCCACCACTGTCAGAGGAGGGTCAGTACTGAGAGGAGTCTGAGGGAGTGTCACACTGTCAAGAGGGTTCAGTACTGAGGGAGTGCTGCACTGTCAGAGGGTCAGTACTGAGGGAGTGCAGCACCTGTCAGAGGGTCAGTGTGAGGGAGGTGCCGCAATGTCAGAGGGTCAGTACTGAGGGAGTGCCACTGCAACAGTACTGATGAGAGTTGTCAGAGGGTCAGTACTGAGGGAGTGCCGCACTGTCAGAGGTGTCAGTACGAGGGAGTGTCACACTGTAAGAGGGTCAGTACTGAGGGATGACGTGAGCCATGTCAGAGGGTCAGTACTGAGGGAGTGCTCATGGTCAGAGGGTCAGTACTGAGGGAGGAGTGGCCACACTGTCGTAAAAGGTTCAGACTTAGGTACGACGTCAAGTTCAGACATGAGTGCCTCACTTCTCGTTCTGATGATTGTCACACGTCAGTCCAGTGCTGAGGGAACTGGGGGAGTGCTGCAGTGTCACAGTGTGTACTGAGGGAGTGCCCACTGTCAGAGGGTCAGTGCTGAGGGAGTGCCGCACTGTCAGAGGGTCAGTGCTGAGGGAGTGCGCAGTCAGAGGGTCAGTGCTTGAGTGGAGTGCCGCACGTCAGAGGGTCAGTCTGTGGGAGTGGTCGTTGACACTGTCAGTGTTGGTGTGAGTGCCGCACTGTCAGAGGGTCAGGATGAGGGTGTGGTGGCCACTATTGGGGTGGGTTGGTTGGGTGGGGGTTTGGTGCAGAGGGTCATTGTGGAGGGGAGTGCGACTGTCAGGGTCAGTACTGAGGGAGTGCGCACTGTCAGAGGGTCAGACTGAGGGAGTGCCGCACTGTCAGAGGGTCAGTGCTGAGGGAGTGCCGCACTGTCAGAGGGTCAGTACTGAGGGAGTGCCGCACTGTCAGAGGGTCAGTGCTGAGGGAGGCCGCACTGTCAGAGGGTCAGTACTGAGGAGTGCCGCACTGTCAGAGGGTCAGTACTGAGGGAGTGCCGCACTGTCAGAGGGTCAGTGCTGAGGGAGTGCCGCACTGTCAGAGGGTCAGTACTGAGGGAGTGCCGCACTGTCAGAGGGTCAGTGCTGAGGGTGTCGCACTGTCAGAGGGTCAGTGCTGAGGGAGTGCCGCACTGTCAGAGGGTCAGTACTGAGGGAGTGCCGCACTGTCAGAGGGTCAGTACTGAGGGAGTGCCGCACTGTCAGAGGGTCAGTGCTGAGGGAGTGCCGCACTGTCAGAGGGTCAGTGCTGAGGGAGTGCCGCACTGTCAGAGGGTCAACGAGGGAGTGCCGCACTGTCAGAGGGTCAGTGCTGAGGGAGTGCCGCACTGTCAGAGGGTCAGTGCTGAGGGAGTGCCGCACTGTCAGAGGGTCAGTACTGAGGGAGTGCCGCACTGTTCAGTGCTGAGGGGTGCACTGTCAGGGTCACTGAGGGAGTGGCACTGTCAGAGGGTCATACTGAGGGAGTGCCCGCACTGTCAGAGTCAGTGCTGAGGGAGTGCCGCACTGTCAGAGGGTCAGTGCTGAGGGAGTGCCGCACTGTCAGAGGGTCAGTACTGAGGGAGTGCTGCACTGTCAGAGAGTCAGTGCTGAGGGAGTGCCGCACTGTCAGAGGGTCAGTACTGAGGGAGTGCCGCACTGTCAGAGGGTCAGTGCTGAGGGAGTGCCGCACTGTCAGATCTCTGTTGTTAACTGATTGTTTTTATTTGAGTCATTGTGAATTTCAGTCTGAGTGGGGGAATCTTACCAAGAATTGACAGAGTGTTGTTTCTGGTGAGAAAACCCATGTGTTTCTCTTCAGAGAAATCAAGCAGTTTCCTCTCCAGATGTTACAACTCCACCTAAACTAATCAAGGAAGTGTGTTTTATGCCATCGTACAGGGAGGTGGGGCCTCAACACACCAGCAAAGCTTGACTGCACTATTAGGGTGCCATCTTTAAAGGGCATTCCAATCATAACAGGAATAAGCCTTCCCCCCAGTCCACCATGAAGGTCTCAGGGTCCTCCTTTCCCATTCCCGATAGGAGTTGGTTTTTCTCGGCTCCTGCTCATCGGCCCCTTCCCTTCCCCAATCATCCTCTCCGCAACAGCCATCGCTGGCACTCCCTGCCCCTATGTCTGCTTCACGCCCACAACCAAATCCAAAGGACCCCCTCCTCCTCCATGAGATTCTCACTGAGGCCTGCCTCTTGGCACTGTCAGGGTGATATGGGCATGGTGCCAACATGACAGTCCCCAGCTGTGCCAAGAAGCAATTCCTGGGGCATTGCGAGATCATTACCTGGCCATGTCCCTTCCCCACACCACTGGGGAGACCCCCACGACTGGCTCACGTCTGGGTAAACCTGTTGTAAATAATGTTGGCCCACTGACTATCTGTTGAGGGGGGAGGTCCCAGACAGAGTGCTCGCTAACAACATGCTAATGATTGAAAATGAACTTTCTGTAGTTTTGTGGCATGTTTCAGGTCTCCACCAGTGAGGGACTGGGGAGATCAGAACTCTGAAATTTGCCAGTGTGAAATATACTTTCTGAGTTTCTCCGGATTGTGAGCGTGTATTGCTATTCCTCTGGTAGAGGAAGTGAGCTGAAAATTGCCCCCAATGTCTAGAACTTTTGTTACCGATATTTTGCTGCTGTGATTTAGCGAGTGGACATTAATCAATGCTTCACTTATTGATCTGGAAACTTAGATTTTGGGTTGTCAAATTTGATTGGTGTATTCTGGCGATTTCAAGACATGACTTTGTTTCTGCATTGCTGTTCCTAGTCTCCCAACTCTAATAATTTACAGAATTTACAATCAATGTTCACTCCTGAAATATAGTCACTCATTAATAGACAAACATGCAGCCAATTTATGCCCAGCAAGTTCCCACAAATTGCAAATGTATGAACTCTCTACTTTCCGCAAATAATGCCCATTGATATATATCTGAGAGAATAGGAGGGGCCTAATATCTCATCTGAAAGATGGCACTCTTGATAATGCAGTGACTTGTCATTGTTGCACTGGAATTGTCATTCTAGACGATAATTTTAGTCTGCAGTGAGACCTGAACCCAGTGCTTCGGTTAGCGAGTGTGTCATTCACTGAAACAAAATGAGGAGGTGGTCCATGCAGCCAGTGTTTCACAGTTGATTGGCCTGAAGAATGAAAATGTGTTGCTCTGTATGCCAGTTCATAGAAACATAGAAAATAGGAGCAGGAGTATGCCATTTGGCCCTTTGAGTCTGTGCTATCATTCAATATGATCATGGCTGATACATCTTCAGTACCCCACTTACGCTTTCTCTCCATACCCTTTGAATCCTATGGCAACTAGGGCTATGTCCAGCTCCCTCTTGAATGTATCTAACGAACTGGCCCCAGCAGTTTTCTGTGATAGAGAATTCCACAGGTTCACAACTCTTTGAGTGAAGAAGTTCTTCCTCATCTCAGTCCTGAACGGCTGACTCTTTATTCATAGACTGTGACCTCTAGTTCTGCACTTCCCCAACATCAGGAACATTCTTCCCACATCTAGCCTGTGCAGTCCCATCAGGATTTTATATTTTATATGTTGCTATGAGAATACGGTGAGTATTAAATACAAGCTCCATATCTTACCTGATTCAACTTCATTTTTGCATTTGATCATTGCCAGAATTGTCAGGATAAAACCTGTAAGTCAAAGAGTCTCAGTTACTATCCTCACAAATACCAGATGGTCACAAAATTTGCACAGGGACCAAGAGCAGGAGGTGTGATGCTGCCTGTGGTGTAATGATGGGGAGTTAAAGCTTATCTGTTCCAGTGTAAGACCTCACGAGATCACAGCGGGCAGACATCAGAGTGTGGGATCAGATCTTATTGCTCAAGGCACTACTGTGGTTAAATGGAGAGATATGGTGTGAGGTCTGAGCCTTTTGGTGCATCACAATAGGACGCCCAGAGCCTCACAGCAAAGACTTTAGCAACATTGAGAGGTCTGAGCTGAGATGGGCAGTTGCTGTAATATCTCCTTCTGTACACAATCTGAATGAGTTGTGTTTGAATTTTTGCTCTCACCAGTCTGATTTGAAATCAGCAGTAAGCAGGGGAGTGCAACAAGCTGAGTTGCTGAGAGTCAGCATGGGCACAATGTGTATCAGCCTCTCGGTTGCAGTTCAGTGAAGGAGACACGAGTTCTGCTTCTTCATAAACTACCTATATTTCTTTGATTCAACTCCACATTCAATTCTCCCCAACAGCCAGTGTCACCTGTAACCTCTGCATATATCCCAGTTAAATGATTAACATCCAATTTAGAACTTAAGTGGAAGGTCACTGTTAACCCATTCCTATCACAATGGGCCAAATGGTCTCTTTCTCTGCTGTAATCATTTATAATTCTGTAATTCTGTAAACGATTCCACCTTTGGTATCACACCCAGTCAGCAGCAAGCTTCCAGTTCAAACACCACGTAACGTTGAACCAAGCTGGCATTTTTTGTGCTGCAAAATTAAACTGATTGATTGTTTGAGGAACAATTGAGCACATTGGAATGTGGTAGTACCAGGAGGCCATTCTGCCCCTTTAGCCTGTTTTGTTCACCATTCACTGATGTGATGATTGGTCTGCCTCATGCAGATGCAGAGTCACACCACTTGCATATTGATTTTACAGTGTTGTTAACTGTTCTTACGATATAATAAAACAGTTCAAAAACAAAACTGTTCACCAAAGAGTTTTGTTGAAGATGATACCTGAACAAAGGTACGTAAATTCAAATATTTAATTATTCTGAATTGAAAATCAATACAAAGCTTGCTGGATGTAAGCAGCATTGCTGGAGAGGACATCTAATTGCAGGTGTCAAGTGCTGTTAGCCCCATTGCGCTTAAAAGAGGTCTGGTGAAAAATGGATGTCAAGCCAAAGAAGGAAGAGTAAATGGGAGAAACTTTGTGAAGGAGTTGGGTTTTGTGACGAGGTGGGTTTTGTGACGAGGTGGGTTTTGTGACGAGAGGAGCTGGGTTTTGTGATGAGTTGGGTTTTGTGATGAGGTGGGTTTTGTGACGAGGTGGGTTTTGTGACGAGGTGGGTTTTGTGACGAGGTGGGTTTTGTGACGAGGTGGGTTTTGTGACGAGTTGGGTTTTGTGATGAGTTGGGTTTTGTGATGAGTTGGGTTTTGTGATGAGGTGGGTTTTGTGATGAGGTGGGTTTTGTGATGAGGTGGGTTTTGTGATGAGGTGGGTTTTGTGATGAGGTGGGTTTTGTGAGAGGTGGGTTTTGTGACGAGTGGGTTTTGTGATGAGTTGGGTTTTGTGAGAGTTGGGTTTTGTGACGAGGTGGGTTTTGTGACGAGGTGGGTTTTGTGACGAGGTGGGTTTTGTGACGAGGGAGCTGGGTTTTGTGATGAGGTGGGTTTTGGACGAGGTGGGTTTGTGACGAGGTGGGTTTTGTGACGAGCTGGGTTTTGTGACGAGGTGGGTTTGTTGTGAGAGTGGGTTTTGTGACGAGGGGGGTTTTGTGACGAGGTGGGTTTGTGACGAGGTGGGTTTTGTGATGAGGTGGGTTTTGTGACGGAGAGCTGGGTTTTGTGATGAGGTGGTTTTTGTGACGAGGTGGGTTTTGTGACGAGGTGGGTTTTGTGTGAGGTGGGTTTGTGATGAGTGGGTTTTGTGACGAGGTGGGTTTGTGACGAGGTGGGTTTTGTGATGAGTTGGGTTTTGTGACGAGGTGGGTTTTGTGATGAGGTGGGTTTTGTGACGAGGTTGGTTGTGATGAGGTGGGTTTTGTGACGAGGTGGGTGTGGGTGGGTTTGTGACGAGAGAGCTGGGTTTTGTGATGAGGTGGGTTTTGTGACGAGGTGGGTTTTGTGACGAGGTGGGTTTTGTGATGAGGTGGGTTTTGTGACGAGGTGGGTTTTGTGATGAGGTGGGTTTTGTGACGAGGTGGGTTTTGTGACGAGGTGGGTTTTGTGACGAGAGGAGCTGGGTTTTGTGATGAGGTGGGTTTTGTGACGAGGTGGGTTTTGTGACGAGGTGGGTTTTGTGATGAGGTGGGTTTTGTGACGAGGTGGGTTTTGGACGAGGTGGGTTTTGTGATGAGTGGGTTTTGTGACGAGGTGGGTTTTGTGACGAGGTGGGTTTTGTGATGAGGTGGGTTTGTGATGAGGTGGGTTTTGTGACGAGGGAGCTGGGTTTTGTGATGAGTTGGGTTTGTGATGAGTGGTTTGTGATGAGTTGGGTTTTGTGATGAGTGGGTTTGTGATGAGGTGGGTTTTGTGATGAGGTGGGTTTTGTGATGAGTTGGGTTTTGTGATGAGGGTTTTGTGATGAGGTGGGTTTTGTGACGAGGTGGGTTTTGTGACGAGTTGGGTTTTGTGATGAGTTGGGTTTTGTGACGAGGTGGGTTTGTGACGAGGTGGGTTTTGTGACGAGGTGGGTTTTGTGACGAGGTGGGTTTTGTGACGAGGTGGGTTTTGTGACGAGGTGGGTTTTGTGATGAGTGGGTTTTGTGATGAGTTGGGTTTTGTGACGAGGTGGGTTTTGTGATGAGGTGGGTTTTGTGACGAGGTGGGTTTTGTGACGAGGTGGGTTTTGTGACGGGTGGGTTTTGTGACGAGGTGGGTTTTGTGACGAGAGGAGCTGGGTTTTGTGATGAGGTGGGTTTTGTGACGAGGTGGGTTTTGTGACGAGGTGGGTTTTGTGATGAGGTGGGTTTTGTGACGAGGTGGGTTTTGTGACGAGGTGGGTTTTGTGACGAGGTGGGTTTTGTGACGAGGTGGGTTTTGTGACGAGTTGGGTTTTGTGATGAGTTGGGTTTTGTGATGAGTTGGGTTTTGTGATGAGGTGGGTTTTGTGATGAGGTGGGTTTTGTGATGAGGTGGGTTTTGTGATGAGGTGGGTTTTGTGACGAGGTGGGTTTTGTGACGAGGTGGGTTTTGTGATGAGTTGGGTTTTGTGACGAGGTGGGTTTTGTGATGAGGTGGGTTTTGTGATGAGTTGGGTTTTGTGATGAGGTGGGTTTTGTGACGAGGTGGGTTTTGTGACGAGGTGGGTTTTGTGACGAGAGGAGCTGGGTTTTGTGATGAGGTGGGTTTTGTGACGAGGTGGGTTTTGGACGAGGTGGGTTTTGTGATGAGGTGGGTTTTGTGATGAGGTGGGTTTTGTGACGAGGTGGGTTTTGTGATGAGTTGGGTTTTGTGATGAGGTGGGTTTTGTGACGAGAGGAGCTGGGTTTTGTGATGAGTTGGGTTTTGTGATGAGTTGGGTTTTGTGATGAGTTGGGTTTTGTGATGAGTTGGGTTTGTGATGAGGTGGGTTTTGTGATGAGGTGGGTTTTGTGATGAGGTGGGTTTTGTGATGAGGTGGGTTTTGTGATGAGGTGGGTTTTGTGATGAGGTGGGTTTTGTGACGAGAGGAGCTGGGTTTTGTGATGAGTTGGGTTTTGTGATGAGTTGGGTTTTGTGATGAGGTGGGTTTTGTGACGAGGTGGGTTTTGTGACGAGGTGGGTTTTGTGACGAGGTGGGTTTTGTGACGAGGTGGGTTTTGTGACGAGTTGGGTTTTGTGATGAGTTGGGTTTTGTGATGAGTTGGGTTTTGTGATGAGGTGGGTTTTGTGATGAGGTGGGTTTTGTGATGAGGTGGGTTTTGTGATGAGGTGGGTTTTGTGACGAGGTGGTTTGTGACGAGGTGGGTTTTGTGATGAGTTGGGTTTTGTGATGAGTGGGTTTTGTGATGAGTTGGGTTTTGTGATGAGGGGGTTTTGTGATGAGGTGGGTTTTGTGATGAGGTGGGTTTTGTGATGAGGTGGGTTTTGTGATGATGGGTTTTGTGATGAGGTGGGTTTTGTGATGAGTTGGGTTTTGTGATGAGTTGGGTTTTGTGATGAGTTGGGTTTTGTGACGAGGTGGGTTTTGTGATGAGGTGGGTTTTGTGATGAGGTGGGTTTTGTGACGAGAGGAGCTGGGTTTTGTGATGAGTTGGGTTTTGTGATGAGTTGGGTTTTGTGATGAGGTGGGTTTGTGATGAGGTGGGTTTTGTGATGAGGTGGGTTTTGTGATGAGGTGGGTTTGGTGATGAGGTGGGTTTGTGACGAGGTGGTTTTGTGACGAGGTGGGTTTTGGTATGAGGTGGTTTTGTGATAGGTGGGTTTTGTGATGAGGTGGGTTTTGTGACGAGGTGGGTTTTGTGATGAGGTGGGTTTTGTGATGAGTTGGGTTTGTGATGAGGTGGGTTTTGTGAAGGAGTGGGTTTTGTGATGAGGTGGATTTTTGAAGGAGTTGGGTTTTGTGATGAGGTGGGTTTTGTGAGAGAGGAGCTGGTTTTGTGATGAGGTGGGTTTGTGATGAGATGGTTTTGTGACGAGGTGGGTTTTGTGATGAGGTGGGTTTTGTGATGAGGTGGGTTTTGTGATGAGGTGGGTTTTGTGAAGGAGTTGGGTTTTGTGATGAGGTGGGTTTTGTGAAGGAGTTGGGTTTTGTGATGAGGTGGGTTTTGTGAGAGAGGAGCTGGGTTTTGTGATGAGGTGGGTTTTGTGATGAGGTGGGTTTTGTGACGAGGTGGGTTTTGTGATGTGGTGGGTTTTGTGATGAGGTGGGTTTTGTGATGAGGTGGGTTTTGTGAAGGAGTTGGGTTTTGTGATGAGGTGGGTTTTGTGATGAGAGGAGCTGGGTTTTGTGATGAGGTGGGTTTTGTGATGAGGTGGGTTTGTGACGGGTGGGTTTTGTGACGAGGTGGGTTTGTGTGATGAGGTGGGTTTTGTGATGAGGTGGGTTTTGTGATGAGGTGGGTTTTGTGAAGGAGGTTGGGTTTGTGATGAGGTGGGTTTTGTGAAGGAGTTGGTTTTGTGATGAGGTGGTTTTGTGATGAGAGGGCTGGGTTTTGTGATGAGGTGGGTTTTGTGATGAGGTGGGTTTTGTGAAGGAGTTGGGTTTTGTGACGAGGTGGGTTTTGGATGAGGTGGGTTTTGTGATGAGGTGGGTTTTGTGTGAGAGGAGCTGGGTTTTGTGATGAGGTGGGTTTTGTGATGAGGTGGGTTTTGTGACGAGGTGGGTTTGTGACGAGTGGGTTTGTGACGAGGTGGGTTTTGTGATGAGGTGGTTTTGTGATGGGTGGGTTTTGTGATGAGAGGACTGGGTTTTGTGATGAGGTGGGTTTGTGACGAGGTGGGTTTTGTGACGAGGTGGGTTTTGTGACGAGGTGGGTTTTGTGACGAGGTGGGTTTTGTGACGAGGTGGGTTTTGTGACGAGAGGAGCTGGGTTTTGTGATGAGGTGGGTTTTGGGGTGGTTGACGAGGTGGGTTTTGTGACGAGGTGGTTTTGTGACGAGGTGGGTTTTGTGACGAGGGGGTTTTGTGACGAGGTGGGTTTGTGACGAGGGGGGTTTTGTGACGAGGTGGGTTTTGTGACGAGGTGGGTTTTGTGACGAGGTGGGTTTTGTGCGAGGTGGGTTTTGTGACGAGGTGGGTTTTGTGACGAGCTGGGTTTTGTGACGAGGTGGGTTTTGTGACGAGGTGGGTTTTGTGACGAGGTGGGTTTTGTGACGAGAGGAGCTGGGTTTTGTGGAGGTGCTAAGTTTTGTGATGAAGTGAATTTTGTAATGAGGTGGGTTTGTGACGAGTTGGGTTTTGTGACAGTGTTTGACTGAGGTGGAATGAGAATGAATTCTTGAGTGTGACGCCTGGTTGGCTGAAGGCAAAGTTACCAATGGTGAGGCAATGAAGGGTAGGGGAGAAACGCAAGAGGTCAGAATCAGAAGAACTGAATTTGGCTGGCGGCCAGTGGGGTTATGGAGATAATGAGGGGCCAGACTACAAGGGGTCTGAGTACCAACGCACATGGTTTATGATCCCCATTTTGATAAGTTTCTAATTTGAGCCATGTTGCGCAGTGAGACACTGACCTAGCTTTAGACACGTTCTAAAAGAGGGAGAATAGGTTTAATCACAATGCTCCAGTCTAGAATTTTCCTGTGTTCCTCGACAGTCAGTGTTACAGCTTCCTTCTTTCACAAAAGCTAAAAATTCAAGCCTGCTACTACTCTTCTACTACTGCTCTTTGAGTACAATGTAACTCTCACTGTACCTCAAAATAATGATTTTCAAGCAAACCAATTTTCATTAAAACATTAACATTTTCATGCAAGATATCTCAAAATCAATTAGAAAATGCACTGATACTGATGGAGATTCACAGGCTAAAAGAAATGTTAGTTAAAGACAGTGTTTTGTTAGTTGGTGACTGCAGAGATCTCAATGACTGCAGTGATCAAGAAATTATTTTTCTGTCCAGGACAAATATCGGCCTTGAGTTTATTCACCGGAAACTGGCCAGGAAAGCATTCAAAGTGCAAACTGAGATCAGTGCCAATTGAGTTTCTATAATCTTTGGTGTCAGTTTAAAAAAAAATCTCAAGAACTACAATCGCCACAAAACCATCCACAACTTTGGACTGAACTCATCAGCAGGGTGAGTTTTTGCTAATTACACCTGGTTGAGAGTCTTCAAGGATATTCCAAAAATGAAAGAATATCTTGGGGCGATTGGACACTAGGGGCAAGTTTCCAATATATTATTTTCAATTTACTGATAAACTGACTAGTGCACACTAACAAAACCAGTAAATGGGTCGGTATAGATTTTTAAAATCATTTCCAGTTCTTTAAAATCAAGTTATTCATAAATGATGAACGGCACATTCTGATTAAAATTGCTTCTTTTTTGATGATAAACCTATCTTCAGCTACATTAATCAAACTTCAGTGTTTCAAATATTTTTAAAATTATGTTTTGACAAAGTTCTGTTTGCCGGTGCCATTGACTGTGCTGGTTCATGGCCGATTTTCCATTGAGTGATATATAAATAATCCTAAGTGGAAGCTTTATATAAAAACTTTTCTCAAAACAGCTGCAATTTTGGTTGTGATTTGTGTCCACTCTGCCAATTACATCCGAAACAGAATCCCCACATCATCTCCCCCCAGGAAACCAGGAAGTCTAGAACATTACAGGTGAAGTGATGTTTTGTGTGGGACATTGTGAAAGCAGCAGGATTTTGAACAGTTGAGATTATTAACTTGGAGAACATGGTCTAAGGGAGATTGCAGAGTTTCTAAGTCTCTCAGCAGTAGAGGAGTGAGTTGGGGTGTATGCAGACAGTGGTACTGAGTGGATGGAAATGAGCAACATGATGAAGAAGTTGCGAGCTACCCTCTCTGAGCAGGTGTCTGACTGAATCTCTGACACTCTTCCCAACTTTGAGCCAGAGGAAGGTATAATTCAAAATGGAATATTGTTGAAGTGAGTGATAGCACAGCCGTGGAGATGAGTGTGAAATGTTTAAAAAAAAACTCACCAGACATGTGTGGACAATGTCACTGAGAAGCTTCACCTGGCTGTGGACAAGTAAAGCCAACTCTGACTAATGATGAGTGAAATTAATCCTGCTTTACTAATTAATGGTGCTCCCGATAGTTGGAAGACCATGTCTAGTGTTCCAGTTCAGCGATCGATCCTAGACACTCAGAGACGGGTGCAAATTTAACTCATGCGTAAGACCATGAACAAGAAGCTCACTGGTTAGAAGAAACTTCTAGAGCTTTCAATCAACAGCCAGCTCA
The DNA here is from genome assembly GCA_024679065.1 of Sphyrna mokarran. Taxonomy (NCBI): domain Eukaryota; kingdom Metazoa; phylum Chordata; class Chondrichthyes; order Carcharhiniformes; family Carcharhinidae; genus Sphyrna; species Sphyrna mokarran. Next base: position 129,858,601 of record JAGIQG010000006.1, on the reverse strand, counting down.
ACTCAGCAGTTTATGGTACAATCACAGTTAACAATCACAAAGATTTTTTTTTGTGTTCTAAATTAATTTCCAAAGTAAGTGACAGCAGTAATTGGTGAGTACTGTGATTGAACATGCTGACTGACTATGTCCTGATTTTAAAGACTGTGTCAATGGCAGCTTGTCCTCCTGCTGCGTGTCTCCTGAACTCTAATTTCCTCTCCAGAAACCTCACTGCCTTCCCCTCTCTCCTTTAAAACCCACTTCTTTGATGAAGCTTTAGATCCACTTGTCCTAATATCTTCTTATGTGGCTCAATGTCAAATCTTGTGTCATTATGCTCTTGCAAAGTGCCAGGGCATTTTAGAACATAGAACACTACACAACAGCACAAACTGGCCCTTTGGCCCACAAGTTGTGCCGATCATATCCCCACCTAGCAGGCCTATCTATAACCCTCAATCCCATTAAATCCCACGTATTCATCCAGAAGTCTCTTAAAAGACCCGAACAAGTTCGCCTCCACCACCACTGACGGCAGCCGATTCCACTCACCCACCACCCTCTAAGTGAAGAACGTACTATACTGAGGATGATATAACAATGCAACTAGATTTGAATTCTGGTCGTTGTAATGCATATCATAAATGCAGACCAAATCTTCTAAAATACAGCAAATTGCAATATTTATTACAACACCAAAAATACAACCATAGCTGCCTTGGTACAACCTGATCTACATTATTAAATGAATTGGGAAAGAAATTGTTTATATCTCATTATGATTGTATTAAAATACATAGGAAAGAGCCAACCATTTGCCAGTTGATATCAGGATTCAGATAGTATTTACCAGAGGAACAGACCCTATAGAACATAGAACATTACAGCGCAGAACAGGCCCTTCGGCCTTCGATGTTGCGCCGACCAATTATGAAAAAAGCAATGACCCTCCAAACTCAACCATTCCCTTCTCTTCCATAAACTTATCAACTAACCTCTTAAACGCCACCAAACTTGGCGCATCTACCACTGCCGCAGGCAGGGCATTCCACTCCCTAACCACCCTCTGGGTAAAGAACCTACCTCTGATATCCGTCCTATAACTATCACCCCTTAATTAAAAGCTGTGTCCCCTCGTGCTAGCTTTTTCCATCCTAGGAAAAAGGCTATCACTGTCCCCCCTATCTAAACCTCTAATCATCTTATATGTTTCGATCAGGTCCCCTCTTAGCCTCCTCCTTTCTAACGAAAACAACCTCAAATCCCTCAGCCTCTCTTCATAAGACCTGCCCTCCATACCAGCAACATCCTGGTAAACCTCCTCTGTACCCTCTCCAATGCCTCCACATCTTTCTTATAATGTGGGGACCAGAACTGCACACAATACTCCAAGTGCGGCCGCACTAGAGTTTTGTACAGTTGCAACATGACGTTGCGGCTCTGAAATTCAATCCCCCTACCGATAAAAGCTAAGACTCCATATGCCTTCTTAACAACCTTATCGACTTGACTGCCTACTTTCAGGGATCTATGCACATATACACCAAGATCCCTCTGTTCATCAACACTATTAAGAATCTTACCATTAGCCCTATACTCTACACATTTATTATTCCTGCCAAAGTACATTACCTCACACTTTTCCACATTAAACTCCATTTGCCACCTCTCGGCCCAGCTCTGTAACTTGTCCAAGTCTCTCTGCAAACTATAACACCCCTCTTCACTATCTACCACTCCACCGACTTTAGTGTCATCCGCAACTTTACTAATCCATCCTTCAATACCCTCATCCAGATCATTTATAAAAATTACAAACAGCAGGGGCCCCAAAACAGACCCCTGAGGTACACCACTTGAAACCGAACTCCACGATGAATATCTCCCATCAACCACCACCCTCTGTCTTCTATCTGCTAGCCAATTCCTAATCCAATTAGCTAAATCACCCTCAATCCCATACATCTGCAATTTCTGCAGAAGCCTTCCATGGGGCACCTTATCGAACGCCTTACTAAAGTCCATATATACCACATCAACTGCCTTACCCCCATCCACCTCTTTAGTCACTTTTTCAAAAACCTCAATAAGGTTAGTAAGGCACGACCTACCCTTCACAAAACCATGCTGACTATCCCCAATCAATTCATTTCTCTCTAAATAATTATAAATCCTATCCCTAATAATTCTCTCCAATACTTTGCCCACAACAGAAGTAAGACTCACCGGCCTATAATTCCCCAGAAAGTCTCTCTTCCTCTTCTTGAACAATGGGACCACATTCGCTATCCTCCAGTCTTCCGGCACTATATCCATAACCAACGACGATCTGAAGGTCAGAGCTAGAGGCTCTGCAATCTCCTCTCTCGCCTCCCAGAGAATCCTAGGGTAAATCCCGTCCGGCCCAGGGGACTTATCCAACTTCAAACCCTCAAGAATATCTAGCACATCTTCCCTATCTACTTCAATACTTTCCAGTTTGCAACCCTGTACCTCAGTGTTCTCCACAACTACATTTACATCTCCCTGCGTGAATACAGAAGAGAAATATTTGTTCAGTGCCTCTCCAATCTCTTCAGGCTCCACGCACAACTTCCCACTGCTGTCTGTGACTGGCCCTAATCTTGCCCTAACCAATCTTCTATTCTTAACATTTCTAAAGAAAGCTTTAGGATTCTCCTTAATCCTATCAGCCAAAGTCTTCTCGTGACCCTGGAATGGATTCCTGAACATTCACTTGAGTCTTTAATGTACTAAAAGCAAACATTTGAAGGAGTGACTTGGATTCTGAGGCAATGATTTTGTGATGTGTGGGATGCTTCATTCGTGGGATTGATTTGATCAAACCTGAAAGTCTCCCGTGAAGAAACTAAAACAGAAAATCCCAGAAAATTCCACAGAGCGCAATTGTTTTTGTGAGCCTGCATCTGGCCCAATCAATTAGAAAGATAAGAAGAAAGGGCATCAAAGCATTGGTGCCTTAAAGACCCACACAGCGCCTGCACATCTCCATTTGAAAAATGTGCACTGTTTCTGAGGTTGTTTGTATGTTTATCTGCAGATTGCTTCAGCAACCCCAATTCTCTGTCTTACATTAATAGGCAAAGAGTCCTAATAAAGTGCCACAAATGTAGATTGTTGATCTGACTTATAAAGGATCCTACAAAATACCCATTAAACAATCTATCCACAATTACAACGTGCCCTAACAGTCCTGTCCAGTCTTGCACAGATGCTATCAAATCTCTCAATCAATTGTTCTCATACCTGGAATACAATCTTAATTCCACAAAAATAATCTATTGGAATTATTTTGCAATGTTAATAATGAATATTCCAGTTTTATTTGATGCTGGAAAGGGAAGATGAAGTCAGATTCTGCTCCAGTATAAAAAAATTCCAAAATGTTTGTTTTAATCATTTGTCAGGATTGTGTTCATTTGACTCCGGAGATGTAAGCATTCTGGCCAGGCTGACATTCCAATGCAGTGACTGCAGCAGCAAGAGGTGCTGTCTTTTGGACATGACATTAAACCAAGGCCCTGTACAATCTCTCAGCTGGACATAGGTAATCCCGTGCCTTCTATCTATTGACTTTGTCTGCACTTCTCGCTGCCTCGGAAAAGCAGCCAGCGTAATCAAGGACCCCACGCACCCCGGACATTCTCTCTTCCACCTTCTTCCATTGGGAGAAAAGTACAAAAGTCACATACCAGCCGACTGAAGAACAGCTTCTTTCCTGCTACTGTCAGACTTTTGAATGGACCTATCTTGCATTGAGATGATCGTACTCTACACCATAGCTGTGACTGTAACACTACATTCTGCATTCTCCTTCTCTATGAATGGTACACTTTGTACAGCAGACAAGAAACAATACTTTTCACTGTATACTAACACGTGACAATAATAAATCAAATCAAATTTGACATTTATTGTTGTCTCACCTCTGAACCAATTAGTTCACTACAATTTAGTTAAATATATCTGTGTCTAATAATATAAATTGCTGAATGTGTAAGAGAAAGTAACAGAACAGGAAAATAAGTTTTGGTTAATATGGTAAACATTTGCCAAACTACTTCAAGTGATTGATGTAAATGATTTGAAACCCAATACCATTTTATCTTGTACTTAAACATTCTTTTCTAATTGTTATCTCCCATTTAATTTGTCGCTGTTAAATGCATTCTTCACTTGAAACATGAAAGAATCTACTGACCTGACCTTTCACTGTTAATTTACAATAAAACATAATCAGCCTAAGGACAAACATTTATCCAGGTAAACTTTTTATTTACAGAAGGATTTCCACTCCTGTTTTGCCACAGCTTTAAATTAAGGGGTGATAGTTATAGGACGGATATCAGAGGTAGGTTCTTTACCCAAAGGGTGGTTCGGGAGTGGAATGCCCTGCCTGCAGCAGTTGTAGATGCGCCAAGTTTGGTGGCGTTTTAAGAGGTTAGTTGATAAGTATATGGAAGAGAAGGGAATGGTTTAGTTTTGAGGGGCATTGCTTTTTATATTGGTCGGCGCAACATCGAAGGCCGAAGGGCCTGTTCTGTGCTGTAATGTTCTATGCTCTATGTTCTACAGTTAGTAGTTGCGAGATTCACTGCGGTCGGATGGGTGGGATAGCAGTGTTTTATTAGCAGAGCAAGTGTGGGAAATGTAGGAATGAAATCAGTTCAGGATGAAAGTAGATTGTTAATTGAGCAGCTATTCTTCCATTTATTTCAGTAATGATAGCTTCATTAGATAAACTTCTCGGAGAAGGTGTCTCAAGCTGCCCTGATTTATAGTTCAGGCAAGAGATTTGGACCCATTTTTGATTGTTTTTTCAGTTGGTTTTCGTTGAGAAGTACTGGTTAATGTGTGGCATGCATGACCCTCCCCAGCTCTTGATGCAATGGAAGTGAATGAGGTCTTTGAGTACACGGATTGTGACCCAAACAAACGCAGAAGCTGTGGATCATGTGGGTTCACCAAGAGACATTATAAGGGCATTCATAGCACAATTACAGAAGACTCATTGCAGAAAATGATGGCAACACAATGGCAGAAAGATAGGATAAAGCAATGGGCTGAATGTCCTCATCAATTCTGACAACAGATCTCGACTTATAATGTTAACTCATCTTCCCTGATGCTGCAGAGTTTGCTGTTTGCTGGATCTTTCCAGTATTTCCCCTTCCATTGACTGTAGATTTTTAATTTACATTTGAAGCATTCACTGTCTGAGATGAGAATCCATTTATTAACATGAATCCAACATCTCGATATTAATAAATATCAAAATATATATATCCTTCAATAAGTTAACCTAGTAACAGACTTGAGATTCGATGGGTGGGATTTTCCACCCCGCTGTGTGTAGTGGTGTAAATTAGGTTTCTACTCTCTGGGGTTTAGAAGAATGAGAGAACATAAGTTAAGAATGAGAGGAGATTTCTTTGAAATGTACAAGATTGTGAAGCGGTTTGACAGAATTGACACTGAGAGATTGTTACCCCCTGGTTGGGGAATCTAGAATACTGGCCGGGAGAAGGAGTTGGGGGGGGGGGGGGGGGGGGGGGGGGGGGGGGGGGGGGGGGGGGGGGAGGGGGGAGGGGATGCGCTAGTGGTGGTGGTTGGGAACAGGATGAGGAGTCAGTTATTCAGGATTCAGATGAGGTGAAATTTCTTCATTCAAAGTGTTGTAAATCTTTGGAATTCTCTAGCCCAAAGAGTCTCGAATATATTAAGACTGAGTAGGTTTTGGATCACTTGGGGAATCAAGGGGATTGGGCATCAACGGGAATGAAGTAGAAATGGTCAAGAGCTTCAAGCTTTTAGATGTCCTGATGACCAACAGTCTGGTCCCCCCCATGCCGACACTATAGTTAACAAGCCCACCAATGCCTCTACTTTCTCAGAAGACTAAGGAAATTTGGCATGTCTGCTATGGCTCTCACCAACTTTTATAGATGCACCACATCTTCCTGATTGCATCACAGTTTGGTATGGGCTCCTGCTGTGTCCAGGACTGCAAGGAACTACAAAATATTGTGAATGTGGCCCAATCCATCATGTAAACCATCCTCCCATCCATTGACTCTGTCTACACTTCCCGCTGCCTCGGCAAAGCAGCCGGTATAATTAAGGACCCCTCGCACCCAGGACCTTCTCTCTTACACTTTCTTCTGTTCAGAAAAAGATATAAAAGTCTGAGGTTACATTCCAGCCAACTCAAGAACTTCTTCCTTGCTGCTGTCAGGCTTCAAAATGGACCTACCTTGCATTAAGTTGCTCTTTCTCTACACCCTAGCTATGACTGTAACACTACATTCTGCACTCGCTCGTTTCCTTCTCTATGAATGGTAGCTCTGTCTGTCTGGCTGTAAAGTGCACAAGAAACAATATTTTTCACTGTATACTAATACATGTGACAATAATAAATCAGATCAAAAGGAAAGCAGAGTTTAAGCAGATTGGCCATGATCGTATGAAATGGTAGAGTGGACTCGATTAACCCTGTTTACCGCTCCTAACATTAACATTAACAGGCTTGAAATGATCAACTATTTCACCAAATCTGCCCTAAATCTCATAATAGCTGGGCCATTGGGACAAAACAGTTTTAAATGCCCTCCCAATATCTCTTATTCACCCCCACTGACAGAGAAACATCCACGAGAGGCAAAAAAACCCCATGGAAAGTAAGGTGACAATAATAAGGATGTTCTGTGAGCCTTTAATATGAAACTGTTTAATGTTTCAGCAATCTTTTCTTTATAAACATTGTAAGAATTGTTTCCTCAGTTGGATTAATGAAAATCTTTGCCATTTACTCTAAAAATTATCACCCTGTCAGTTACTCTGACATCATACAAGCATTAACACCAACCCATAGTTGAGCCCCTTCTGGTTATTATATTCTAACTGGTCTGTATTATTAATCCTGATAAGATACCATAGCACAAAGAGCTTGTTATAATGGTAACCATGTCTATAACGTAAGAACCACACAGGTGTTTCTTGGGGAGTTGGAAACATAAAGACTAGAAGCAGAGGAGGCCATTCAGCCCTTCAAGCTGCTCCATCATTCATTTTGATCATGGCTGATTATCAAATTCTATCTCCTGACTCCCCCCTTTCCCCATATCTTTTAGCCCTTAGAGCTATACCCAACTTCTTCTTGAAATCAGACAATGTTTTGGCCTCAACTATTTTCTGTGGACATGAATTCCACACATTCATCACCCTCTGGGTGAAAAAATTTCTCCTTGCCTCAATTCTAAAAGATTCCTAATTCTGGACTCCCCCACCATTGGGAGCATTTTTTTCTGAATCTATCCCATTTAACCCTGTTAATTTTTTTTAAGTTTCTGTGAAAGTTAACTCATCTAAACTCCAGTGAATGTAATTTTAACCGGTTTATTCTCTTCTCATATGACAGACCTGCCATCCCAGAAGTCAGCCTGGTAAACCTTCGCTGTGCTCCCTCTATAACAAAGACATGCTTCCTCAGATAAGGAGACCAAAACTACAGACAATACACCAGGTGTGGCCTCACCAGTGCCCTATACAATTGCAGCAAAATATCCCTGTCCCTATATTCAAATCCTCTCAAGGCCAACATACCATTTGCCTTCTTTAGAACATAGAACATAGAAAAACTACAGCACAAATAGACCCTTCGGCCCACAAGTTATACCAAACATATCTCTACCTACTAGGCTTACCTATAACCCTCTATCTTACTAAATCCTGTGTACTCATCCAAAAGTCTCTTAAAAGACCCTATCGAATCCACTTCCTCCACCACCGCTGGCAGCCCATTTCACGCACCCACCACCCTCTGAGTGAATAACTGCCTGCTGTATTTACGCACTTACTTTCAGTGACTGATGCTGCATTATGATTGATATTAAAATTAGGATTGAAAAGAAGGGAATCTTTGGGAAACATATGTTAATATAAAGCTTCAAACAAAGTATTTGTTGCGAGCGTGAGGATTATGGATAAAAAGCATGAATGGAAGTGGATTGGAACATTGGGACTGAAACATTCAAATCAGTCGTCATTTTAATATGGAATGGTTTTGACTGAAGTGGAATTGTTAATAAGAATCTAAATAGCGTGCTTTGCTGTATGCATTGAGTTTCCTCTGTTCTTCACTGTTCAGATCAGCTTTATCTATGAAGCTGAGTTCTGCCATTCTGCAGAAGCAAAGAGAATGATCGCACTGTGACTGAAACAGGTCAGGAATGTTTTGGATGTAAAAGTTAGTAAGATTTGACTGATTGGCTGGGAAATCAGAGGTTGTCGCTCTGCTCCAAGGTTTTTGTTACCAACCTCGCACATACCTCAGTCACATTTTGACCTTCCAGAGGTCAGGTCTCGCTGGAAGCTTCGGCCACTAATGGGGTTAAAGTTCATGATCTGGAGGTTTTTATATCTCTGTTCTCTTAGGAAGAAGGTCACATTAAAGACATTTCTGATCATTTTCCTCTTGGGTCCTGAAAAAAAGAGTTTAATAAATACAAAATTACAGCTTTTGATTTGGTCAAACTAGTGAGCTTAATCTAAGCAACGAGCACATTAAAGCAGCCTCTCGTTCTAACACTAAAACTGACAGGAAACGATGTAGAAACTTCCCTGACTGGAGCACACATTTCACAAGGGCTTTTATAAAATTCACTCAAGAGGACACTGCATTTTTCAAGATGCAAAGTTAATCGAGCATAAGCCATGTCACAATTTACTAAACATTTTCACGGAATGGTTGCAATTGAAGGAAGCCAATTGACCCATCATGACTACACCAGCCCTCTGAAGGAGCAATTCACTGAGTGCCATTCTCCCGCCTTCTCCCGATGACCCTACACATGCTTCCTTTTCAGGTCATAATCCAATTCTCATTTCAAAGCCTCGATTGAATCTGTCTCCACCGCACTCTCAGACAGTACATTCCAGATCCTAACCACTCGCTGTGTGAAAATGTTTTTCCTCATGTTGTCATTTTTCCTTTGTCAATCATCTTAAATCTGCGTCCTCTCAATCTCTATCCTTCCACCAATGGGAGCAGTTCTTTTTCCTCAACTCTGTCCAGTCCACCTCAAGATTTTGAACACTGCGATCAAATCTCCTCTCAGCCTTCTCCTCCAAGGAAAAGAATCCCAACTTCTCCAATTTATCGACATAACTGAAGTCTCTCAATCCTTGTGACCGTTCTTGTGAATTTTTTCTGCTCTTTCTCAGAGCTTGAAATCTTTCCTAAGGTGTGATGTCTAGAACTGGATGTAGTCTGCCAGTTGAGGATGCACCAGTCTTTTATACAAGTTTAACAGAACTTCTTGCTTTTTTACTCCATGTCCCTACTAATGACATTGAGAATGCTGCATGCTAGATTAATCACTCTCTAAATTGTCCTGCCACCTTCCATATTTACGCACATCTGCCCAATCTCACTGCTTCTGTATCTCCTTTAGGATTGTAGCTTAATGTTAATTGAGGATTACAATAAAGAAATCACTCATCTTTTCAGAAGAACAATTTCAATGGGATTGAAATCTAAATTGCTCTTGATAGCAGAAAAATATCTCTCATACAACAGCTAGTGGTTACATTGAATTCAATTTACAACTTAATGGATAAGGTGGGTTAGTGGTTAGTACTGCTGTCTCACAGCGCCAGGAACCTGGATTCAATTCCAATCTCAGGTGACTGTCTGTGCAAAGTTTGCACATTCTCCCCATGCCTGCATGGGTATCCTCCAGGTACTCTGGTTTCCCCCCACAGCAAGGATGTGCGGGTTAGATGGATTGGTCATGCTAAATTGCTTCTTAGTGTCAGGGGAATTAGCAGCGTAAATATGTGGGGTTACGGGGATAGGGCTTGGGTGGGATTATTGTTAGGAAGATCTGCTCAATGGGCAGAATGGTGTCTTTTTGAACTCTAGGAGTTCTATGAAAAGGCAAATAAATTGGTTCCAAATTTATTCAATGAGCTTGGTAGTTAAGAAAAAATATAGCTTTTATTTGTGGAAAGATATTTTAGCATTGTAAGGGGTTGAGAAGATTGTGGTGCAGGTAATCAAACCAGATAAAATTTGAAAAGTGAATAATCAATGATAACCGGTGATTTATACATAAATACAAGCAGTATCCTTTCACACTGATGAGTCAGAAAAGCATCCCTGTTGAAGCAAAAAGACAGGATTTGCGCTAAGCATTGTCTTGGGAAGACTTTTGAAGGGATAGAAAACAGGAATTAGAAATACAAGGCTTTTCTTAAAGAAAAATTGGCCAGAAAAGTTGGGAGGCTGGAACTCTGTGTCGCCGCTGCTGAAACATTCGAAGGCATTGCATGGTGAATAGTTACAAAATGATTCTCTCTCCTCTCTGCCTTTCCAGGTCTGCGAAGCTTGAATAAAATAACCCAGAAGGTCACAGATCTTGCTAATTGTGCTGGGCCTGTCTGCCTCACAATTGTCAGCTGATTTGTTTGGACTGACATGCGGTTAAATGGAATAGGAAGAGACATGGTGGGAGACCGTTAGCCCATTAGTTTGTGGCTGTAACTTGTTTTACTAAGGAGCCCTCTAATGGGTTCTTGGCAATAATTACTATCTCTCCATCTCATACTATTCAACATGACAGGCAGTTGCTAAAGTCACAGCTAATATATTTGCACTTTAACGATGCTCTGATGGTGAATCTGCTTTAGCACGTTGGTCACAACACGATGGCATTGGGGCTGAAGAGTGTTTTATCCCCCAGGAACAAGTACTACTGGAGGGGGGACATTGTCTAAATCTGGGTTGGAATGTTAAGAAAAGGGATGAATTCAAAGCTGTATGTAGACAAACAACATCAGAATTTAAAGAGGTAAATAATAATGCACACTCCTTGCAGCTCAGATACATGTAAACATGTGCAGTAATGAATGCCCATACTGGGGAATTGGGGGTGGTTTCACCTGCAGGGGTGGGAAGTGGGTATATATGTGTGTGTGCAGGGTAGTTGAAGGAAGGAAAATGTACCCGTGTGTCAGGAATCCTACATGAACCCATGGACTGCTGCACTGAACAGTTGTGTGTTTGACAACCCGCTGGAAACTCATGTGGGACAAAACAAAACAACATGGAGTGGTGGGGTGGAATGATCAGTTACTGTGCTGTACATTGTGGGTGATATCCTGATCATTAGTGTGAGCGGCAGAAAGCAAAACAATCCAACAGTTAATACAGAGCCTCCACATTGCACCAGAGACAGCAAAGTCGTGAATGAGCACTGCTGAAATGTTCTACTCAAGTCTAGACTTATTTAACAAAGTGAATGATGGGATCTTTGCATTGTACAGCCAGACTGAACAGTCACTGCAACTTGTAACTGCACATTGTTCTCATGTATCTTGTGATGGCTCCCTGCCCAGTCTCAACCATTTTTCTATAAAAGTCAGGCCTGTTTTGCCTCCGTGACAGTGAAACATTGGCCCCAAGTTTCACGGGTTACCTTGCTTTGATGATATCTTGGATTAGTTCAGCACAGCTCTGATTCCTCACACTATATATATTGCTTCATTTAAAGATGCCACCTTTCAAAAGAAATCCGTTTTGTCAGGTTCAGTGAATGCCCCCCAAACTCATTCAAAGATCAACATATTGTAATTAACTCTCAAAGACAGCAGCCTGGCATAATACATCAGCTCCTTTCTCTGACACACTGTTTATATCATACAGTATATTCCAGAGTTAATCTAGTGCAGATTGAACTGTAGAGAAAGGTTTGTAGCAGGAAGTGTTTATGCTGACATTGACTGAGGGATTCATTGCAACAACAGAACTCAAACTGTAACCATCAAATCTTATTTGTATGGAATGGACAGCAGTTCATTCAGCCCATTTAATCCTTGCTGCTGTTTTGCTTCATATAAGCCTCCTCCCTCCTGACTTCATCTCACCTTAGTGACTGTCTTGTATTGATTAATCCTAGTTGTGGTCTCTCCCAAAGTAAAAACATCATCTCTAAGTCTATGCTCCCTACTTCAAAGACTTTGACATTGTTTTTTTCGTTCAATGCTCTCAAAAACTTTCAGTAATTATTCGATACCAAATGCTCAATTTGGAATGAGCTTCAGTGCAGATCAGGGGAGGCAGTGCCACAGTGGTATTATCACTGGCCAAAGCCATCCAGTGCACTCATGTTTAATATACCTTATCTTCTTTTCAGTTCTAGCCCTCTAGAAGTGAAGCCTAAAACTTGGTTTGCTTCCATGTTCCTTTCTAGATGTACAGAATTTCTGGAATAACTTGTGAAGTTTTTCCTTTTTTCTCAGGTGAAGATTATGACCTGATGTCCAATCCAGGGTGGAATTACCATCACTGTCCAACAGGATCAATTCATACAGATTGAGTATCCAGTCAGAGACTCATTAAGATAAAAGGAAAACTTGCTTTACAGTAAAGTCCCACCTTTCAGAGCTTCCTTATTCATATTTTCACTGGGTCACACTTGCTGAATCGATGGCAATGCAGACTATAACGCTCACTTATCTGCATTTGAAATATCCAAATTTTGCAAAAAATCTTTAATTTTTCAATCACTGTTAAATAAAAAGAGCAATCTGATTAAGTAAGAGACAAAGGATACGACTTTACCATCTCGCTCGATCACTCGATGAGCAGAATACGCCAATACGACCATGAGAGAACCAAAAAATCAGATTTGCGCCAATTTTTTGCCTCTTGCAATCTTAGCAGAACTGGATATCCTACAAGATCGGCCTGAAGCTCATTTCCAGAGTGGCATTGATTTTAATATTTAAATCACATTTAACTGTGATTTAAATATTATTAATGAGCCCAGCACAGAATTGTCTGTGTTCACTTTGCATTGTGGCCTCGCTGATAAAGGTTCTCTCCACAAAGATCACGTATGGTCCCTATCAACAAGCACCCGTTATGATGGTGTCGCTGATTGGACGGGAGGTCATTGAGCCCCCTCGGGAGGTGGGGGCTTGGGTGGGTACCTCTTGGACAGTTCCAGGCTGACCATCACAATAGGTGCACATTGACGAGGATCATACGTTATCTTCACAGAGAGAACCTTCACCAGCAAATCTTCAGAGGCAAGGGAGCCCAGACACTACCTCCTCGGCACCCTGGCGCTGCCAGCCTCGCACACTGGCAGTGTCCAACAGGCCTCAGACAGTGTCAATGGGGTGGGGTCAGAGGAGACCAGGGCCAACTAGGATGGAGCAGGGCCTGAAGAGGACAGGCCTAAAGGAAAGAGGGCTGGGGATGCTGCTCATTCTGCACCTGGTATCAGGGTGGGCGGAGGCAGGGATACTGCACACTCTACAACTTGCAACTTGTGTGAGGAGGAGGCAAGTAAGGTGAGTGATCGATCGATCCATGTGTGGGGAGCGGGTGGATGATTGATTCATGCAGGGGGGGAAATCGGCTCTCGAGCCCCCGGATAGTTTTGGGCGAGGGGAAATTGGCCATAGGCCAGCAATGACTGGGCGGTAGGTGCCTCATAGATCTCTCTCTGTGCTACTGCATGGAACAGAAAGATCTGTATATGTGTCTCTGCTGCAAGTTGCCAGCTTCCAGTGAGCTTAGGCCCTGCCCCCTCCCCCTGTTGGCGGGAAACAGATCAGTTTTCCTCTCAATGAGGTAAGATTCAATTTACTCATCCAAAAAAATGACGCATTTCTGTTTCATTTTCACCCTCATTCGGCACTGAGAATTATTTCGGTAAAATCACCCTCAAAAAAAAATCCAAAAGATATTTCATTTTAATATGTATATTTTCCAAATCACCGAGAAAAATTACATTCTGAAGAAGTGAGAATCCACACTTGTAAAATTACAAGGCTGTGGGGCAGTAATTAAGATTCAATTTCTGTTCCAGTTCAATACATCAGCTCAAATTGTTTCTGCTGTGTTTTGTGAAAATCTATAGGATGGGGAAGTCAACTTTCTTCCATTCCTGGCTTTGAGTATGAAATTCTTTGCAAGGCACACATAAAGTAAAGCCAGTGGAGGGACATGATTTCCAGAATGTCACAGTTAACTAAACATGTACAGATGGTGAAAGTTTATTAATATTATTTATTCATGGGATGAAGGTATCACTGGCTAGGTCAGTATTTATTACTGCACCCTAATAACATTGTTGTTTGATTGACACCTTAATATAGCAAGGGCCAGTAGTCTCACAATTATTCACAACATAAAGTTAATCCGACCTGTTTTTAATGTTGAATTGTCATCCAGACATGAAACATTGACTCTATTCTCTCCCCATGAATATTATCAGATCTGCTGAGATTTTCCAGCAATGACGGAGGTTGAAGGGTGACCTGATTGAAGTCTACAAGATTATGAATAACTTGGATGAAGTGGATTGTCAGAAGCTTTTTCCCAGGGTGGAAGAGTCAATTACTAGGGGCAAAGGTTTAAGATGTGAGAGGCAAGGTTTAAAGGAGATATACAAGGCAGATATTTTACACAGAGGGCGGTAGGTGCCTGGAAATCATTGCTGGGGAAGATAGTGGAAGTGGATACGGTAGTGACTTTTAAGGGACGAATTGACAAGTACATGAATAGGATGAGAATAGATGGATATGGCTGCTGGAAGCGTAGGAGGTTTTAGTTCAGTCAGGTAGTATGGTCGTGCAGGCTTGATGGTCAAAGAGCCTGTTCCTGTAATTTTCTTTCTCCTTTGTTCTTTGTTGTGTTTTGATTTCAGGTTCCAGCATCCGCAGTCTTCTGTTTTTTAGTGAAGTTGATTTTGAGAAAAATACTAACACTGGACACCTGGGTAAATGTTCCCTCTTCATCAAAACAGAGCCATAGGATCCTTGACATTTTGTTTAGAGTCTCATCTGAAAAGTAGCACCTCTGACAATATGGCACTCCCTCAGTACTGACCCTCTGATAGTGCGGCACTCCCTCAGTACTGACCCTCTGACAGTGCGGCACTCCCTCAGCACTGACCCTCTGATAGTGTGGCACTCTCTCAGTACTGACCCTCTGACAGTGCGGCACTCCCTCAGCACTGACCCTCTGATAGTGCGGCACTCCCTCAGTACTGACCCTCTGACAGTGCGGCACTCCCTCAGTACTGACCCTCTGTAGTGCAGTCACTCTCTCAGTACTGACCCTCTGATAGTGCGGCACTCCCTCACACTGACCCTCTGACAGTGCGGCACTCCCTCAGTACTGACCCTCTGACAGTGCGGCACTCCTCAGTACTGACCCTCTGACAGTGCGGCACTCCCTCAGTACTGACCCTCTGATAGTGCGGCACTCCCTCAGCACTGACCCTCTGACAGTGCGGCACTCCCTCAGTACTGACCCTCTGACAGTGCGGCGCTCCCTCAGGACTGACCCTCTGATAGTGCGGCACTCCCTCAGTACTGACCCTCTGATAGTGCGGCACTCTCTCAGTACTGACCCTCTGACAGTGCGGCACTCCCTCAGCACTGACCCTCTGATAGTGCGGCACTCCCTCAGTACTGACCCTCTGATAGTGCAGCACTCTCTCAGTACTGACCCTCTGATAGTGCGGCACTCCCTCAGTACTGACCCTCTGATAGTGCGGCACTCCCTCAGTACTGACCCTCTGACAGTGCGGCACTCCTGCTGTTAGAGAGTGTCAGGTTGGATTATGTATTCACTTCTGTAGAGTGGGTTTAGACATTCCAAATCCGGATGGTTGTTTTATGTGGAAATGTTTTTTTCTAGATATTGTGAGTGTTGACATTTTCGTCTCATTTCACTTTACACAGGAACATTCAGAGCAGCACTGACAGGGAGTGAGATGAGTCCAATCTGTGCTCCACCCAGTTGCTGGCAGTAACCCTGAGAGAGTATCCTCAGCCTGCTACTTGACTTTGTGATTCCATGCTGAAATATTATGATGTGTAGGAGGTGGGTGCACAGAGCAAGTTACTGGGAGGACAAGCACACCCTATTTCTGCAAATAAGCTGACAGGTCATTTGCCATCAGAATGAGTCGTTATCTTCTGTGTCTCACTGACTCGTAGGATTTTTACCAGGATGTTGCCTGGTATGGAGGGCAGGTCCTATGAAGAGAGGTTGAAGGATTTGAGGTTGTTTTCGTTAGAAAGGAGGCGGCTAAGAGGGGATCTTATTGAAGCATATAAGATGATTAGAGGTTTAGATAGGGTGGACAGTGATAGCCTTTTTCCTAGGATGGAGAAAGCTAGCACGAGGGGACACAGCTTTAAATTAAGGGGTATGAGTTATAGGACGGATATCAGAGGTAGGTTCTTTACTCAAAGAGTGATTAGGGAGTGGAATGCCCTGCCTGCAGCTGTTGTAGATGCGCCAAGTTTGGTGGCGTTTAAGAGGTTAGTTGATAAGTATATGGATGAGAAGGGAATGGTTTAGTTAGGAGGGGCATTGCTTTTTATTTTGGTCGGCACAACATCGAAGGCCGAAGGGCCTGTTCTGTGCTGTATTGTTCTATGTTCTATGTTCTATGTTCTATGACTCAGAAATTTGTGGTCATAAACTCCAGACAATTCATTTGGCCGTCAGTCACAAGCTGATAACATTTTACTATTTTTCTCAAACGGCTCCTAAAAGTTTTTTTTTGTACCATTGCCTGGGGCATTTATTTTGGGGCTTGGGCTAGAAGGAATTGGACTGTAAGGAATTAAATGGGCCATAATTCAAATAAACACAGGAGTTACAGGTTTCCGGAATCTCGGGATGAATTACCTGTATTCCTGTGTCATTTTCCGGGAAGGAGAAGCTTTTCCCTCAAGGCTTTGGAAAGTGAGCAGTCGATTCTAATCCAGGGAATGGTGCACCCATCTGACTGGGATCCTTCAGACTGGTAACGTCCTACTCTCAATAACTCATATTGTGCTCTGTGAAACCACTGGAAAATTCACCACTTCTTATCCAGAATGACGTTGCCTCATGTTGCTACTCTGTCAACAATGTCTACTTTAGTGGAGGAGAGATATACAAATCCTTGGCACATTAATGCTCAGAGCATTGGTATAACACCGTGCTGAATTAGCCCAGTGCAGTTAAGCTACAATTTTTGCCAAGCCTTATAAAAGAACATAATACAATCGCACATTGGCTTTCATGGGTGTTCCATGATTTAGCATTATTTAGATTAAATAAGCACAACAATAAGCGGCCGCACTTGGAGTATTGCGTACAGCTCTGGTCCCCATATTATAAGAAAGATGTGAAGGCATTGGAAAGGGTGCAGAGGAGGTTTACCAGGATGTTGCCTGGTATGATGGGAAGGTCTTATGAGGAAAGGCTGAAGGACTTGAGGTTATTTTCATTAGGGAGAACAAGGCTAAGAGGTGGCCTAATTGAGGCATATAAGATGCTCAGAGGGTTAGATAGGGTGGACAGTGAGACCCTTTTACCTCAGATGGTGATGGCTAACATGAGGGGACATAGCTTTAAATTAAGGGTGGTAATTATAGGATGGATGTCAGAGGTGGGTTCTTTACTCAGAAGGTAGTAAGGGCATGGAATGCCCTGCCTGCAGCAGTTGTGGACTCGCCAACTTTATGGGCGTTCAAATGGTCAGTGGATAGGCATATGGATAGCATTGGAATAGTTTAGGATAGAGGGTCATGAGATTAGTTCCACTGGTCAGCGCAACATCGAGGGCCGAAGGGCCTGTACTGCGCTGTAATGTTCTATGTTCTATGTTCAACAATAACAGCAGTACTGAGTATTAATCCAGCTTGGCCCACTCTGCAGCCCTGACTTCTATCATCCAGGCAAAATTTGGCATTGAGTCACACAAACTGATATTAAGACAACTTGGTAGTTTTTATGAGCAGCATTAAAAGAGGAGAGTGAGCCTTTGGGAGAGAATTGCAGACCATGGAGCCTCAACAGCTAAAGGAACGGCCACCAGAAGTAATGCAATTAAAATCGGGGATGCTCAAGAGGCCAGAATTGGAGGAGCTCCGAGATCTCGGTGGACTGTGGGTTTAAGCCAAGATAATTGGACACATTAATGCTCTCAGCTTCTGGCTGGAGGAGTTGAATATCTTTGGACCTGTCATCAGTCTGGGACTAGGACTATTTTCGATAAGTGAAAAATTAACTCCTCAGCAATAGGATGACTTCACAGTCCAACCTTTGTTACTATTAAATGTCTAACTGAAGGAAGGGAGCTGTTGGTATTGGTTAATGAATAGGAAGACTATGAGCGTTGTCCAGTTAACTCTTTGACTCGATGTCCCACATGTGAAAGAGTGAATCTTCTTTTACTTGTGTGACTTCTTGAGTTTCACTTTATTTTATGAAATGATTCTATCAATGTGTGAGGTGATTGTACAGCAGGTAAATGCAATTGTGTGCAGAATGTTTAAAGTGTATTGCATCAAGTGCTTTGAGATATCTTGATGTTATAATTACATTTTAAAAAGTTTAAAACATTTCAAAATGAATAATTTCGGGAGAATCAGTCGTGCATTTATTGAGCAAATTTTCAACAAGTCCTGACTACTTGCAGTAAACATAATCACTCAGTTACCAACAACTTGCATTTATATAGCACCTTTTAAATTAGTGAAACATCCCAAGGAGCTTCATTGAAACATTGTTAAACTAAATTTGACACCAAGTCAGGTGAGTAAACATTAGCACAGCTGAACAAAATCTCGATCAAAGCCGTAGGTCAGAAAGAGCGTCTTGAAGAGAGGGAGAAAAGTGGAGACGTTCAGAGAGGGAGTTCCAAAACTCAGAGCCTCGTCAGCTGAAGGCAGTGTTACTAATAGCAGAGTGATGAGAATCGGATGTGTACAAGAGGCTGGACTAAAGGAGCAAAGCTGAGAAGCTGCAGGCGATTACAGAAATAGGGAGGAGTCAATTTGAAAACAAGGTTGAGACCTTTGAAATCAAGGTGTTACTCAATCAAGAGTGAATGTGGCTCAATGAGCAGTGGGGTGCAGGGTGAACAGGACCTGATACGGGGAGGACATGGACTGCAGGGTTTTAGATAACCTCAGGTTTGTGGAGCGTGCACGGTGGGAGGCCAGCCAGGAGAGAATTGGAATAGCTAAGTCTGGAGGTGTCAATGACATAGAGCAGGGTTTCAGCAGTGGAGTAGAAATGGGATGGAGTAGGGCAGTTTTACAGTTGTAGAAATAGGTGGCTTTGTTTATGGTGAGGATATGTGATCACAAGTTCATTTCAGTTTATAAATACTAATTAAGCCCAAAGTTAGCTAGAAGAATTGAGCTAAATTCTGCTGCGGACAAGATGTGGGACTAGCTGCTCTGATTGAGTGCCAGAACCAAATGAAGTGATGAATTTCCCTTCCTTTACCTGAAACAGAAAGCAGAACTTTGAGAACAAAATCTGCTTTCTGATAAACTGTGAAATAAATGACCTCATGGAATGGGACTCTTTGGTGAGTCTTGTAGCTGGGAATGATCCAGTAAATTATATAATTACCCAGAAGATTTTAGCTGCAATATTCCTATTCATTTTTTAATAGTACATAATCCCTGTGCGGACTTTCTACGGCCCACTTAAAACACTCCGGGAAATGAATCTAGAAGCCTGTAGTCTTCATATGGCAGAGAGAACACAAGAGGAAAAAGAAAGGGAGCTTGTGCTTTCAGAATACATTTCCTGTGTATTTAAGGTACCAGATATTGATGCTGGCAGTGTCAAGAGAGTCACTGGGCTTTTGAATTGCTGAGCTGTGGGGACTGGAGTTTCAGGTCTGAAGTGCTGACAGGTTTGTTTGCTCAGTACCAAGCAATGATTCTACTTCTCATACCCTGCCTGGAAAAGCCTCAGCATGGTTCATTTATCCTCGGAACTGTACATGGTTGAGATTAGCAACTGTTCAGCAGCCCTACAGAAATAAGGGACTGTTTGAAGAATGTATTTATATTGCAAAAAAGTGACAAACTGTTTACCATTCAAAAATATTGTGTGTGTGTGTGTGTGTGTGTGTGTGTATGACAGTATGTATATATATGACACTGCATTTGTGTGTGTGTGTATGAAACTGTGTAAGTGTGCATGAATTACACTGAGTATATGTGTATGACAGTATGTGAGTGTATGTATATGACTGTGTGTGTCTGACAATGTGTGTATATATGACACTGCATTTGTGTGTGTATGTATGACACTGTCGGTATGTGTATGACTGTGTGTGCATGTGTGTGTGTGTGTGTGTGTGTGTGTGTCTTTGCTTTGTATCACAATGAACTGGGAAAGAGATTGTGCAGGCCAAGATTGCAATTTATATGAATGTCAGAGAGGACAATTTATAAGAACATAGTCATCAAGAACAACTATTTATTAATCCTCAGAAGGAGAGAGGTGGTGAGAAAGAGATAAAAAGGCAATGAGAGTGAGTGAATGGGAAGGAGTAGTGAGAAACAGAGGTCAAGAGAGTGAAAAAGAGACAAGAAGAGTGGGAGTATGAGAAAGAGATAGATTGTAAGGGAGATAACAGAGGACAATGAGATTAGTTAAGTGAGAGAGTAAAGGATAGCGAGACAGAGGCATTGGTGAGACTGATAGAGTGTGTAAATGTTGGAGAGTGAGTTGCTGGTTGAGAGAAAAAGAGAGAGAAGAGGAAAAAAAAACGGAACGAGAGAGAGAGAAAAGTCTTCTGGAGCTTCTAACGGAGTGATAAAAGTGAAAGAGAGAATTGATGAATAATAATTAATCATTGTAGGAAGTGCAGTTCATTATTATCCAATGTATTTATACCAATAATATAAAAGGGAGGGTAACCTTGTCTAAACGGAGTCTATTAATTCTAAGAGGGGTGAACCAACCATGGTTATCCAAGAAAGTTAAGGAGAGTATTACGTTGAACAAAAAAAAGAGGGAAAAATCAGTGACAGCCCTGAAGACTGGGATAAACTCAGATTCCAGCAAAGGAAGATTATAAAGAGAAAATAAACCATAAGTGCAAACTAGTGAGGAATCAAAAAACTGACAATAAAAATCCTTTTAATTATATAAAAAGGAAGAAAGAGATCAAAATGAACATAGGGCCCTTAGAAGATGGATATAGGGAAGAAGAAAATGACACAGGAGTTAAATAGATACTTTGCATTAGTCTTTATGATAGAAAATACTTTGAACATCCCATTAATACTGAATAATACAGGGGAGGAATTAGCATCGCTAGAGAGGCCATATTAGACAAACGAATGGAGCCTAAGGAAGATAAATCTCCCAGTCCGATGGCTTGTATGCTAGGATACTAAAAGCAGTTACAGAGATAATGAATGCATTGGTTCTAATCTTGCAAAAGTTTCTGGATTCTGGAGCACTAGCAGGAGATTGGAAAACTGCCAATGTGATGCTTCTATTCAAAAAGGACGCAAAAAACAGGTAACTATAGACCAATGAGCTTAACATCTATTGTTGGAAACATGTTGAAATCAGTCATTAAGGCAGTAGTAGCAATACATTTGGAAAACCATAATTTAATCAAACAGAGACAGCGTGGTTTCATGAAAGGGAAATCATGTCTGACTATTAGGGTTTTTTGATGAAGTCTCAATCATAGAGGGGAACAAGGAGATGTGTTGTATTTGGACTTCCACAAGGCGTTCAACAAGCTGCCTCACAAAAGATTACATCATAAGAACTCGTTGTGTTGGAGGTAGTATACTGGTGTGGATAGAGAATTGGCTAATAGGCAGGAAACATCAAGTGGGCATAATGGGTTCTTTTTCAGGTTGGTGACTTTAACCAGTGGGATCCCACAGGGTCAGTGCTGGGACTGCAACTGTTTATAATATATATTAATGACTTGAGGAAAGAAGTGAATGGACTGTAGCCAAATTTGCAGATGACACAAAAATAGACTGAAAGACAAATTGCGAGAGGGATACAAACAGTTTGCAAAGATGTTGATAGGTTAAGTAAGTAATAAAACACAAACAGCAACCTGATAATTGTTGGTGTATAAGGAGAGATTAAATCGGTTAAGATTCTATTCACTGGAGTTTAGAAGAGTGAGAGGGGATCTCATAGAAACTTATAAAATTCACACAGGGTTAGACAGGGTCGATTCAGAAAGAATGTTCCTGATGGTGGGGGAGTCCAGAACTGGGGGTCATAGTTTGAGGATAAGGGGTAAACTTTTTAAAATTGAGGTGAGGAGAAATTTCTTCACCCAGAGGGTGGTGAATGTGTGGAATTCACTCCCACAGAAAGTAGTTGAGGCCAAAATGTGGTGTGATTTCAAGAAGGGATTAGATATAGCCCTTAGGGCTAAAGGAATCAAAGGATATTGAATTGGGTGGGGGAGGGGCAGGAATCAGGATATTGAATTTGATGATCAGCCGTGATCGAAATGAATGGCGGAGCAGACTCGAAGGGTGAATGGCCTCCTCCTGCTTCTAATTTAAGTTTCTGTGTGTGAACAAACAACCTTTTTTTTTGTGATGTTGATTGAGGTATAAATCTTGCCCCTTAGATATTGGGGAGAAATTTCCCACCTCCTTCGAAATCATATTGTGGGATCCTTCACATCCACCTGAGATGGAGATCTCTTGTAAAAGGCAGCATAGCACATCATTCACTCAGCAGAGCACCCAGAGGAAACACACACAGACACAGATAGTCACCCAAAGCTGAAATCAAACCTGGGTCTCCGGCACAGTGAGGCTGCAATGTGATCACTGTGCCACTGAACGGAATGAGTCATATTACAGAAAACATCTATCTGTAAAACTGCTCAATTAAGAGGCCCAGAAATTATGTTTTATGAAAAATAAAGCCTTCGTCAAAGGAGTGGCAGACAGGCAGTTGAACCTGAATCCTTTAAATTTGGTCATGGAAAGTCATGAACCATCAGACAACAGTACAGCCAGACAGTGAAACCTGGTACTGTGTACAATATAAACACATTGATGTAACCACATTGAATGATCTATTCAACCGTCTGGACAGCATGTCCCTCGATACCAGAGAGACAGCTATCAGACTAGAAGTGGTCAACGCAGCGTGTCTAATGGTGCAAAGATGTCCTAAGGACTTAGTAATGTCCCAATACATTCTGTAAATAGCCTTTTTGCACCCTATTCCTTATTACAAACGATTCCATTAAAGAATTATGTTCTGCTACAGCACATTTCAAGAACTCTTGTCATCCTATTTATATGATGATTTGTCACAAGGATTTTAGTCATCACAGCTCCTTCCTGATAGGTTGTCTTTCTCAATCTTATTGAAGCAGCAACTGGAAAGGAGAAGAAAGCGTTTGTGTTGAAAATTCACTGGGAATTTTAGTTTCAGACTGAAAGCAGTGTTGTCCAGTCTTTTTCCTTGGACTGATATCTACATCTGTTTAAAGTGTTTTCATCAAAAACAGAGCAGGAATTTTCTTGGGTTTAGTTTTAACTGTTTCTGCCCAGGTATACCCAGCCTGAGGCATTGTCCATCACTGATTGTGTCTTCAGGTGGCAGTGAGGGGCTCTGTCATCATAAAAACAAATCCCATCTATTTACTTTTGAATGGGCTTCCTGAACCATTCCCACTGGAATTTTAAACAGGTAAATCAGAGCAGGATGGAATTCGATATTCTCAGTCTCACCTTTTCATGCAATTCTTTCAACAATTCTGTATAGTTGCAGCATCACCCCATGGCTCTTAAACCCAAACCCCCTGTTAATAAATGCTAACACAATATAAGCCTTCTTCATGGCTCTATCCACTTGAGTGGCAACCTTCAGAGATCTGTGGATATGAACCCCAAGATCTCTCTGTTCCTCCACATTCCTCAGAACCCTGCCGTCAACCCTGGAATCTGCATTCAAGTTTGTCCTACCAAAATGAATCACCTCACGTTTATACTCAAGACGGATTCTGTAGATTTTTGATTGACAAGGAAGTTGTGTATTATCAGGGGTTGACAGTTCAGTGGAATTGGGACAATTTGACCTTATTGAATGGTCTTGAAGGGCTG
The DNA here is from genome assembly GCA_024679065.1 of Sphyrna mokarran. NCBI lineage: Eukaryota > Metazoa > Chordata > Chondrichthyes > Carcharhiniformes > Carcharhinidae > Sphyrna > Sphyrna mokarran. The sequence goes on along the minus strand of JAGIQG010000006.1, from coordinate 129,834,655 downwards.
AATGGCCCTACTCCTTCTCAAGTCCTAAATTCCAATGTTAAGTCTGTCTCTGTTGTAAATTATTTCAAAATGATGGGTTAAATAAAGGTTGGTATTCAGGGTAAAATTATGCAGGTTAGGAAAACAAAGGTAGTTTTAAGGGATTGATATTAAAAATAGATGCAGTTATAAATGGGTTTTATTTAATGTTTTTGTCCCTGGAAAGATAAAACCTATAGTTAAATTGATGCTGAGTATATGCATTTCAAAGTATGGGTTTTATTTAATGTTTTTGTCCCTGGAAAGGTAAAACCTATAGTTAAATTGATGCTGAGTATATGCATTTCAAAGTATGGAGCTTAGTTAAGTTCCAATTGTGATTCTATTGTGCTTAGAAAGCCTTTAGCATGAAGACTAAATAGGCTATCAGAAGTATGTGGATGTTGCTTAGTAACTCGAGGCCTTTTTAAGAGTAAAAAAGCTTTTGCGTTTTAATGTTAGCCAGTTATTTTGCAGTTAGCGACAGAATACCGGAGATATCTTTCAACTCTAATAAGAGAAACTGGACAGGCCAAAGATGCAAGCTTCCGGGGGAACAAGATAAGTCCAGATAACCAGGGAACTGGGACACAAAGAATGTCTTCAGCCAACTGAAGTTAAGAGAACAGAGACCGAGGTATTGTTCAGAAGAATTCAAGGAAGATTAAACACGGTGTTCTGAGCTAAAGAGACAATTGTGGTTGACATTTTACTGTAGTTTAGGTATCGAGAGTGAAAGCCATTCTGAATAGTTTGTATAGCAAACAAGAAAAATAAGTCCTAAAGGGATTGATATAAATTCCTGGATTGTATTTGCTGTTAAAAGTGGAGTGGAAGCTTTGTTTGAAAATTTCATTTGGAAAACCTGGAATGGATTTTGGAGTACAAATTGCTAAGGGAAAATATAATTATGAGAGAATATTTTAAAGCATGTGTTTGGGCATGAAGTTTGGAAACACGCACAAAACAATTGTCTGGAAAGATTTTGAGGAGAAATCCATAGACACTTTTTTGATTTGATTTATTATTATCACATGTATTAGTATATAATGAAAAGTATCGTTTCTTGTCACTATACAGACAAAGCATACCATTCATAGAGAAAGAAACAAGACAGTGCAGAATGTAGTGTTACAGTCATAGTTAGGGTGCAGAGAAAGATCAACTTAGTGCAAGGGAGGTCCATTCAAAAGTCTGACAGCAACAGGGAAGAAGCTGTTCTTGACCTAGCTGAGTGGGGTTCAGGACGGAGTGCATTTATTTGACCACAGCCAATCTGTGTGTCTAAGTGGACTTTGTATGTTAATAAGACCTTCAGATGTACTTTGTAATCTGTGTTAAATTAAAAATCTGTGTGTATTTGTTAAGCTAAGGGGGGAACAACGGAGTATTATATTAAAATCCAATTTTTAAATGCTTAATAACTTTTTTTCTTGTTCTTGGAACTAATTTGCGATCCTGTAATTCTGTTCCTCCATGTTTTATTAAAAAATGCAAAAGTTGTGGTCTTTTGAGCCAGTGTTCTATTCTGGGATCTTCCCATCAAGTTGTAATATCAATGGGCTCATTGCACAGCCATGGCTGTTTGAACTGATGAAGGATTTATCTTTATTTACCAGCTTTCTTCTTGCTGTAACAATGATGTGCCAAAAGCAACAATTGTGGCCTTGAAATTTCTGTTGATGATGTGACATGTTTATATGATATTCTTTGTTCTTCACTATTGTAGGGGAGGTATTCAAACAGGGAAGAAAGGAATATCGGATAAATGTATTCAGCGGTTAGCTGCTGCAAGCATCAACAGTAATTTCTGTGCTTGTATCTGTCTAAGTGTGGGATTATTCACTCAAACTGCAGGAAAATTTTGATCTAGAGTTTGAGAATCATCAAAATTGTGGGTGGGATGAAATGCAAGAACTATCACTGTTCAAAATAGTCAAAATAGAGGCGAAAGGATCAGAATACATTCAACAGATTGAAACCCTGAGACAAAGAATGACATTTGAGTGAACACTGGGGAATATAGTGCTTCAGGTTTAAGTCGACATGTTAAGGCAAATGAAGTGTAAATGAGACTGAGTGCATATCAAGATAGAGCTTGGAAATTTCAGAAATGTGGTAATAAGGTTGCATTATGCAGCCCTATTCTATGCTAATTTTATTTCCATTCTATTTTTATTCCTGTTTTGACTACGTAGACTCATGATACATGAGGGTAGATACCTTGACCCTGCAATCCCTTCAGAGCCCAACCCAAGAAAAGCACAGGTGAAGGACAATACAAACTTATATCTAAAAATGAATCTTTCCTCAGGTGATAATCTGCAAACAACAAAAAATGGACGTACAACAAGCGTAGGATCTTGGGCCTTCTTTAAATAACACCAGTGAGTGAGCTTTGTCCCATTTGGACAATTGCAATGCAGGATTGAATACTGTATCTCTGTGACTAGAGGCTAGACTCACCAGGATGATACTGTGCCTTAAATGGTTCAACTGAGGGTTGATAAAATTAATCTGGACTCCTGAAGATTAAGGGACGATCTGATTGGGTCATTAGAATGATCAAAGGAATGAGTTGGGCATTTGCAAGGAGAAATGTTTTCATCGGGTGAGGAAATGAAGAACAGGAGGACATTATCTTCAAATTAGAGGCAGGCCATTCAAGTGTGAAACTAGAAAGTACTTTTCAGATAAAGGGTAAAGGAAGTATGGAACTCTCTCTCCCCCAAATTGCTGGGGTCAGTTTGAGAGTTCAGGCCTGAGATCAACATCTTTTGTCTTTGTCAAGGTTAGCAAAATATATAGAACAAATGATGTGGAGATGCTGGTGTTGGACTGGGGTGGGCACAGTAAGTAATCTCACAACACCAGGTTAAAGTCCAACAGATTTATTTGGTAGCACAAGCTTTCAGAGCATTGTTCCTTCACGTGAATGCCTGGCATATGTTCATATGTTTCAAGATGATGCAGAGCTTCTTGAGTGTTGTTGGAGTTGCACTCATCCAGTCAAATGGAGAATATTCTGTCACATTCCTAAGTGATGCCTTGTAGACAGTGGACAGGCTTTGGGTGTCAGGAGGTGAATTACTCGCTACAGAATTCCCAGCTTCTCATCTGCGTTTGTAGCCACAGTATGATCCAGTTCAGTACCTGGTCAATAGTAACCCTCCAGAATGTTGATGGTGGGGGATTTAGTGATAGTCGTGTCAGTGATTTGTCAACATGGGATGATTTAAACTCTCTCTTATTAATAATGTTCATTTGTTAGCACTTGTGCGATGTGAATGTTGCTGGATATTTATCACCTCAAGCCTGACTGTTGCTCAAGTCTTGCTGCATATGGACATGGCTGCTTCAGTATTTGAGGAATTGAGAATAGAGTTAAACATTGTACCGTCATCAGTGAACATCCTCATTTTTGACTTTATGATGGAGACAAGATCATTGATGAAGCATGAGTTGGGATGTTTGGCCCAGCACACCACCCTGAGGAACTCCTGCAGCGATGTCCTGGGACTGAGATGGCTGACCTCCAACAACCACAACCAGCTCCCCTTGTGCCAGCTGTGCCTCCAACCAACAGAGAGCTTTCGACCTGATTTAGATTGATGTCAGTTTGACTAAGGTCCTTAGTGCTACATTGTTGAGATAAAGCACAGTTTTAGCACTTTAAAAATCTGCTATTGCCATCTGGATTTAGCCTCCTTTGAAGCAAGGTAGAGGATTACCACATTTCAAAGTGACTTCCTTACCTGTAAACAGATCTGGATGTGTGAGCAGCCTGAAAACGTTAGCATTCCTCTCGATTTTACAGAAATTTGGTGCAGCTGAATTTTCAAAAAGCCAGAGTGAGACCTCAGTGCGTTGACATCCAAGAAAACAATTTAAAAGCCCCTTGTTTTAACCCCTTAACATTCGGGCAGAAGGAGCTTGAGGTATCAATTCTCAGAAAAAAAATTGACTGATTGATAAATATTTATCAATTTAATTTCAGCCTTTGAGGAACGAACTGGATTAACTCTGAACCAAGGCTTGGTTTTTGGATGATATATTGGTTTTTGGTGTTGAGGCTAAGGCAACAGCAATCGTGTGTGATATTTTCACAAATGCTACTTTGTGGAAAAAAAATAGTTCTAATAAATTTATACCATATAAACAAAAAGAATCCTGGTTAATATCACCAGCATGAAAGTGTTTCATAAATGAAGTAACCAGCAAAACAAAATATACAAACGTCCCTGCATTTCAGAGAGAATTCCATTAAATTCACACTTCAAAAAGAATGTAAAAACTTTACATTTTCATATTGTATGGAAGCAATTATTGGAACTGAGAGTTTCACACCCAGAAAGGGTCAGGACCAAAAATCTACCTTTTTTTCGAGCAAAATTACTTTCATATGGGAAGGAGGAGGTTTTGGGGCACTTTAATTAGGGAAAAAATATTAATCACAATTTGATGCAGAACACAGTTAAAGTTAACAAGCTTCACAGTAAAGTCTACCATATAATAGAGTCCATATTTGCCAGCTTAATTATTCTTGGATTGTCAGGACTTGGCAAAGCTCAGGGATCATATTATCCTTGATGGTGGAAATCCTACAAACACGCTTACAGCAGCAGATGCTCTGATTACTGTTATCCATGAACTGTTATGGCCGATGCAAGTTAACCCTTGGTGTTGATTCAACAGCTCACAACCGTGTTCCCCTTTAGCTTTTCACTTGTAAATTGAAGCCGACCATAGAATCATAGAATTCTACAGTGCAGAAAGAGGCCATTTGGCCCATCAAGTCTGCACCAACCATAATCCCACTCAGTCCCTATCCCCATATCCCTATATATTTACCTACTAATTCCTCTAACCTACACATCCTGGGACACTAAGGGGCAATTTAGCATGGCCAATCAACCTCATAAGCATACCTTTGGACTGTGAAAGGAAATGCGAGCACCCAGAGGAAACCCATGCAGACATGGGGAGAATGTGCAGTGACCCGACAGACAGTGTTGACAGACAGACAGTAACACAGACAGTGACCCGAGCTGGAATTCGAACTCAAATCCCTGGAGCTGTGAAATATCAGTGCTAACCACTGTGCCACCCAAGTATAGGTTGGTATGCTAAAGTCCCAGGAAAGCAAATGCAATTTTTTGCCCCCTCGTAATCAGATAGTTTGTAGAAGAGGAATAATAAATGCTTGACTCTCAATCCTCATGATTGGTGGCAGTGTGGTTAGCACTGCTGCCTCACAGCACGAAGGACCCAGGTTCAATTTTAGCCTTGGATTGTCTGTGCGGATATGCGCGAGTTTCCTTCAGGTGCTCCGGTTTCCTCCCTCACTCCAAAGATGTTCAGGTTAGGTGGATCAGCCATGCTAAATTGCCACTAAGTGTCCAAAGATTTGAAGGTAGGTGGATTAGCCATGATAAATGTGCACGGTGATGGGGATGGGGTGGATGGGATGCTCTTTCGGAGAGCCAGTGATGGATCAAATGCCTCTTCCTGTATTGTGGTATTCTTTGGAATTCTATGGAATGAAGATCGGTACCATCTTTACTCTTTGTAAATTTCACCTGATGTTTGGGTGTAAATTTATCTTGACAGCCACATTATCTGGCTTCACTCTGGGAAATATTAGTGAGAAGGGCAAAATGGGGTGTTGGGAGAAGAGTTTGATGAAACGGGTTCAGAGGGGAAGAAGGGGAAGGAGATTTGTAGGCAGGAAAGCGAGGAGGTGTATGAGGTGTGGGACAGCTGGTGGAGTCGATACATTGAGAGCACTGAGTCAGGTATGTTGATCGGGTGAGGTGAAGACCAGAGAGAGAGAAGGCTTCTGTGAAGCATAAGCACCATCATGGATCGGTCGGGCAAATGGTTACTTCTGTGCAGTAGGCGCAAATTGATGAGAATGAATTCCAAAGTTTGAGCTGCATCTCTGAGACTCATAGAGTCATAGACGTCATTGCGGTTTACAGCATAGAAACAGGCCCTTCACCCCAACTTGTCCATGCTGCCCTTTTTTTTAAATCCCTAAGCTAATCCCAATTGCCCACATTTGGCCCATATTCCTCTATAACTATCGCACCCATGTAACTAAATGCTTTTTAAAAGATAAAATTGTATCCACCTCTACTACTACCTCTGGCAGCTTGTTCCAGACACTCACCACTGTCTGTGTGAAAAAAATTGCCCCCTCTGGGCACTTTTGTATCTTTCCCCTCTCACCATAAACCTATGCTCTCTAGTTTTAGACTCCCCTACTTTTGGGAAAAGATATTGACTATCTGGCTGATCTATGCTCCTCTTATTTTATAGACCTCTATAAGGTCACCCCTCAGTCTCCTACACTACAGAGAAAAAAGTCCCAGTCTATCCAGCCTCTCGTCATAACTTAATCTATTCAGTCCCAGTAGCATCCTAGTAAATCTTTTCTGCACTCTTTCTAGTTTGATCATATCTTTTCTATAATAGAGTGATCAGAATTGCACACAGTATTCTAAGTGTGGCCTTACCAATGCCTTGTACAACTTCAACAAGGCATCCCAACTCCCGTATTCAATGTTCTGACCGATGAATTCTTCTGAGTCATCAAATATAAAACATTGCTGATTCAGAGGAAGGAACATTTATTTCTTTGACTGGTCAACAAATTTAGTCCACACGTCAATCAGCATCTGAAAAGTTCCGGCCACAGTTCATGAAGGTGCAGACCCAAAATGTTTATTTATCTTGTATCCTTTCAGATAGAAAGAAAGGTAGGTGCCTTTTTTTTTTCCTTGCTTTATCCAACTAATAAATCACACTGTAAGGTGAGTGAGCGATGCGCTATTTCATTGCTATGACTCTCAAATAGAATCTAATTTTTATCACTGAACCATTAAAGGATGATGATGAGAGTGTATCATTTCAGAGCAGCTAGTTACTTAGGTCCATAGCTATACTTGTGTCACCCATTTTCACCAATCTTTTTATCTAGTTCTTCACTCTCCTGCCATGATTGATGCATTTTTAGATGCTTTATTACATTTTAAACAATTGTTTGCAATTCCTATGATGATTATTTGCTTTGATAGAATCCTGTTTTTACACAGAGGAACTTAACCCATTCCAAGTTTCTTTATCTAGCCTTAATTTCCCGTGTATTCACTCATTTCAGTGAATATATATTTTTTATTGGAGTATTAGATTGCAGATACATTATGTGTCCTTAAACATCAATTATGCTTCTATCCAATTACGATGGATTCAAAATGAAAAATGACTTTCTGAGGATCTTTGTGACCTAAAGTCCAGAATATGATTTCTGGCCTCCTCAAGTGTTTCACATTCCTCTTTGTAATTATTCTTAAAACAGATTTACAGAATAAGCTGCTTCTGACTGAAAGAAAATAATTACTAACAGTGGAAACCTAAAACAGAAATAGAAAATGTTCAGAAAACATAGCAAGCCCAAGGTGGAAACCAGGAACCCGGAGGAGGTCATTCAGCCTCTCGAGTTTGTTCTGGATTTCCATTTGATCAGTAAGAAGTCTCACAATACCAGCTTAAAGTCCAGTATCATGACTACCATCAATTCTGTTTGATCACAGCTGACCTGTATCTGAACTCCATCGACCCAGCTTGCTTCTGTAACCCTTTATCTCCTTGTCCAATAAAAATCTTTCCAGCTCATACTTGACATTTTTACTTCTTGAACCTTAACAGCTTTTGGGAGAGAGGATTCCAGATTCCCAGTGTCCCTTGTGTGGAGATCTCCTTCCCAACGTCACCCTGAACGGTCAACCTAGAAAGGTTAGGGGGA